>MCFA01000079.1:87500-174616 GCA_002105025.1 Clohesyomyces aquaticus | reverse complement strand
AATGTTATGTTATTTTCGTAATTTTCTAAATAGATTAGACTTGTTTTGCTTCTGTAGCTATACGGTGAAGGAGAAGCGGTAAGGTTACTAGTAATTAATGGAAAATGTGGGTTGGGCTCTACAGTGCACTGCTTTGTAAAGCGGCTGAAGTAGGTTTGTACATGAGTACGGTAAGGAGATGAAACAGAAACGGAAAGGGAGACAGAAAACGCGATTGTATTGCTTGTGTTGTTGTTCTAGCTAGGGGCAGGGAGAGCTGAGCTCAACGATCCTGCGCGAGCTCGGGCCTCCCCGCTAGCATCACGTGATCAGGTCACGTGACTAGAAAAGGGGCAACAACCTGAGAGGCGCTGCACCGTACTGCGTACGGACAGAAAAAGATATTCCTTGAATAATTCTAACTTGTTTGTAATGATCTAATTTCCTCTGTCATGCTCTCTTCGTCACTCATACTGCTTGACTCCGTTTGCTCTCAACGTCTCGGCCGTTAGATCATTGCTCACAGCTCAGTTAGTTTACTCGGATGCTAAGCATGCAACAGTGACTGATCGTCGATATATGTTGCACTTGGAAAAGGCTGACAATGTGCTGATGATGTTGGTTCGAGCTTCACTTCAATCAACGTGAATCGAAATGAGAGCGAAAAGAAGAGCATCTAGAGTCAACAGCATAACAGAATAATATCGATCAGTGTCCAGAGACGATGAACGTTTAGTGCTCGCATACTTACTCTGCAGGCCAAGACAAGGTTGCAATTGTCTCTGATCGCATATGCTGTGTTTTCGGAGAACGAGCGTTAAGCTGTTATTCCGAGCGAGATTGAAGTGTAGGGTAGGAGGTAGTCGAGTTAAGAAAAGTTTGACAAGGAGCCTTTAGAACGCGTATCGACCCTTCACGAGTCGTCAAAATCCATTCACACTCACTCTCCCTGTTCGCACATTCAGTGTGTCCCAATACTCCGAAATGCGGCAATCGTCTGCGCGACTGTGGCCCCGAGACTCAAAACCGAGACGATGAGTCCGGATCCTCCGATGAAAATTACAGCCCAGAAGGTATACCAGGCGAGCCCGTCTCTTCGGTCCCTCCAGAGCGCTTGGATACCTCCTGGACGCTGCGAATCAACGTAAGCTTGCAACATTCGCAGGCGGCGTTCAAAGACGACGTATTGCTCGAAGAGCTGCACTGGTGGGAGTGGCGCTTTCATGGTCTCGATGTGGAATTCGATGTCGCTGAACCAAGGCCGTTCTTTGCTGGTGAAGAACGACATGTCCTTAGCAGTAGTAGTAGAGAGCAAGCCGTTTTCGTTACCGTAGAGAACGCGGAGCCATTCCGGAATGGAAAGGTTGTTGTATTCGGCGAGGTTGGCGGCATACGTTCCATGGAGGGAGCGGAAGAGGATGGCGTAGGTGTTTCGAAGCTCGACGATCAACAGACTATCGGTAAGCGTGAATCTATGACAATAGTTATAGGTGTCCAGACAACTACATCCCAAACTGTTTATCGATATCAGGAATGGGGCAAGAGGACGGGGGAGGAGAACATACTAGAAGATAGGAAGAGATTCAGCCGCAAAGCCAAACCAGAAGACTTTGAGAGTGGAACAGTCGATGTCGAGTTCCAAGTGCTCATGGATAAGTTCGGTCCATTGGATTCGTGATTTGCAGACGTTGCGTAGAACGTCGATGCAGAGATCCCAGCCCCTGAATGAGTCGGCTTTGGCCTCGCCGAACGGCCGGATGCTTTCATCCTCTAGTTGTGAGTACTGCCAGAATACGTCCAGAGGGAAGCTACGATTTTCGTCCACAGAGCGAATTTCTGACGCCCCGTTGCGAGAAAACCAAGCCCACATGTTAACCAAGAGCAAAGCATTCATTGCGTACCGTCCATGGACATGATGTGATCTCATATCGGAACTGCCAGGCTGCACAAGAAGTTTTCGCTGATAACATTTGTCAAGGAGGTCACCAAGTGTTGTTCCTTCGACCCACGGCCTCCGGTCGAGTTCCCCATCGTTCCGATCTTGGGGAACCATCCGCGGTAATTCGATCAAGATGCGAAGCACCGTTATTGCGCTTGAGGGATAACTAAACGGTAGACTTCTATGCTCGGGCAATCGCGTCCCAATGAGGGCGACGAGTGGACCCATGTCAAGCATCCCACGAGTGGAACTATACTCCCCAGAAGTTCTTTGCGCGGTCCTCCAGAGCCACTTGGACAAAACGAGGAATAAGATCTTCTGAAAGCGAAGACGCTCATCAAATTCGCTGGTACAGGAGCGTATAATCTACGGGACAAATTTCCCACCCTGGATCCGCTCGGCGTTCGTCTTTGGATACCTAATTCAAGCTCCACCGGTTACTCTAGTCTAGGTGAGGCAGAGCTTTCTACGCGTCTAAATCTGAGCTATATGGCGAGCATTTCAGCAGAGCTTGCGACATAGTTAGCCTTGGAAGAGAACTCTCGATATGAAAGTTTACTGTTAATCTCACCGATGTCAGCCTGGTCCTCTAGGGCAATGAGTTTGTCCTCTAGAATGTCCACTTTGCTCCATGGAGATTGAAAATCAGCTGCAAACGTTCATGTCCTGTATCTTCGAGTCCGCTTTCTGTCGTGTGTACACTTTTGTCAGCTTCACGGTTCCGAGATTCAGAGACGGCTACACGCAAAGACTCCGCCGACGCGGCGAGCTTATCAATCGATTCGATCAGTCGATGTACCGTTTCCGCTGGCATAGTGATAGACCGGGGATCGCTTTTCGATGTGCCCATGCTGGATGCAGTTCTCCAAGCATGTCATCGTCCAGCGCCAGAGGATGTTGTTTGCGTGCGGAGGTAGAGGTAGGCAGCAACTTGCCAATCCTGGAAGGTCCGCACGTCAGCCTCGTCACGTGACTGGCCATGGAAGCCACACCTGGGCCGGGTGTGGGGTCAGAAATATTCCTTGGAGGAATGCCAGCGACGTCCGGTTTCAGGAGAGCCTCTCGCTAAAGCCTCAGTACAGGATGCTTGCATTTCAACGACCCATGCCCGCAACTTGCGGTAAGGACCCGTTTTAATCCTCATAGAGTATTAAGATATAACATAGTAAGCAAGTTAAACAAGCATTCTTCTCTCAGTCTCATGCTAAAAGTAAGGAGAAGGGAAATAGGATACCGTCCTCTCCCTTGTTTTTGGTGCTAGCGTGTCCGCTAAGCTCGAAATAGTATCGTGTCTTCTCCCTTTTTCCACCCACTCGGGCACGTCGCATTTTCCATCCAAAGATTATCTTCATGCCATTGAACTCATCCAGAAGGACATATACTTTTAGGTGTCTAAAATCCCATGGACCTCATGGAAGCATTTCAGAGCCACGATGAACATCAATCAACTCGAAGGAGTCGCGGCGATAGCTCTCCTACCAAGTCGGCTCAGCCTTGTCAAAAAGTGGTTCAAGGAGGGAGGTATGAGAAATTGCCTGACTGGCTCTACTGATCTGGCGTGCATATATCCGCCCTCGCCAGGACCATTGGCTCGAAAGGATGGCGCTGAAGCCTTGCTTCCTTCCCCAGCCTTCACACTCCCGAAGCCTGATTGCCTTGGGTTCCGGAACTATGCAAGCCACAGCGCTGTCAGCCTGCCATCTATGGACGTATGCTTGGGCATCACTGCAGCATGATTACTTTCAGGAAGCAGGGTCACGGATTGATGAGTGGGTTGGCATTGCGATATAAAGCCTTGCTCGGCCACTTCAAGTTCGCCTGGAGTTCGACAGCTACCAAACCTCATCTCCTTCGACCTATGGCGTTCAGCTAGTCATCCAATTTATTGCTGCCTTAGGTAGAGCTCTTGAAGCTCTCATCATCCCCCGAGGTCGCGAGGCTGAAAACACTTCCATGTGACTGCTGAACAAGCATAGCAACCCAGAAACTTTAGACATGTCAGACCCACGATCCGGGTACGAATCCGGGAGACCTCAAAACGAATACGACTCCAGATTCGATTTGCAGGTTCAGTCAACTCGAACGAGCATAGCCCCTCAAGCAAGCCTCGATAAGGGCCCAAGTTTATCTCATCCGTGGGATCACACGTACAATGACTCTCCTTGGCGTCCACGAGAGGGCACGGCAAACATAAGCGTGTCATCGCCCAGTTATTCAGACGGCATTATCTCCACTGGGCACAGCTCCGCTGACACTCAGACACCATACACGCAATCACCCCACAACCAAAAACTAAGTCCAAGTGGCTGCGACCAGGGCAATTTGTCCCAAGTACAGACGGGGTCGGAGACCACTAGCCCTCCAGGACAGAGGTTCAGCAAATGGACCTGGGATGCGGACAGGAAGGAACATTGGTGCTATGACTACACGAGCAATTCTTACCACTGGTCGAAGGGAGGAGTAGTCGAAGGCCAGCCAAAGAATGAGACCCGCTCAGGAGCAGCCCATTCGCTGGATCAACCAGGTCGAGATTCGTATCCGCGTGAAGAGCTCGCTAAAGGAATGGCCGGTCTCACAGTGTCAGGGGGTTTACAGGCGGCTTCAAATGTCGAAGATAAGCGAATGCCTTCCACGGAGAACCGAAATGAAGAGCACACAGGATACCCTGCAATCTCGACTGAAAGTGGCTCCCCGTCCGTTCGCATCGATAGCACAACTTCCCTCAAGGCTAATGAGGACGTGCTGTATCATACGGGTATTCCCACTACGAACATCTGGTGGGATTTCCAAGAAGCACAATCTGGAATTCCCAATTACCATTCCAGAAACCAGGATAATGGAGAAAAGGGGAATTTGATTAGCCTAAGCTGTCTCAACACGTCTCCCTCATCCCCCGTTCACTATAAGGATCAGCCGGCAGCAAATCGCCCAACCCGTTCAGACGAAACGACCTACCGTACGGGAACAACAACAGGTGAACATCTAGGTCAACGGGTCTGGGATGCAAATCGTGAAGATTATCGTTACGAGTCTTCGAAGAATTCATACGAGTATGCCAAAGGGGGGATAATATATGCAGGCCCCGACTTGGAGAAGCCCTTTGAGGGACATCAAGACAACACATCTCAGCTACCAATCACACCTTCTTACGGCTTGCCCAATCCGATACCCGCTATCGAAGCCTTTACCTCAGGTGGCCATCCCGACAGTAGTCCATGGGGCGCAAAAAGCCCGACATATCAACGCGTTCCCAGAGAGCGTGTATCCTCCCTTCCACCGCTAGGAACGGTCCTTACTCTACCCCAATTGAACGCACCATCTCACGGAACGCCACCTGAGAATATAGGACTCATAGTTGCGGCTCAGGATACTATCTCTTTCGACTATTCCGGGGCGTCTGGTCCGACAGCTGTGGTGCCCACACACCCGTATTTTCATGATTCAATCCCTTCACCAATCAGCTATGTCGAAAAGGTCACCTGTGTCATTGATCTATCTGATGGCAACAAGATCCAAGTCGCAATGGAGGCGCCAAGCACTGGAAGAGCATATGTAAAGACACTCGAGAATTCTGGAGTGTCGAAAACTGTCGACTCCTTCTTTGCCAACGACCGAACTAGTTCCTCGGCGTCTGTCGCGAAGAAAGTGACCCAGCAGATTTTGGCTTTTGCTGATTCAGCCATTAGTGAGGTACTTCAAGGATCGAATGCCGCACCCAAAGTTACTTTGAAAATCATCCATCCGGGAGACGCTTCAGACAAGGACAAAGCGGATGTGGCTGAAGGAATCCGTGCCGCCAAGATTTGCGATGATTTGAAACAGGTATCTAGCACCGAAGCGGCTATTGTGGACATTTTGAAGTCTTCAGAAAACATTCGTTCTCCTGACACGGTGAGCATCACATCCGGGGATCGTGTGGTGGTATGCCACAGTACCGGTTCTGTCGTAGACGCGACAACATACTTCGTCGGCACGGACCAAGGATCCCTAAATGAAGTCGTCGCCGGGGAAGGCGAGGGGAAGGGTGCCGACAGCATCGACGAAGAGCTTCGCAAGTGGATGGGCAAGACCTTCGTATGGAAAGAAAAGTCCAAGAAATCTCGCCAAGCTTTTCGGACGAGTGATATCGAACCCGGCACGCGCTTCAGCAAGGAATTTCAAGACGTCAAGACAAGATTCGGTTCCGAAGACAACGCTGATGAGTGGTTTTGGCTGACATTGGCGATGCCCGATTTCCCAGCATCCTGGCAATACTCGAACGGAATGATCAGGATCTCGCAGGACAACTTGAAGAGTTTCTTCCAGCCAGTATTGAACGCTGTCAACAAAGTGCTTGAACATCAGGTTCGCCAGGCGGAGTATGCGTCTGCGAATGTGAACAAAGTATTACTCGTGGGAGAGTTAACAAGATTCCCATACATAAAGAATGAGGTAGCGCAATGGTGCAACAGTCCGACAACGCACTGGCAAACACCTCTTCACTTTATATGGTTTGCAAGGCCGTGAGTCGACCAAGAGGATTAATGGTTCCACTATGGTGCTGACACAAACAACAGGCGATACGCTTTGGTTCAAGGAGCTATATACCAAGAGCGCGAAAATGTAAAGGTGCAGAGGAAAAGTCGTCGACACTATGGCTATGTGCTCCTCTTGGCATTCGAACACGGAGACCGCGAAAGCTACAAAGTCACTGATCAGTACGATGGCCGAAAACTGTGCAAGAATCGAGCAAGCTGGCGATTTGCAAAGGTTCGTTTTAAGTTCCGGTCGTTGTATACGAGTTCAAGCTAATCTCATGGATTATCCAGGGGACCGATATCGAGTCAAATACATGCGTTTCTCAAGATTGTTCTCAAACCTTACGAGCCGGCGACCGGCCGAGTCCACTGAAGCTGATATGCAGTACCGCTGATGGTCAGCCACGTTACGGCACTGATGGGTGTGTAGAGACCATCGGCTCCGTTGAGCTTGCCTTCACTTTTCAGGACTTGCAGAGTGCGACGCCCGATGGCCCAAGGAATGGATGGTGGCAACCCCGTTTTCGTGTAGATGTCGAGCTCGGACACGATGATATGCTGCATGTGAAGGCTGTTCTCTCTGATGGAAGTGAACGCATCGTTGGACAATCGTCGATCAAGTATGAAAGCGGGTGAGGTCGAGCAGCATACTCAACCCCTCTTCCCCGAAAGGACGCCGTCGCGGAAAATTGGTTCTTGTCTCTTTCTTGTGTCTCTCTCCTGTCTCTTTCTTATCTCTTTCCTATCTCTTTCTCTCTCGTTCTTCTCTCATTGACCGGGATATGGGATTAGAGGTTAACCTTCGTTCACTAGTTTCAAAGTCCTACCGTGGGCGGCTTCAAGCGCACTCTCTCGCCATAATTAAATTCTTCGTATACATGTACCACATTAAGATCTAAACATCTTTTCCAGCCTTCAAGACACCATGTTCCCCTCAATGGGCCCTCTCCTCGCCAAATTTCTCCGGCCTCCCGTACTCGGCTTACTTCTCACCCACAAACTACTCCCCCTATCACTTCCCCCTACTCCTCGCCCTCGGCGTAACACTCGTCGGCAACTCCACAATCCCCATGTACTGTCCATCCAACTCCAGCAGATCACTAACCTCTCTCCATCCCCATCCTCGCGCTCCACAACAATACCCAGAAATTCCGGTGTTTCATCGCCAGCACAGCTTGCAAGCTCTCAAACCCTTTCCCTAGCCAGGTTGCCCCCAACGTGAGGAATGGAGTGCCACAGTACGTGACCAAGGTAACGAAGCTAGGCAAAACCCTGAAAAATATGTACTCGATAGGCTTAGATCTGAGTGGAGGTGGGTAACGCAAGCGTTTTCTGGACACAGAGCTAGTAGTGCTCTTTTGATGTTTCAAGTATGCATCCGTTAGAAACTATGCTAAATTCAATGGTATAAGCTTGAAGGACGGTGTTTGCGACGTGCAATGTATATCAAAGGTCGGAAGGTCGACGCTCTATCCTCATCACGTGACCGGCCATAGAAATCCACCACCGGGCCCGTGGCCCAGGAATGAGGGAAACATAACTTCCTCGAATTTCGCTGATGCATGGCGAGACTAAAATGACGAAGGTTCGGTAATGCTTCTTGTCCAAAGAAGTGTACATATTTTAACTCTCTGCCTAGCAATCCCGCGCAACTGCTCATAGCGCAAGAAGATTCCACAGACTAGGCACTCTTCTAGACTTGTGCTACAAGTAAGTAGACGGGAAACAGGATACTATTCTCTGCGCTGAGATTCCCGCACAAAAGCTCCGGGACAGCGGGGAGCGCAGAACGGACAAAGGGATCTGTTGCAGAGGTCCTGACGAAAGGGAGGAGGAACCTCCGCACCTCCGTGCGGGGCGTGATGTATTTATTTCACTTCCGATAAGGCGGCTCGCACATCTCGAGTCTGTATTTTGTCGCAGATCTAGGTCGTGTAGATCTCAAGATTTGAGATGGCGAATTCGAGAGATTCTCGCGGAGCCTCATCTCGGGCACTGCCGGCGAGGCTGCGGCCGGATCGCTGGTGGTGCAGCTCAACGTCGGGCTTCCGCGCTGTCGGATCCTGAAATGGTCGGTTGTCGCGGGAAGGTCAGGCGAGGATGGGGCGGTGTCGTTCGGCGATGAGGCGCGTTTTGCAGGATGGTTGCAGGATTTTGTGAACTGGCGGACCTGCTGACTGTGTGTGTTACGGAGATTGATGGGGGAGTGGGATGGCATGGGGGACGGTGAGTAAGTGCATGGGGTGAGGATCGTGAGGAAGGTGGGATGGGGCTCTCAAGGAAAGAACGGAGCTGGCGAAGTGGGCCTTCTTTCAACAAAAAGATCGCAGAGGCACCCAGATCTCTTAGGCTAGATTTGTCTATTCTCGGACAATCCACCCTTGTGTAGAGCATTTTTGGTGGTGAGTGGTGTTGCGGTTCTCCAGGCTGCGGGTGCCAAGATCAGGGTCCATGATTGGCAGGCACGCAAGCTGATGGACCAGTGGCGAGGCGGTGAAAAAAAAGTCCAGGCGCGTCAAAGCGTCGGTGGCCTCGCCCCCTTTCCTTCTGCTCCTCCTCATCGACCCACTTCTCCCACGATTCACATAAAACCCACATCCGCATAGACCACGCTCGCTTCCCCGCATTCCGCTCGACACATCCATCCGTCTCTTCACGTCCAACTTTTCTGAACAACCTCTCGTTTGCCAACCAAGGACAACACTCGTCGCCAACCGCCTCTGCTACGGAAACGTGTCGCTAGCCTGCCTCACCTCGACCTCGTCTTGCACCACCGAGCATCTCTCACCTCCAACATCAACCGCCTCTACACTACACACGAAAAAATGGCTGCTCGCTTCGTCCTCACCAAGCGCTTCCCTCTCACCGCAGCCGTTGCTGGCAAGCGCACGCCCGCCTTTGCCAGACTCAATTCGAGCTCGAGTGCATCCAGGGCAGCGCGCGTCATCGAGATGGCCGCGCAGGCTGAGAAGCCAAGTAAGTTTACTCTCTTTCATCCATTCTCGCCGTCGCACTTGTCTTCGCCGCGCTCAACTGTCGCAATCCCTCGGACCCCGACGTTGCGCGACTCGGAATACCCACGCTGACAAACTCGCCACAGCTGCTTTCGAAGCCTCCATCCCCGTTCTCTGGGCCCTCTGCGGTGCTGCCGCCTTCGCGACCTGGAACCGCATTGACGATAAGGGGGAGGACCATGTTGAGAAGGTATGTTTTTCCTCCTTGTCTTACCTTATTGCATTGGCTAATTGTCATGTAGCTCCTCATTGTTTAGACTTGCATACGGTATATATCTCCGGCGGCGTCCAGTGGCATCACATCATGCATTGGCCTTGCTTTGATTCCATCGATTCGGAATTCGCATACAGCATTCCCTGTGCGGCATATATTGTCATGGCATGGCGTGGCGCGGCATAGTAGGCAGGAAGGGCAATTGCATGGCTTGCGTTGCTCGGCTTGCGGTGATGGACTTTTGCTCTCTTCTTGGCTTGACTTGGGTTTTGGATTTCGGAACTATGCATTGGCAATGGGTGGGATAATGGGAACTGGCATGGACAGGTATGACCTGGGTCTGGGTCGAGTGGGAGTGAAGGATGGGTTTCCTGCTTCATTTGGCGTACCATGGTATTGGGTCTTTCAAGATTCGACATGGCTTTGGAGTACATACAAGCCAATCCTACTTTTCTTCTGTCCTTGTCCTATCTATTCGCGTTCATATATCCTCGCCCTATGTGCTCCTGTACCCATCTATGGGGTATCTACTTGCTATATTTGCTCGGCTTGTTGCGAGCTGCCACTTGATAAGAGTAAGTTTAGCACTTTTCTCACTACTTGTTTAAAATATGCTGTTCACGAAAGAAAACCTTCTACTATCGACGCTATGTTGTGGCTTAAATCACATAGCGCGAGGAGACGTCACTTGCTAATTACATTCCAGTTTTCCACTTGCACACCGAAAGCAGATGAGATGTCATATGTCTGTCGCCGAAGTTCCCGCATTCGCTCTTGCCTAACGGCGATCTATGATGTCTTTTGCTGCACCCAGCTAGGAAGGAACCTCTCAGCACCTGGTCTATTTCGGGAGCGCATCGATGGCTGGATCATTGGATGACTCTGTATGACGACACCGCCGTCGCCCCAGCAACGCCGGAAGCTCATCGAATCTTCCACCGCCTCATTCCAGCAGGCTCTTCTTGCGCTGCTACTACCGCGCGCATCACGTGCAACCTCGCACGGGCCAGTGCCTCCGCGTTGATAAATCCCCCGTCCCACCGGCCTCAACCTGCTTCTCTTTTTCTTTTTCCTTTTCCTTAGCTTTCTCTTTGCCTTTTGGCTTAGATCAAGTGTAGTAGTAAGCCCCCGCCCCCGCCCACCTCCCCTGTCTTCTCTGCATTCGGATGTTGGCTGATGTGTGTGGATTGCAGTCTGTTCTTTCTAGTTTAATCTCTAGAACGCAACTACGGTTGCATTCAAGATTATTCTTCTTTTTGGAATCAGTACCCCTCTCACTGGGCTTGCTTATAGTTGGGGGCACGGTGACTCTGGCCTTGCACTACTGCTGGATGTCGCGACTGAGGTCGAGGTTGCCTTTTCATCGAGTTCATGGCTTGCTGTGGGCTTGAGGAAGAGCGTGGGTGGGTTGAGGGTGGAAGCGTCGGTTGTGGCTGGGGGTGAGGGACGTTGGGAAGGCGCGAGAGAAAATTCACGGGTGGGCTATGGTACTGTAGGAAGGAGGTTTGGTGAGGTTTGGCGGTGGATATGTTACTGGGAGGTCCTGTCAATGTGGGAGGGAGCTTCGGTTTTCTGTCGTCGGACAGCTTCCTCTACTTTCGACGTGTTGTTGGCTTTTTCATCGGTGTTCTCTACCGCATCGCATATTCAACGCCTTAACCTGCTCCTTGGGGTGCTTCTATTACGCGTATGCATTGACGTGTCATTCACTCAAGTAGTCTCACGCGGCCTATGCAGGTATCACACTGAGATACGGTGGAATTTTCTGGCTGTGCCTGCATTGAAATCGAAGATGTTGAGTTGGTCTTATCTGATCTAGAATGGAAACTACCGCGGAGCAATGCTCACCCTTTTCACTTTTTCTAATTACAAATATTATGAATGTAGAAAACTTCGATACTTGCTTACGCAAGTCCATAAGCCCAACCAAAGCCATGCACGAATATGGTATTAGATAGTAGGGAAAAGGCTCCATTTTCATTGAGAAGCACTAATAAATACAAGGTCTTTTGTGGTCTACCACTAAGTTAAAGACCAACCAACAAAATCATTCCGATTCCGGACCTCAAAACGTTTCCCCATAGTATGCTCATTCCAATAATTCGTATGGAATTTGACAATATTCCCCCAACGGACCCAATTCGTGCCCCTCAGCGCCCAATTCTCATATCCACCATCGCCTCTATTCTCAACGATCATGATTTGACCCTCTGGTGCGGCGAAGAGAGTGAAGTCAATGCCTTCGAAGTGATGCTCGGTCTTTATAGTGTGTCCCATGGCCTTATATCCTCCTGCTATGATGACGGCGTTGTACCCCTTATCCGATAGTGCGGCTACGGTTTGTTGGGTGAATTGCTTGCGCTTTTCGAGAGAGTCGGCGTGCCTGTTGACGGCGCTAGCAACGGCTCCGACGATGCTGGTTGCCAATGAAGCGAGGCCGATGGCGATTTCTGCCACCATGTTGTTGAGGTAGTGACTGAGTTATGGGGTATCAGCGTATCAGCGTTTCAATATCGTTACGATAAGTTCTTGGTTGAGGTTGTACCTAAGGTGATGAAAATTTGACAAGCGGGGTGAGTTTCGTGGTTGAAAAGTTAATGAGTGCGAGGAATCGTGGGGTAGGAACGCCTTTAATATCCTGAGAGGAGAATAAAACAATAGGGAAACAGAGCTGAAAGTGTGGTGACGTGGCGCAGCTGCGTCGCACACTCAGCCACAGCGAGGGCTCTTGTCATCAAACTTTAATACCTGTACCGCATGCATAGGCCTCAATTCGAATGCCTTCGGTGAGAGGAGAACCTTCGACTTTAGCAGGAAGGATGGCCGACACGCACTGACTCTGACATTGTAAGGTGGCGAAGGAGCATTGTACTGGCCCTATTGGCGATATCAACCCGTTCCATACTAAAACCCAGGTATTCTGTTATTCGAGATCAAGACGAGCTGCTAAGGCAAGATTGTGAAAGCGACGTCAGCCGCAAACATGCGTCATCAAGGAAAACAAATTCCACCATACATATTCTTTCATGATCGCTTGTGGCGTTTAACTTTTGGTTCAGCGCTCGCCCTTTGATTATGACTCACCAACTATTCAGTCTCCTCTACTGCAAGCCGAGCTGAGTTTGTTTCAGAGAGTTATTCATCCTTCATCTTCCCATCAATGCTTTTGCTCTCTATGCTTCGCACAACAAGACGTTGGTGTGGCGGCCTAGAAACGAGATCCCGAGGTTCTTCAACATATTGTCGAGATACCGTATCATACTATCGCCTACGCCAGGTCCTCTGTCTACCTGAATGTGCTAAAGTACGAGAAGCCCATCGACACTGGTGCAAAGAAAACCATAAATACATACAACGATGGCACCTCACCCCATCAACCCTTTCTTATTTTGAACAGGATCTGGAGTATGCGAGAGGCGATGTAAATGAATAGTACAGAGACTTGATTGATTCATGCAGAAAGCTCGAGGACCCACATATATACTCAGGGGCCAAACCCGCACTAGTACCAAAGCAGCGTAACCTTTTACAGACGATGCTCTTCGCCATTTTCCCTGCTACCATTGCTCTATCCCTTGCAGCGGACAACAAGCTCGTTTTACCATATACAACAGCAATGATCATTCGAGTTGAAGTCTTTCCATTCCACTAAGCAAGGTAGGAGTTTGTTTGAGGACAAGCATCCCGTTTTCATCGTTCCTTGCAATCGTGCGTACCTCCACGAGAATTTCATCAAGAAACATCAGGTCCTAGATTTCGCATATGCTTTCCGTAGGTTCCGGGCCGATGTGTGTATCTCTCCAGAAAACCACGTGTATTCCTGCCGGTGAGTAGCATAAGCGAAAGGCAGCACTGCGCTCATTCGTCTCTGGCACTGAGTAGAGTGTCTTTGTTCCAATGTCTAGAACCAGAACCGTGTAATGCACCTTTTCGATGCTAGTCGTGGGGGTTGATGTATGTGCATTTTTGGGTGATCGCTACCCTGGAGGTTTGACGATGGTATGTGAAAGCATCGAGACCAATGCCATTCCCAAGCTCCACACTCCATTGGACTGTAGCTGTACTCGTATGCATAATCGCGATAACCCCGCTGTTGTCGCACGAGACGAAATATTGGAATCATAGCCTGCGGTTGCGAGTGAATGACCGTCTAGGGAGTATTCGATTGTTTTTGTGTTGATGTCGTTTTGCATATGGATCACTGGGACAGTAAAGCGCGTCGTTTGACACATCATCCCCCCCCCCTCTAATGGTCGATGGCACCCCCACGCACGGATTAAATGTCAGACAGATGAGTGGGATACATGACAAGGATCCTGGATTTTAAGATCATAGCAGCCTCTTCGACCCAATCATTAAGAATGGTGGTCTCAAGGGGTTGGTAGGAATAGTATTGTCGCACCTTATTGAACGTCGATAGGCATACTTCCGACTTCCAGCTCTTGGTTGCCCCAAAAACGATGAGCCATTTTGTAGCATTTCTTGCCTTTACGGACAGCGCTAGCTGCAGAAGATCCGGCAGCATGGTGTCCAATTGGATGCTAGGGAATTTTTGTTGAACAAGCGACCGAAATATCGGAAGAACAGCGATGTTGTCTCGCGCAACCGCCAGATGAATTGCGCCCTCATGTTTGAAGAAGTCGTCAGCAACTTCCAATGTAGCGCCGCGATCGACAAAGAGATCAATCATTGCCTAGTTTCCTGAGTGTGTAGAACGGATGCATGCAGAGGAGTCCCAAAAATTGTCGGAGCAACCGGATTATGACGACAGGCTTGAATCGAAAACGCAGCAAGAAGAGCGATCCAAACAGCAAGAGTGTATCATTCAAGGACACGGCAAAGTCGAAGGGTGGCAAGCCTAACCGTTCGTCGGAAGGTGAATCTCTGGCCAAAGAACGCCTTTTCTGCCAGAACTTACTGGCTGAAGAAGGTCCCACGCCATGCAACATGTACATCGAGTGTCTCGTGTACGCGAAAAGGCTCTTCGGACTGCGGGACAGTGCGTTTAGCGCGTTCGGTCTGGCAATCATATCTGTCCAGAATAGATTTGAGTGACTGTTCCAAGTGATGGACAGCAAATTATTTACCCCGTGAAGCCAGAAATGGGTGAGCAGGGAGTGTGTTCGTAGCAGGAGCAAAGTCGAGTGGTACCATCTTTCGCTGACGATATGAATTTTTGCAACACGGCAGTTTCGCGGCCCCGACATAGGCACAGGTTGCTTTACAGTAAGGTTAATTATAAGGTATGTAAAGTCCTATTTCAATCCTTACTCCATGTGCGATGTTTCTTGCAAAGCTACACTATTTAGTCTTAGATCTTTGCTTAACCCTAATCCTATAAACTCGTGTAGGGCGCTACTCTCAGGAAGGATTCCGCTGAGAAGTAGGAAAGACCGCGATGGTAACTTAATGAGTCAAGTGAAAATTTCTTCAGGAAGAGTAGTATATAATAGCTAGTACACTTCGTTCTCTAGCTGCTTAGCATTTATTGTGATACTTTTTAAGAAACCAGGAACTTTAAAATTTCTCTTGTTGAAAAAGTTTAATCTTAACATAATTTAAGGTTCTACGTTCTTTTTAGGAGAGAAACTTGTGTTTAGAGAGGTGAAATTCTTACGAGTAGAAATTTCTGGTGCAACTATGGAGATATTAGTTATACTCTAGAGACATTAATGCAATGTTAGTGATACTCAAATTACCATGTGCTTTGCGATTTGGAAGCTATCGGGCCGTAAGATCTTTCTACAACTTCCGCCGACTCTTCAGCAACATATCGCGCTCTGGTCGTTACCAGTCGCAATGACCACATTTCTAGCTGGAGATCTGCGATGCAGGTCGCGGCGCCAATAACTCTATAGCAAGTTATGGTCTTCCGCATCTGTCACAAACGTTAGCAGAACTCAGTCGTGGAAGGCATTCCAACCTACCGTAACCTCTTCCTCTGTGGAGCAGTGGACAATCGCGTCACGTTTGCAGAAACTTGGCAAGTTGCAGCTTGCCAAGACCCCATATATCTCCGTTGCTACCGTCCGCCTTTGCCATATCTTAGTCTGATACAGATGCTCATTTATCCAGTAAAGTTCGCCGATATTATCATCATATGGCGGCCTAACCAGGACGAGTTGCACGTCGACCATTTCGATATCTTCCCCGAATTGGTAACCATAAGCCAATGAGATGATGGACCAAAACTATGAAGAGAATAGGGACAGACTTTTCTATATTCGCAATATCCACTGTAATAAGTGCTTCAAGATCTCCACCCTAGATCACGCATGATTCCTGCTTGTTACAAGGGGCTGTTTCTTGTGTAGTAACCGGCCCCCTTTCAATAGATTCCTTGCTCTACCTTGAACCAATCTTCGAAGCCTTTTTCGAATGGTTGTCGAGGTTTGGATCTATCATTTCTACGCATAAGGAACCAAATCTAGCCAAAGGGCTTTGGGCACGTACCGTCCCCAGGCAATCTGGGACCCGTCAAGAGGAGCATAATTACCCCATTGCATTGTATCATCCCTGTTATGCAATAGGCTACACGGAGGGAGTTATTAGCTCAAGTTTGGTGGATTCTGGCTCCAGAAGCGAATGCTGAAGGGCACCACTGACAGCGGAGCAAAGAGAGATTGAGACTGAGCTCTAGGCCATTTGGCTACCATCGGATCCTGATACGGACTTAGCCAGAGATCTACTAACTTGCTACGAAGATACATGAAGGATTGACGGGGAATCGGCGAGATGAGTACCCACGTGACCACATAAGGTGGTCACGGCGAGACATAGGTCACCCAGAAGTAGACGGCTACCTTGCATTCTTCGTCAGTACCTTTTCCGCCAAGGGCTGGATATACGTTCAGAAATAATCTCTTCTGGCATCGCGAAGTGTACGGCACGCTGAAAAAATATGTCGAGGGGTTGGATGCCAGCTCATCAGCTCATACATGTCATTTTAGCGGACTGAGGCGTTTTGGTATGGACCGTGCGGTCGGCGGGGTGCATGCTCAGGCCCCTGATAAGCTACCGAGTCTCATGGCGAGAAATAATGCCCTTGATCACTTCACCAGACTTTGCCTACTCGTTCGATCTGCGCGTACTGAAGGTGGAATGTGATGATTAAGTAGATCGATCTTGGTTCTAGTCGCTTCTATTGGTTGGTTACCGGCACTCCTCCCATCTCACACAGCCTCCACACTTGGATTGAAGTCCTCTTTAGTATGCGTGGCCCTTCCGGAGTTGAAGTAGTATCAGTTCTGGAGCGTTGTTCCTGTGACAGGGAACATGCAGTAGCAGCTTTACAGGGTAGAGGATTAATTTCATTGACTGCAGCGGCCTACCTGCGGCTTACTAATCCCAGACAGGTCGACAAAAACGACGTAGAGCAGGCTGTCGCTTATATCGTAGGTCCATTCATCTTTACACATATGCGCAGCGACTCAACCCCAAAAGAAAAGGTCACGCACTCGGTCGCGGGTTCCAAAAATGGGCCAAAGACGGACGTTGAGGAAAATATCATAAATCTTAGGGCGGATGGTGACCTTCCGGCGAGCAACAACAAGTCCGAGAAATAAGTAACAAATTGGAGCACTGGCAGACTGACTGGGTCTCTACCAGCAACATCGGCACAATGTCAAGGTCATCCTAATTCAAACGAAACGGGAGGAGAAGGACCCGATCAAGGTATGTCATCATAGGTTTGGGCTGGAGTTTCATGCTAAGAACTATCGGTACAGGCAAGCAACAGCCCGAAGAGCTCCCACCACTGACTTTTGGTGACCCGACATCAATGTCAGAAGGGTTCTCATTAGAACTCCTGATACCGGATTCTTCGCCCGATGTGGGTCTGCTAGCCTTGAGATTGCCAAAGTTACAACTCTCTCATGTAGCAAGGTCATTCGATCCCGAGGAGGGCACTGCGGCGCGATTTCCGCTCAATGCGTAGGTTTTCCACTCATTGAGTGGCCTGGGTGGGTTTTACCCCACTCATTGAGTGGAAACCAAATAGTAGTGGGACGCCTGAGGAGACTCTCACTTGCTAGACTTATGTGGGTAATTTAAAACAGGGTGTTGAATCAAGACATACGAAAATACCTTGCTTTTTTAGCCCTCGGTGATCTCAGCGATCGTCAATAGCCCCATGCTGGCTTCCCAACCATTTTCTATGCCGTGGACACCAATGATAATTCTATGTGCTGGTTTTCTCTTCACGAAGTACGCCATGGAAAACTGATAACAAGCAGGCATAGCAATGCCCCCAGAAAACATCGAATATGCATATCCTGGGAGCGAAACCGGTATTTGTCGGGATAGATAGAAATCGTAGAGGATCGTTATCCTGACAGAGAGCCGGCCAGAGAGTTCATCTACTAGGGTCTCGTATCCTAAATTCAATGCATCTCTTACGCTTTGCCTCCAAATCTCTGAAAGCCGTCAATCAGAAGATTGTTCTGCGCTCGTAACGTGCCATTTCTATCAAATTAGTCATAGACGACCAGAGGAAATGTAAGCACCAGACTTGCTAAATTTATCGCTCATCATGGCAAGGTATATATAAGCTATATACTCTGAGTTGCAATTTAGCTTGCTTTTGGTTTCATAACTCTTTTTAGCCAGTTGCTCTTTGCCGCATTCGCCGCCGAAATCAAAAGATTGCTGGGATCATTCATCATATCAAACCCATGGAAAGCTCCCGGCCAAATATGCAATTCGCACGTCGATCCACATTGCCACAGAGTCGTCGCATATGCAACCGACGAGTCTCGAAACGGTTCGCACTCTGCAGCATCGATATAGGTCGTCGGTAAATTCGACAAATCCGTTGCTCGTGCCGGTGCATGATATGGCGTAATCTCACCAGATGTCCGCATCTCCCCCAGAATAAGATCCCAGATCTTCCGTATCCAGGGCGTGCCGGACGGATTCCCATACTCAAACTGCTGGTCTGCAAGGGTCTCGCAGCGGTCGTCCAATAGAGGTGCATAAAGCATCTGCGCTTTGATAGGGATCGCGGGGGTCTTTTTATCGCGGCCCATGAGGCAGGTTGCCGCTGCGAGTGCGCCGCCTCCAGAGACTCCGAATACGACGATTTCCGCAGGATCGATTCCGAGGCGAGAGGCATTTTCGGATAGCCAGACAAGGCCGGCGTAACAGTCCTCGGCTGGACCGGGTGCCCGCGTTTCTGGGGCGAGCCGATGCTCGACGGATACAAGGACGCAGTCTATGCCTTCAAGCAGATCGAGCACCTGCGTAACGCCAGTAAATCTGTCACCACTGACCATGCCGCCGCCGTGGATGTGGTATAAGGCTGGTCGTAGCGTTTCAGACGACTCTTTTGGCGCAAACACGGACAGAATCACAGTGTTTTTTTGGGGTCCTGGAACGGAGTATTCTGTATGCGTGAAATTTTGCTTTTCTTTTATGATAGTATCTGCGTTGTAGATGAAAGAGCCGTGTGCGCATTCTTCGTCGCCTGAGGCCATGCCGCGCATGAATTCGAGACTAAAATCCTCATCAAAGGGCGCGGAATCGATGAGCGGCGCCAGGGTAGCATCGTAGACTGGTCGGAGAATCTTGATCCGAGAGTCTAACTCGGCGGCTTTGGAATAGGGATATGGGTATGGAGCCATGGTGGTGAATGTGTGTGAAAAGATGGTACGGGCGAATGTCTCTGACGTAAGGATAGGAAGACAGACAGATTAATAGTGCATGTGGTATTTCGATAGTGGGGCGGTAAGTATGCCCCTCCCTCACGAGGAACCACAATTCGATCCGTGTAAGTACCCCTACCGTTGCTCCCAACTATGTACCACATAATTACTGTAATTCGAGTGTATTTATTTGGGTCATGCAAGCGTGAGTCTGGAATCTGGCTCGTGGAACAACCAACAGTTCTCGGTTGGCTAAATTACCTGCATGCTAACAAAACATCCTAAACCAACTGAAAACGGGAATCCGGTCAGAAACGCTCCCCACAGCGATGGTTCAAGCGGACTCGGTTTGGAAACAATGCCGTGCCCAGATGGTGAACTTTGGAAGCGAGACGGCAGCCAGGGGCGGAACGGGATCGAGTTTTGTCCCAAAGAGAAAGTTCGAGGTAGTAATCGACAGTTTCTGCAGAATTTGAACCGAACATATACGCCACGAGTGGTCGGATTCAGAATAGACCTAATGTGAAGAAAAGGCCACCCTGGGACATGCAGGTGCGCAATGCACGGGAGGAGAACAAAACGTGCTCTCGCGTATATCCATGACTTTAGGAAATAGTGAGATCCGTCGTGTGTGGGTGAGATTTTGTGGAATATGCATCTGCGTGCATAAGTCTGACTTGGTAAGCGCAAAACGCTGGTGAGAAGGTTTGAGGGAATTACCCACACGGTCCAAGACTGAGAAGTACGCCGAAGGATTCGTATCGACGCACTCGCTTGCATGGAGGCTTACTCGCATGAACCACATGCACGAGCTTGGAGAGACCGATGATGGTAAAACTTATCTTATCACACGACGCACGATACCCTAGGTCGTATTTACTTTTCGAATTGTTTTCTACTAGGGGACCCTAAGTTTCTACCAAATTGCTAGGACCTTTTGGAAGCACATCCTCCATTCCGCGTTAAAATGGCTGTACAACAGCTTAAGAGGATACGCCAATTAGGTGAGATTTAAATCAAATATTCACAGTTGCCCACCGCTAACAGAGCATGCATGATAGGCAAACTAGAGGAGATCTCAGCCGTTGCGCACGATATTGATTTCTTCACCAATACCGGCGTGTCGGTACACTACGAAGCGTCCCGGGCCTCGTCCGTCTTCGATCTGCAGAACCTTATATATGTTGCGGTAGCAGAGGTCCTCCGGCTGCATCCTATTCTATTCGCCATTCCAGTCGGTTTTGATACGGAAGAGCCTTACTGGGCCCGCTTGCCGTCGATCGACCTCAGGAAGAACATTTCATTCGTTGAGCGAAGCCAGCCAACAACTGTAGATGGCGAAGGGAAGGACAGAGAACTTGACGCTATTCTGGAGAATCAGCACAACACAAAGTTCAGTTCGGAAGATGGCGCGCTGCCAGTGTGGCGACTAGTAATCGTAAAGGACGCAGGAGTCCAGCATCGATTCACGGCTAGCTTCATTGCTCATCATGCCATGAGCGATGGAACCGGTCTCACCATTTTCCAGAAAGCATTCCACAAAGCTCTGGATGATACTACCACTTCCTGTTCTCCCTCCCAACTTGAGTTGAAAGCCAAACCCGTGATCTTGTCCAGCAATTCCGACCCCATTGCTCCGTCTCTAGAGCAACTACATTCCCTGCCGCTTCCAGACACACCTCCTACTCAAGAACCTGTGACAGAATTAAAGGAATGGTCTGGCACTCCGGTCGCAGTGCCCTGCAAGACACGTTACACATCTCTATCAATACCGGCACCCCGCACGACATCCTTCACAAAAGAATGCAAAAAGAATGGCGTACCGCTAAATGCCGCTCTCCCAGCACTGATCGCCAAGCTGCTCTACCTCAACCTCCCACCTTCGACAGAAGTCCTGACTTGCAACATCCCCCTCAGTCTGCGCTCGGACCTCCCTTCCGAAATCGTAGACGGCATTCTCGGAAACTTCATCGACGCCTTCAAAGTTAAGCTTCTCCGCTCCGAACTCTTCGTTCAAGGGTCCAGTAGCAACAGTTCCTCCCCCGGTACCGCAAAGTCAGACTCAGACGCTCCCAGCTTCCCTTCCTCGTCCCACGAGAGCTCCGCAGAAATCTGGCCCCACGCGCACAAAATCCAAGCCTCGACAACTTTGTACTACGGTCACTGTTCGCCCACCGGCGAACCCTATACCAATATCGCCTTCTTTAAGAACCTTCCCAACTTGCGCCCCGTGCTTCTCTCATTGCTTGGCACGCCCCGTGCCGAGTCCTTCGAGGTCTCGAATCTAGGGACGTTTACGAGTCCGACGAATTTGAAAGCGAAGTATGGAGGCGGAATTTGGACAGCTGGAAAAGTGGTGGTGAGCCGGTGTGCGTATGCGGCCGGGGCGCCGTTGGTGATTACACTGGTGAGTAGTACGGAGGGGATGGTATGGGGGTTTACGTGGCAGGAGGGAGCGGTCGGGGAGGAGGTTGTGGAGGGGGTTGTTAAGGGGGTAGGAGAGTTTTTTGGGACCGGGAAGGCGGGCTAGAGATTGAGGATGTTACGGCTAGACTGTTCATGGTTAGCTCCTTAGCAGGTCCAGGAGTATATAGTTAGCTTTCGCTCGTTACTTCACAATCAACGTAGTCTCCCTCCATTTCCTCAGAGCCAGTCTGCTCTGGCATAGGAAGGTGTATGGCAAGCTGTCCGGAGTGAGTTCAGCGACACCGAGGGGGCTGTTTGGTATGCACCTTGCTACTAGCCTTGGCTCCAAAACTAGAATGTGGGGGTCAAATGACATTTATGACAACCACGCAACGCCACCTTCTGCAGCATGCAGGATTTGGCAGCGTCACGGTAGGTAGGTGTATTAAAAAGAATGTCATGGTAGCCCATCTAAAGCGTTTCAATAAACCTGTTCGGTTCACTACCGAATATCACATGCAGTATTGCCCTACCAACCACAATACTTAAGTTTCCCCAAGCAACAACAGGATCCGCACATATGTCTCAGTTCAGCACACCCGTTTCCGAATCGTCCAAATTGAGAAGAGGATTGAAGAAAATTAACTCACGATAATCCGCGGTGGGCACATTGATGACCTAAAATGTTCCCGTCACACGAAACCCAATCACGAATTGCAACACCAGCGCGGCCGCCAAAGGCCCAGTTGACTTCCAGAACCCACCCATAGCATACTAACGTTATGGCACCCAGAATTGCCAGGTTGCTTCGCGAGGCAGTGAAACCTTTATCTCGCACGAGGTCTACGTCCCTAAGAAACATGGTTATGCTGCGCTATCGAAGTAGCCTCGGGAGGGGCTGCTTCACAAATTTTTCCGGAGGCTGGCCACAGGGAAAATGTAGAGGTGCTTGATTTCGTCGAGTAGGCCAGTGTTGATAGTTTGGTTGAGGCGGTGTTTGGAAAGGGCGAGACTACTCGCACCACGCACCCCCGTCGCTACCACTTCTCAGTACTCCCGGGCCCAGCAACCAAACTAGGCTTGGCAAGTAATTTGCTAAGCTTAAGCAACGACAAAAAAATACTATAATATAAGTAGACAGGGCTTCGAAATCGGACTCTGCACCTCCACGTGGTGAAGCCTGGAACCTGACTCTCTTGAGCTCAGAGCCAGCGCAGAGACGTCGCGTTGATGGCGGACGCGGCATGACGATGCCTGTGGTGAGACAGCAGAGTTTTCACTACGACCGTGCGCACAGCGCACAGCGTACAGCACAACGCGCCTATAATAGTTAGAAACAGTTACGAACTTCTATAAACTAAGCGCAATCTACCTACCTACCTACAGCAACTAAACGATAAACGCTTGAAACATAACCTTTACACCCTTTCCCTCCCCACGCAGACGAAATAGCAGCCTAGGCAAACCTCTTATCCCTAGGCTAGACGAACCTCTTACTACCCCCCTCGCCTCTACAACTACGCTAAGCTAGATAACTATACTTATAAGATGTAGATCGTCACTCTCCCCTACAGGAGAGAACCTAGGTTAGAACCCTAGGGTAACAGACACCTGATAGAGGCAAAGATCCTGCTCTAAGTAGAAGAACAGGGTCCTATAGGACGGGCCGTTATGTTATAACAGCAGTTTAGGCGTCATATTATAACAACAGGCTTTAGGACAACAGTAGAAGCAGAGCCTACACTAGCAGAGCATAGGAATAGAACAAGAGAATAAAGACAGACACACGTAACAACTAGGTATAAAGGACGTTAGACATAGAAGGCATTTATAACAAAAAGCAAGGAAATAGTAACGGAGTAGACAGTAAAGGCTAGAGGACAACTGTAACCTACATGCGCAGGCAGTACGCCAGCGCATAGCCAGGGACGCACATCACTGCGGATCGATATCCACTCATTGAGTGGGTTTTTTGTCCCATAATTAGTCACTCAATGAGTGGAAATTTTCTACTCATTTTTCTACTCATTTATATATATATATATAAATAATTTAATTAAAAATAGTTTAAAAATGGCTTAACAATTCGTCGCGCTGATATGGTGTACCAGCTCTATCTATAACTCAGTCTAGTATATAGTGTACCACGCAGGGGCTCGGCTCCCCTCGGCTACTACCCCCACGGCTCCTCAACACCAAATTTGCTCTCACGACCTGCCCTGCCTGCCCTGCCTGCCCTGCCTGCCCAGCTAGCTTGTTGCATTGGTGAATTGATCTCTCTACATCGTGATTAGTCTGCAATCTAACGTAAATCCAATATAAACACTTAACTAATAAGGATGGCGACGATGGAGATGGAGATGGCGATGGAGATAGAGATGGAGGAGGAGCAGAGGAGAGATGGAAGGAGAGAGGGAAGGAGGGTCATATAGTTTGTGCGGGTGAGCCAAGACCGCCTGGTGAAGGAGGGTGGGGCGTCCTTACCTCAGCACCCACCCACCCCAGCACCATATTCGAAAATCTCTAAGTAGATTCACTAACTTAGTGAAAAGTTAGACAATTTTACTTAGAAAATAAGTCTAAGTAGGGGTTTTCCACTCAGTGAGTAGGGTTTTTCCACTCAATGAGTGCCCTGAGTGGGGTTTTTCCACTCATTGAGTTGAAAACGATCCACAGTTATAAGGAACGACATAAAAGGTGTTTTTCCCCTAGTACAGGCAAGCCTTCAGGAGCTGCTTCTACAAATAGCTAACAGGGGGTTTTTTGTACCTAGAACTAGCAGCAATAGTCTACATAAGCTAGTACAGCTTGCATTAGAAGGTAAATAATTAGATTAAATCATAATAATAATGTAAGTAGACAGATCCATAGCGGATCTTCCTATTAATCTTGTCTTATTTTTCTTTTAATTATTTTCCATTATTTAGCAAATATGTAGAGAGAAGAAAAGAACGCATGGGCTTTTTTTGTACGAGATGCTAGGGAGACGATTTGGAATTGAATGGTTGGGCCCATAGGTTAGTACAGTGATACCTAGGAGAGGTACTCCGTAACAGTGAGAGCATTCACAGACATGGGCGATACACTTCACCAAACGTTGAGAGGAACTTCCATAGATGACATTAGAATCTAACGATTACTTCTTGCAGCAAAATCACTTTAATTCATACTATTCAACTGCTGTGTGCTTGACCGCAACAATACACATCTACGTACGAGATCCCAATCTCCCACAACCCCTCAAAACGCTCCAAACTCTGCCCAAGACTTAAACAACACGTCCCTTCATCTGATTGACTCCAATGACATTGATGTCACGCCACAACAGAGTCCCCACAATTCCTAGAACCCACGTTGCCGTGCCCGCGATGAAAAGATATTTCTGCGCGTCACCATACGCCATCTGAATAGCCAGACGAGTGGGCGAGCCAACCGGGTACGACAATTGCGTCGTGATGTCGGCATAAATCAACATCAGGTTCTCGAGATCGGCTTCAGGGAGGTACAGCATGAGTTTCTTGGGAAAGACATCTTGCCAGATGGCGGCAGAGATGGTCAGACCAACCGAAGATCCAATGCTTGAGCACATGGACACTAGGGCGATGCTGATGGCGAAGTACTGTTGTTCTTGAACGGCGGCCAGAATGGCGATCTCAGCCGTGACCATGATGAAGCCGCTAGCGATGGAAATGAAAATCTGGGCCATGACAATATACCCGACATTGCCATTGGGTTCACGGAAGTGGATCATGAGACCGGTGCCGAGAAGCGTGAGAGGAATCGCAACGTAGATCGTCAGAGGTTTGAAGTGGCCAGTGTAGGAGATGACCGCGCCGCCAATGATGGCAAAGAAGAAGCCAGCAACCGTGTATGTCTGAACGACGTAGCTGGCACGAGTAACACTCAGATTATTCACCACTTGGAGAATAGAGCTGAAGTAGCTGGCCCAGCAGAAATAGCTCATGAAGAGCGTGAAGGAAAGGAGACAAGCTCCGGTTACAGTGCGATCTTGGAGAAACTTCCAGGGAAACAAACACACTTTGGCGAAGAATCTTTCCCAGATTCCGAACGCGATCATGAGGAGGATTCCAAAGACCAAGAAGCAAATAAGCATCGCAGAGCCCCATCCCTTGGCTTGCATGGTATACAGACTGAAGGGCAAGAGGAAGAAGGATACACCAGTTGAGATAAGAAGGAGACCAACAGCGTCGAACTCTCGGAGGTAATATCGGAGAGAGCCAAAGGGTCCGGAATCTTTTGGCGCGCGTCCTATCCCACGCTTCGGCACAGTTCCTACTTTCCGCGCTTTCATGAGCTGATACATCAGGAGAGCGAAGAGCGGGAGGGTGACAGCCGGGACAAGTATGGATTCCATTCCGAAAGCCCAGCGCCAGCCGGGTCCGTTGAGAAAGCCGGTAGAAACTGGTCCTCCCAGCCAGGCAGTGATGATGGCAGCTGAGCCACACCCGGCCTGGATGAGTCCTCGGTACCGCAACGATGTGGTGTCGGCGATAAAGACGCTGAGGGTAAATCCTATGCCGTTGATTCCAACCGAGTAAAAGACTTGTGACGCGGCGTAAGCCTCGACATTATTGCAGCCAGCCGACATGATCAGGCCAACCGTCGCCAGGACAGCGCAAAGAAGAAATCCATGGGGACGGCCAAAGATATCAAGAGTTTTGCCGATGCTAAGGTTGGTGACACCGCTAACGACGGTGCTGATAACGCTGGTGGTGGGAGTAAGGGAGTGCGCAGCGAAGGCGGAGGTGACATAAGGAAGAAGAGCGCCGGTGACCACAGACACCAGGCCTTGAACGAAGTAGACGATCCATATCATGATAAACACGGCAACAAGAGAGCTAGTTGACCACGTAAGGGTCACGGCTTCGATATCCTGGATTCCGGGTTGGAAATTGGAATCGATGCCATCGCCATCGCCGGATCGTGTACTCTCGTCTTTGTCGGAGCCATGAGCAGTCTCGCGAACATCTCCAATCTCTTTGCTACCGAGATGTTCGGCGTCCGATTCCAAAGCCATGGTCTGGTGCTGGGTATCGAGCAGGCCCGTGGGATGTTCCAGTGGCGATGGTCCTCGGCTTGTCCTATGCCCAACTTGAACAAAGGAAGAAAGTCCAAAGCGAATGGAGAAGTGAGAAAAGGGTCGCTGGTCGCGGAAATTGTTCGATAAAAGGTAAGAGATACAAGTCGCACACTGCAGAAAGATCTGACTAGGTATGTGGGTGGTTTTTGAAGAGCAAGCCAGGGTAGCTCAAACAGATGTTCGTGCTCAGCCAATGTTAGTCGCCAACTTTGAGGCGTAACAACAACCGGGGGTCCAAAGGTTTCAACCAGCAGGAACACAGGGTTTCTCTCTCAAACCCCCTCAGAGCCTCTCACTTGTGCGAAAAATGATCAAGTTAAGAGGAGCTAAAGAAGCGGTACAAGGTGGCTGCCGCTACTGGGAAATACTTCTCGGGATTGGTACAAACTACAGGCACGAGGCGACGGAAAAGACTGGAATGGGAAACCCACAATCCTGCGGCCCGCTGCGCTGATTCTGTTTCATGCAAGCTCGGCTTCTGGGAACTACCTCGAACTTGCTCATTCTTGGCGTGCATAATACATATCAGGCCAACAGGGGCGCAAGCGAGGTATTAGCAAACATCCTGTCGTGAAACCTCTCTAATAGATGTTGACGCCCACTTGAACACAGATTGCGTGTCGCAGTTCGTAATAGTTACCCTATTATAAATCGTACATATTCGAGCGCTTTCAGTTGAGATGTAGGGCTAAAAATACATGGCTTGGGTTCACTCAAGGACTGTAGCCCACTCATAAAGTGTGGTAACACTGCTGAAGTTGCTTGGTGAATGGAACATGCAGAAATACATTGCTATCTCAAGTTTTTAGAGGAATTCAGTATTGATAACTATGAAATTTCAGTTTATTGAGTCTAAACTTCGGCGCGGAAACTTGCCCTCAACGAGCAGGAATCTAACATAGTGAAGTCAGAGTCTCATCCCCGTCGTATCATATTCCTTGGTCGATCCCGGGAGTCTCAACTTGGATCTCACTCAATTGTTCAATTGTTCAATTATTCACTTGTTCCTTTCGGGCGTCCAGTTAGACTCGCAGAAGCAAATTTGCAAGCGTTGCTGTGTTAGTCGGCTATCATAACATCAAGTAACTGGTCGCCCATGAGAGATCCTAGGCCGTCACAAGGACAGATACATTGTTCTAATTCCATCACACTAGTTTTCATTATGGGTTGGCCAAACAAAGCACTCCCCGATTCGGGAGACTGCTTGCCAACGAGCTTCCACGCTTTTGCGCCCAATTGGTGGGCACCCTCACATACATTTTTTCGAGGATTTTCTTCCTGCAGCCTGCTTACCAGATTAATAATGAGCCGATTGGTTGCTCTAGTCGGGAGCAGCAAGCAATTTAACTGCGAAGTTCAACGCCATACTGATGCCAAGACAGACAACATTCATAGTTATTCCTCCCACGCGTATGCCTAGGGACTATCCTCTGTGACACGCCCTCCCCAAAAACGTGTATTCGTGGAACGCGCAATGCTCCACCCAAGCCAATGGCCATCGTGGTTGCATCTCCTCCAGATCTCCTTGTGATACTACCCCGCCCGTCTCTCTTTCCGTGTCTTCAGACCTGTCCTCCGACTCCTCATTCTGCCTACTGTTCTTCCTTGTCCTCGCCATATTTCCTCGTCTTGCTGCCCCACCTAGCCATGCCATCATCCCCGCCAAAAACTCTTTGTTAAATTCTTCACTACCAGTACGATCACCTGTAGCGAACTTCTCTAAATCTTCTTTGTCAGCCCAACGTTCAATAGCAACGTATACAAATCTCCTGATCACATCCCCGGGCTGTATTTCCAACCCCAGAAGATCGACCAAACTCGGTGTCAATGCTTTGACAGATTGTCGCGGATGTCCCGATACAGGATTGTTCATCTTATCGATAAGAGTAGAAATAATGCAGTCCTTGAAGGTCGTATCCTTAAGCCAGGTTGCTAGGAAGTAGGCACCGAGGAGAGTGGTGTACATTCGTCGCGCCTCTTGCTTCGTTTCCTGTTGCTCTTCCTCTGCCTTGGCACCTTCGCTCTTCGCCGGATTACGATTCCGTGTCTCCACAATTCCACTTGAAAGCCATGCGACATATATTTCGAAGATCGCGAAGTCCGGGAAATTGATCCGGATGATTCCGTCCTGGTGTTTCTACTTCTTGGGACCGTCTGACGTGGTTTCCAGCTTGGAAGGCAAACAACGGGCACGGAGGTGGGCGATGTGAGACAGGCGCGGTGGCGAGGAAGATTAAATGCGCTCGTGCGAAGCGGGTAGTAGGTGTCGTTGCGGAGTTCGACGGTTAGAATATCTAGAGGTGATAGCGGTGTTGAGGTCGACGTTGATGCGATGTACGCGTTTGAAGCGGAGGGCGTATTCGTTGGCGACGCTAGTGTTGATTCTGGGATCTTGGTTCGGGGTCCGGGTTCGCGGTCATCGTACTTCCTAGTGAGACCTGGAGAGATTGCGGGTGAATTTGATGATGTGGTAGATGTCCATACTGTCGTGGCAGTGTCGGTGTAGAAGTATATGGACGACGTCTCCGGATGATCGGAAGTGTTGATGCGAGGTCGAGGGGAAGTACTGACAAGAATAATTTTGTCATCTTTGGGTGCCTCTGAAACGTGCGTCGCGGTATCCGTGAACAGATAGCTTGAGGATGATGTGGGCGAAGCATAGCTATCATTTACTGTGTGCATATCCTTGGTCTTAGGTTTGATACTCGCATTCCCCATTTCGTCGCACCGGAAGCTGAAGATACAGTCGCGAATGCAAATTGGTACGGCACGGCTGTACAGGATTCCGGCTTTCATCGGCGCTGGGTCCACGGGTGATGGAGATCTTGTCGCTTGCTTCAATTCACTTTAAGCGCGAGTAACTCAACCACCTTTTTTCACCATGATCTGTTCTGGGTACACATTCCCTAAATCACCTACCCTGTTAATTTCATGTGTATTCCGTCGAACTTACGGGTGATACAGAGGGTGAAGTCGGACGCGTTCACATACTCACTAGCCGAACGAGCTTTGCGGTCGCAGCAACGATGTTATGCGTTTTTCGACATCGACCAAAGCAATGATATTGACAAAGAGAGACCCTCCACCCAGAATGAAGCCAGTAGAGAGTGTTATTCTTCGCCGCATACGCCAGGCATGAATTGGAAGCATGGTGGATTTCGCAACTATGTAGATTGAAGGACCTGTAATGTAAGCATATTGACACGATCTATGTGAAGTTAGTCTGGAATCGGTTGTCTGTAATAGTCTCGGGGGATGGGGGTGGAATTGCGTGCATCTTATTGGGCCTCCAATGTACTCGAGATCCGAAACGCCAGAGCTAGATTCTTGGCACCCGATGGTACATGTTCAACAGTTTTGCTTCAGATATGGGAGTATATCTTACAGTGGTGGCCTTGGCGGTCTTGGCGGTCGAGCTTTCCACGAGCTGTGCAACTTGCCAGGGCTTGACAACGACCCCTGAATTTCCTTCATGATTGCAGTCGATACTGGCACTTTAGAGAGGTTCTGAATGTACAAGTCGTTCTTTTCTCTGATTCATCTTTGATACTCGTGTCTCGAAAAATGGCGATTTTCCTCGCTTGCGGCTTGCCAATAGCCTGTGTATGGTTTCCTCAGCAACTACGGAATCTCAACCTACTCCAGGCAGCAACATTAGCGATCTACAAATATATTAGATTTTGCCCTTGTGTAGATGACTCTTTGAAGACTTTACTTTCCTTCGCTGACACCATCATCCACTTATTTCTTCAGCGCCCTCTTGCCGATTCTCACATTCGCCTACCCAGTTGACTTGAGTGCCATGGCCGAACGGCACTCTTTATTCAAAGTCTACGCTAGGTGGCGACCCTTGAACGCAAGCGACTCCTCCGCTTCAGAACTGGAACGAGGCGTTGCCCGGCACGAGAAAAACCATTCAATCTCTGTTTCTTCGACGTCAAGCTCAAATCGACTTCGGACGTGGAAGAGTGGGGCCTCCTTCGCGGAAGTCTTCTCAGAATGTGCTCTGAATAGCCATGTTTTCGGCAGCGTGGTTGCGCCCACCATACCGCAGGTCATGAATGGGGGTACGTGCAATTTTTTTGCATACGGGCATTCGGGCAGTGGAAAAACTCATACGATTGTCGGGTATAATCATGAGGAGGAAGAGTATCTTGGCATGTGCTTGGCTGCAGCGCGGGACCTATTCCAGGCTGTCAATGGCATCCCGAACTCAATGTCAGACCGACCGGAATGCAAGGAAGACGAAGAAAAAGAAGAGTTGGGAGTCGTTGTTCGTCTCTATGAAGTCCGTGGCAAGTGTGCGTACGACCTCTTCAACAACGGCGTAGAATGCCACGTTCGGGAAGGTGCAGATGGCCAAACGCATGTCCGCGGCCAAACAGAGATCCTTCAAGATGGGAAAGTGCGAGTTCGTCCAATCGTAGCAGTTCCGTGCTGGTCGTTCAGCGAGTTTCGCAAAACGGTGCTGTCCGGATTCAACAGTCGAACAACCGGCTCGTCATCCGTCCACGATGAGAGCTCTCGCGCCCACGCCGTCCTCGAGCTCGAAGTCATCAATAAGGCGTTACTGGAAGCCCGCGATGCTGTTATTGAACGAGAATCCGAACTGGTTCCTGTGGGAAAGCGGGCTACGGACGTCCACATCGCAGAGCACTCCAAAGCATTGATCCGACAGCCCGACGGGCGGTATATCCAGAATCCTGAGTATAAGGTAAACCAAGCTCTCATCGACACTACAGAAGCCGCGAAGAAGGAATGCGAAGTCCGTCTCCAGGCCGCTCAGGACGCAGTCGCAAACTGCTTCAAAACACGTCGACATGCCTGTCTCGGTGGCAAGTTCGTCTTCGTGGATCTTGCTGGGGCTGAATTTTTCGATCAGGGGACTGCAAATTCTGCACTGCGACCAAAACAAACTGCGCAGGAGCAGAGGCAAGGTAGGCAGATCAACACGGATCTGTTTGCATTGAAGGAAGTCATACGCGCCAGGGCGGCGAACCAAGCAAGAATCCCATTTCGAGCCTCTCCGTTGACGATGGTTTTAAGGAGTCACTTTCTAGCCACGAATGGATGCTCTTCTATTATGCTTACTTTGTCACCGTCAGATGCCCAGTTCGTGGCGACGGTCAACACACTGAAGTATGGGAACTTGATTGGAGAGGCGGGAGGCGCCACCGGGAAGGACTGATTCGAGAGAGCCAGGTAACTGTTACCTAGAAATCGAAGATCCGTGATTATTTCATCACAGGGGCGTAACAACAGAGGATTGCCACGCGATGAGAGTTGTTCTCGTAACCGAGACTTGAATTGAGGCTGAAAAGTAATGAACTTGCAGGAGAGACTGTGCGAGGTTGAGGTTCGCGTTGACTTTGATGTGGTACCGTTGAAGGATGATTACTAATCGGTGACACGCGCCTTTCAATTGGCCAAATTCGGCAGCCGGGGTGGGCCGCCGACTGGACGCCCTCCACCATCAATGCGCCATCCTTCTACCACCCTGTTACCTTCGACTTAGCTCTACAGTCTATGAGAGTTTCCCTTCCTCTACAAATGGCGGCACTTGCAGCATCTTCAAGTATGGCCAAGTTACCCGCCGAAATCCTTTTCGAAATCAGCGTCCGAGTGAAGGCAACCGCCGCCACACCCAAAGATCTCCTCCCCTGCGTTTTCGTTAGCAAGAGGTGGAAGGCTGCGTTCAGCTCAGTCTTATACGGTAATATCGCTGTCACGGATGCCGTACTCGGAATCTTCCTCGATCGATTGAATGTCGACGAGTACGGATCCTGTATTCGCTCCTTAACCGTCCACCTCACGTCTGCCCGGGCTGATATCGAACTGCGCCTGACTCAACTATCGGAAAAGATGCACAAGTTCACCAAACTTCTCTCATTTTCTTTCCGACAGGACGTTAAATGCCACATGTCGATACCGACATCCTGTTTCAAGCTCATCGTCGAGTCATTGCCAAATACGTGTGTTAACCTGGAGCTCGACACCAATTCGCATAACACCTCTAATACCACTAAGATCAACGATCATGTGTGCGAATCCATTCATCGTATTCTTCCGCGAATGGAGCACCTTCGTCTTCGCCTATCCAAGATCTGTAGCAGCCTGTTTATCGACAAGGCAGACCGGCTTCAGCCTGTCGACCCGGATTTTCGATTACTGCCTAACATCAAGTCACTTGTTATATGCTGCTTCGCTCCCTGGGGCGCTCGTACTGGTGTTTGCTATGAGTTTCGTCTTGGATGGCCCGAAGTGACCAAGACACTGGAGAATCTTCTGGAAATGGACCCCGGCGTACCGCGGGATTCATACATCTATATGCTCACGGACGGCATTGAGCCTCACCTGCAACATCATTATCGCCAAATGTCTACTGTAATTCGAGCGGACATGATCAACAAAGAATCTTGGGCCATTCCTTGTGCGACACCCCGAAATCATGAGGGGCCGGAGCGATCTCTTGTGCGACTGCCTAATGGAGCGGAAGTGGTCACGAACACTGCGGGAATCGAGTCACTAGCGGAGGACCAACTCTGGCTAAACGCGATTGGAGGAGCAAGGATCCCCGCTGCAGTATTGAAAGCTGAAATTCAAGGAAACACATCGTTTGCAAGTGGGTGCATTGAGGCTTCGCTCGATTTGGTTCCCATAGAGCACTCCAGCGAACGAGTGCAACTAGAAAAGGAGTCTTGGTGGAAAGCTGAAGAGAGAGTCGGCGCGAAAATATTCGATGCAGAGAAGAGGTCAGGACCCTATTATCTTTCAACGGCTCCAATTGTTCAGATGTTACCAAGTGGATGGGCCTGGAACTTCCTTGGGACAGCTGTGCGCGTTTGACGCACCTGGGAATAAAGTGAACTTTAGGTAATGCTCTGGATGCTTGGTTGCTATCCAAGCCACCACACCCCGCGTAGTAATTGTGCAAAGGTTTCCGGTATCAATTGAGCGCATAGAATGGGTGTTAGGTGCCATGAAAGGCTTTTATTGGTCTTTGTGTATTCTCGAGGGCTCTCTGCGAACGGGTACATTTCTCTGTCTATTGGGGATTGACGGCTTTATTCCACATCAACCTTGTATAACACCTTGGGGTAGCTCTCTAGTCATCATCTCTGCATTCCCTGGTAAATCGAGCGCTGTACCGACGCAGCGCATTCTAGCTCGGGTGAAACACCCTCGAAGATGACAGATTTCTTTTCAGGTGGCCTAATTAGATGTTGCTAGAGCAATTCGGGCCTTACTGCATCGCCTTTCGGGTCCCCGGGATTTCAAACTCAATGAAAAGACCACATTCCTGCTTGTTCCGAGCGGGGACTGCGACATTATTGAGACCGCAGAACGGATGAGTGAGCAGACGTACTGGAAGGGCGGTGCAGACGTCCAGCGAATAACAAAGGAATTTTCTCCTGCTTTGGGTCTTCTTTGTTCGCTCTCGAATGCGACGCCAGCAATCCGTTTCCAAGGCTGCTTTGTCCTCCAGAACGTTCCCCAAAACTGGTGCGCCCTGCCGACCGAGCCTCAAAATCGTTTCTCTCGCCAATTTTTGCTGCATTTTCTTTCACTCGTTTTGAACCATTCTGCATACTCGAAAAATCAAAAGCGTCATATATCTACACTTAGGACCACCAAATTCCCCATGCCCCCCAAACCAGCACGGCGCCGACCACGAAGCTACCGGGACAAGAAACGGTCCAGTCAACCCGCTTTCAAGACAGCGAAAGGGTGCTTCGAAGCCGCGTACAGAAGATGGATACAGGCGAATCGCAACTAGGAGCCCGGTGAGTCAAATTTTTCGCGTTTCCCTACAAAATTATAAATTCAGTGTGGATAATATCTAATTAATACATCAGTCTAGCGGATCAAGAAAGTATCATTGCATGGCTTTTGGGAAAATCGCTCACCGGTGTATTTGGATACTTGCAATACTTTCGTGCAAGAAGTGCGAGTGGAAGGGCTCACGGTTAACCCGGCGAGAGTGCCAACGGTTCCCCAACAAAAGGGGAATCCATATCCGGCTCCAGAAGATCCACCGCCAGTTACAGATCCAGACCCAATCCCCCCCTCCAGCACCCGGTATCGTTCCTAGTCTCGCACCTGATGCCGAGCCATCTCTCGCAATTGAGTGCTCTGCTTTCAGCTCCCAAGTACACGCACCAATCAAGAGAAAGAGATAAACCATCAAGACAACCGGCCTTACTTGCACGAATAGACCAGAGCGGAAACAATGGACAACTTTAGCATTTTCTTCACCTGGCACGCATACGACGATGTTGAAGTGTCAACTATTATAACAGCATGGAGTGGATCAATGGCCTAATGATATGATAATCTGGTTTTAACAGTATGCTGCTAGCATACTAAGTTTGCCAGGTTATGGCTAGTCCTAGAGAAGCTGTTATTGTTCACCTGTAGCTGTAGAATCTGCACAGGTTTGTTGTTGGAACTGCGGAAGCAGCAAGCTGATCAAAATCTTGATAGAGGGTTGATAAGCCCCCAAAGGTAGCAAACCCTACTCCAGTTGTCTTTGTCGGACTCTTTCATACCTGCCAAGCATATTATTTTTGGCAGCAATTCTTTGTTTCTCAGAACGGAATCTTTCAGCGAACGAGGATGGAATCATGCCTATTAATTCTCCCTTGACTACCATGCCTCTTCATAAGTTCCACCGGACATGTCCCGGCTTTCATAGAACCTAACAAATTTCAAGCGATCAGTCAAAGGACCCATCCTGAATATGCCAACCCCGTACAGAACTGCATGGAACTACTTCAATGCATCCATGCGCGATTCTATAACCCAAGCCAACGGAACTCCCCCTCAATAGACTCAGGGCCAAATTCGAGACACGGTTTCAGCACTCTGGGCCGCCAGCATATGGGACAAATCAATATGGAATATGGCGGTGGGATCTCGGGCTCCAATGTTGCCTCCTGTTTCTGCAAACTTGGTGCCCCAGCAGCCTTTGACGAAAGCTGATGTGGTGGTGGCAAATGGGCGAGGTGGTGCACATGTGAGGACAGTGTTGGCAGGTGTCGGAACCAATATCCCTGCGCCCAAACCACCGGCGCCGGTGGCTGTTCCTGTACCAGTCGCCCCGGCACTAGTCGCACCAACACTAGTTAGTCGTCCCAGCACCAGTCGCACCGGCACCAGCTCTCCCAGCTCCAGCCACTTCTCTGGCTCATGAATATCCATTTTCCTTCTGGCCAGATCAGCCATAGTCGGAAGAAGAGGGCGATGATATTATCATGGGAAAGAATACCACTGTGGATCCAGCGCAAGTCTTGTCCTTCGACAATAATCGATGGGTGGTGGTGAGGAACATTGATTCGGGGGGTTATGGGAACGAGGGGACGTGCGCTTGAATTCCAAGACAGACGTTTGGCACATTGGATCGGTATTATGGTATCTGGTTATAAACCAATATGTGCCTCGAGGCCCGTTATACGACCTCACTATACGGTCCAAAGAGGATTACGACAAGAAAGAGTTTCAGGCTTCTCTGCGTCTAGCTCCTGACGGCAATTGAATACTACGCGGGACTCTCTTCACCGCTCGCTCCCGATACAGCCCTGAACTCGCCCAATTGATTCGGGATTGTCTCTCATATGAGCAGGATGATCGGCCTCGCTCTTTGCATCAAGACGGGATATCCGGAGGTTTCTTGATGAGAAGCCTGATATACGCGACGACAGGTCATATATTTTTCCGCCAAATTGGAAGCAAGGATACGGAGCAGAGAATTTCCATCCAAAAGATGAGGATGACATGAATTGGAGCCAAAAAATGATTTTAGAAATCCGGAAAGTGAGCAGGCAATGGAGGAGGATCTTATGAAAATGGATCCTAAGACGCAACAACAGTATGATGGTATGTGGGGCTGAGAAGAGTAGTAGTGGGTTATTTATCAAAACTATTAGTTATAGTTGAAGACGATTTTTGATAACAATGCAGGAGCGTGGCAGGAAAGAAATGTCAGGATGTGAGTTGTTAAAGGATGTGAGAGTGGGGACTTGACACCACACGCCGTTCGTTCGTGTGATGTTAGTGCGGAAACAGCAGTCGTATGGCTTGATGGCATGCCAAAACAAATGACAATTATAGCATGTGTTATTAGCAGTGGAAGCGAAATGGTTGTGGAGACTATTTGAACTGATTACCAAGTATTCCGCGCGAATATGCCTACGGTACCACTATCAAGTATGTATGCTGTACATAGGTGTAGAATACCTCCGTGACTACTGCTCTCCATTCGGCGCAAGCAAAACCTCATCACCCCATCCCGCACCGCTCTCTGCCAAGTCCAGACCTTCCTCAATTTTCTCCATCGAGAACGTCCCAGCAACATTTAACCCCACACTCTCACCGAACACCAGATTTCCGTTCTGCAACATCCGGATGAACTGCATAACCTGTGGACGCCCATACATGAACTGCCCTCTGACTGTGATACTCTTCAGCATGAGAAGAATATACGGAAGCTCAATCTTCGAGATTATTCCTCCCATCAGAACAGCTTGTCCATTCCTCTTGAGTACTGAAATAGCGGCAGTAATATGGGTCGGAGTCCCGGATGCCCCAGCCGCAGGAGGACAAAAGTCAATGAAGACCTCTGCGCCTTTCCCACCTGTTGCTTTCAGCAGAGCTGCAGTGTCTTTCTCGACATCGCTTGCGAGCGTGACTGTGGTGAGTCGTTCCTTCGCCCCCGGGAATGCATAAAGTCTTTTCATATTTTCTTCACTGCGGCTTGCCGCAATGACCTTGGCGCCCATGGCCAAAGCAGCAAGAACAGCACCACCTGAGAATTTCCCTGTAGCAGGTGCAATGATGACAGTCTTGCCCGCGCACACACCGGCAGACTCTAGGCCCCCATATGCAACAAGTGCTGTGCTCAAGCTTGCCAAATCCTTGAAAGTGTAGCCCTGGCCACCATCTGCCTTGCTCTTAAACAGCGATTCCGGAAGAACGAAACAGTTCTCGAGTGGAACGAGTGCCTTCTCAGCATAACATCCATGTCGCCATCCATCCTCCATCAGCTTCTCGGCGCCAGGACTACCGCCTCCAAACAACCCGAGAAGAATTTTGGTGTCTGAATCGTCGCGGCTGGAAATGGTAGGATCAACCCAAACGATGTCGCCGGGTTTGAGAGATGTCGCATCAGGACCGACAGCGCCCACTCGCGCAATGCAACTTTGGCCCGGAGTAAGAGGAAGTCTAAGGGGATATGGGAGTTTTCCGGTGAAAATAAGGCGGGCATTGGATCCTATTCCAGCGTATATGGGGCTGACGAGTGCGGATCCGGAAGTCGCACTTGGGGTGGGGAGGTTCTTTACAGCAATTGGTTCAGTGTGTGAAGAGAGGACGAGTGCTTTGTGAGTCGACATGTTGAGTGGATGTAGAAGAGGAGACGGGATCCTGAGATCAGCAGGTTTTCTCTTTTGGTAGCTATGCAGGAAGTGATTTGCAACGCTTGCAGTCCATGTGGATCAAACTCGCGCTTTTATGTTGCAGTGGAATTCTGGTGGCGTAATCCTACCTTCGATTCCTGAATTCCCCATTACTATGTTGCTACGGCCGAGCATGTGCAGGAGTGCATTATGGAGATCGATTTTTCGGCTCCTTTACATGCCTAGATAGGGAATTTCAAGCAAAAAACCACTTAGTAACCCAGTCATTATATTCCTTGCATTCGGCCTCGGGGGTAATTAAGGAGGTTTTAGACTATTAGACCGTGGTAAACCGGGATTAAAATATGCTCATCGGCCTTTAACACACGCTCACTGGTTCGGAGTTACGTCCGGATTTAGTCCGGAGTTCCGGGTCTGCACCACCTTTCTTCGCATTGAATACGAGAATGCGAAGGTCTGGTCAAATCTAAGCACAGTATCGGCCCCTCTGGATCTGCTCTGTAGGGATCGGAGTGTCAATCAAGCCACCAACCGACCGGGAACTCGGGAGAGATGTGCTAAAGTAACACGTGGAAACGGCTGAGTTCTGGATGCGATGTGGATGTCCTCATTGGCCGCTTCTTTTCCGGCCGCTTCCGATAGGGACCATGATCTTAGGATTTCAAACACTTCTTTGAGTCTAAAGGTTCTTTTCTGTGATTATAGCACTGTATTGTGATCTGATTCATTCAACCTCTGTCCGACTCGTGCTCATTCGGTGCCTAATTAGTTCACTGTCTAGGCAGATACATCCCCACTGCTCCTACGAAGCGGCCTGCTTCTTGTAGAACGTGCTCATTCGGTACTTCGTTTCTCCATTGAATTGCGCCAAATCTGACAAGGCTTGCTTTCCTTCGCGAATGATTGTTTCCCGGATGGCCTCACTTCGAGGTGTGAAGGTGACTTTGAAAGGTTGGGGACGCATGTTCAGACCATTCCTGAAATTGTTAGCAAGTGCATCGCGACACGTTATTAAGAACACATACGTATAGTCGAATATGTCAACCGGAATCGGCTTCCCACTGGCATCAAAAGCAGGCCCAACTCTAAAGCCCCAGACCAGTCGAGCAATTGTCAACCAGGTTCCTTGTTCAGCAAGCGCTTGGCCTGAACAAACTCTCCGGCCCCAACCAAAGGTCATGTAGCCTCTCTCTCCGGGGAACGGCCTTGCGTCGGGACTGTCTTTAATGAATCTGTTCGGATTGAAGCGATCCGGGTCAGGAAATTCGCGCTCGTTGCGGTGGATAGCCCACACATTACCTTGCACCCATGTTGACTTGGGGATTAACCAGCCGTTGTAGTAGTCGTCTTGTACTGGGGCATGAGGCTGACCACCAATTATAGCCACGGACCGCCAGCGAAAGACTTCCTTGACAAAAGCCCGCATGTAGGGAAGATTGGCATCATCGTCAAACGAGGGACTCCTATCCGAACCAACGACACGATCAAGTTCCTCCCAAGCTGGATTCATCGTTTCTGGGAAAGCCCTCATGGCCAATACCGCGGTGATGAGGGTACTCGACGAAGTATCGGATCCAGCACCAAATAGATTCCCGGATAGCGCGGAAATTTCGCATGGATGAAGATTATACTTGGGAGCTTCTTTGAAGAGCATCTTGACGTAGCAATCGTCATGTCCGGGATTATCGTTCGCCTCCTTGGCTAGAGTGTAGAAGAAGTCGTGGCCGCGACCTGTCGTCCTACGAGCACCGAGGCCATGCTTCCATGGGGCAAATTCCGTGGGTACTTTGGCAAGGACTATGCACGGTCAGTCACACGAGTCCCCCGAAGGGAAATTTTTACTAACTTGGGAAGGTTTCCATCAGCATGGGAAAGCTCTTTCCTGGTACATTGAGATCCGCAGCTCGGTGCATCACAGCAATCACGTCGGTAATGATCGGATCATTCGAATCAGCCACTCTCCTTCCGAAGCCAATGATTGAGACTACACTCGTCGCGTATCTTTCAAAGTGGGCAACATAGTTCTCTGGCGTAGTCAACATATCGTACGCTACTACTTTGCTCTCGTCGTCCTGGAAACTGCGGTATTTCTTGACTTGCTGGATTCCTACACCCTGGTGCATGAGCTTGCGCTGTATTCGAAAGCGATCTCGTTCAGCGGGAGTAGTCGTGTACATGTTGACCAGATTATACTGGCCAGCGCCAAGCTCGGCAAAGACAAGCATGCGAGGTCGAGAGCAATAGATACCAGCTCTTTTATCCAAAAGTTCATTGGCTGTCCACGCATCGTTGATCCATACCGTGGGATTCCTGTGTTTATGTTAATGGTGTAGGCATTTGAATATAGAGATAGCATAGACCTACCTCCCTATCCAAAATGTGATTAGAGGCGTGTTATACTTCTTCGAAAGCGTCTCGAAATATATCCATGGTTTGGTGTCAGGCAACTGAAACGTATTTCCAATGATGGGAAGCGGCAGAGGCCCTGGAGGCTACAACTGACTTAGTCCACGTGATTACCATATTTCAAGTCGAAAAGCTCCCTACCATCTTCGATCTTAAATATAGCATCCACGCGTAGTCTGCAAGAATTCCCAGGGTCGCGGTAACGAGTACCGCGAGCAGCACGTTTCCAGTACCAAATTTTGAAATGCCATGCTGCAAGAAATGCAGGGGCGTGTCAAAAAGCTGCTCGATAGCCATGGCCGCTGGGTCCTAATCGCGTGAAGATGGGGTGAGGGTGCTGAGTTGACGTAGCTTCAAGCTTTTGAATTTGGGACGAACCGGGAAGGAAGCCTGGGTTCGAGAAGAACACGAGACCGAGGATATTCAACAGCCAATAGCTGCCAGAGACACGCTTCTGCCAGTACTATCGATATTATTCGAAAGGCCTATCTCCGTCTGGTGTTTTGTCAGTAGCGTACCCTGGGTGTGTGGTGTGTTGGAGGGAAAATGGCACCCCACATCGCGGGGGTGGGGCATGCTCCGGCAAATGAACCTTGCGACGCCGAATAGCCGCTCAATTCTCATCGACGTTTCTTTCTTTTGAGAGAGATATCGAGAGCCAGTATTTCTCCGGAACCACGACGCCGACTCTGTACGTTGGGCGTATCGATGCAGGCGTGTGACTAGACCAAGGACGGGCATACATTTCCAGGCAAAGAGAAAAATACTCAAGATGCACATCAGCTCTCACTTGTATGATTAGCGCGGGAATTCACGAAAACATTTGCGGACTCCACGAGCAACGATACGAGGGGTTGAAAGTGGTGGTAGACTTGCATTTGCGAAGTCTCGCGCCAGGCGGGTCTTGCTCGAAGGCTCTTGCATCCTAGGCCACACCACTCTAGTTATTTCAGCAATTTCACCTGAAATCTTGCGCTTGCGGCCCACACCATCCCTGTGCAAAGACCTGAATTCGGAGATCGAGCATATCAAACTTTCAGAACTCGTCATTTCTCTCCACTCTGGACTTGAAACAGACAATTTTCTAAGCCTCGGTAGACTCAAATTTCAAGCAAGTGCTACACGGGAACGCAAGGTTTCTCAGTCGCAGACACCATAAAGACTCGAACTCTTCCTTGAACAAGGATTACGCACAAGTGATTTCAATCACTCATTTCAGTCGATCCAAAGGGTCTCTGCACTTCTAGGCCTTGCGCCTGAACATGTCTAGAATTACTTGTCTGCACCCCATACGGAATTGAATCGGCCGCGGACTGATTGCAGTAAAACCCAAGTCCACTATACCTCCTTAATCTTTGCGAATACTAGATTGCATGTTGGTATTGGAAAGCTCAGAGTGTTAATTTTTTCAGTCAAGTTTGTTCTTATAGCAACTGACAACCACACACTAAGACGTACATCCTGTGAGGAATGCATTCCCACATTCAAGACGCTTCCCATTGCCAAGAATGGTGGGCGAGGGAATAAAGACAGTTGAGAGCTCTCGAAGCTGGAAAGTGTGTTAGGGTGTTGTCTTAGTGCTGATTTCGAATGCAACGGCAGGATCGTGAAAGCTTGGCTGAATTTGCATACACTCTAAAGTCTCCTGTGATTCCTACCCTTTGTCTAGATGTCCCTGATCCGGACGATTTAACTGACATGTATCAACAAAGATTATAATCTCACTCATCCCAGCATGCTCAGGCTTCTTTAACAAAGGAAGCATGATCACTGTGACCTTTTGCCAGGTCGAACAGGAAGACCTGCTGGCAGTCACGTATTGTGGGAGATAGTACGTACTGACCCGAAAGTAATGCACACGCTACTGGGCAACATTCATAGATCCTAGATACTCTAGGACTCTTCTCCGAGCTTACACATACTCAACCAAGTCTCTACAAAACGTCAAACGAGAAATATTGTTCACCTGCTGCCCATCAATTCCACAGGACGTGCAGCCTGCGGTGCTGCTCGTCCTACGCAATACAACAGGTCCTCCCCCTGTCGAATGAATGTGAGCTGTCGGGAAGTGGAGTGAATTGCCGCACACGTGCACGTCACGCCAGTCCCAAAGTGATCGAGGACCCACCCCCGCAAATTACCCCAGCTTCTCGTTTTCGCTTCCAATTTCATCCACGACTCATTTCGCTCATCGAACGCAATGTCCCTTGATCACCGGGACAACAATTCAAGTTTTTTCTATCTGCCGAACGGAACTAAATCAGCCTCAACAGCCTCCCTCAGCCAGATTCGAGGCCAAAATGCCACGTTGACAAGGGCCATGATGTCCATTTGAAATTCCATCTAACGATCAACAGAATAGCGGCCAAGAACAGCGCCTCTGCACGCAGACGAATGCACGGTCTTATTATCCCGATTGGGTGGTACAGCCGTTAGACGTCGTGTAACCCATCGACATCGTTGAGCTGCAAGGCCAATCAACAGTCCTAGAGAAATTTGTACGCCCGCGCATGGAACTCATGCATAGACTTCCATAACCTTTATAGCGTGGCCATAAGACAGGGATTACCGCCCTGATTCTTACCCCACGATTGCAGGTACCCACTTTGGGGGGAACCGCAACAGAAAGCTGCACGGGGGCAGACGATATGGAGAAATGATTCGCAGATTGCTGGAGAGATCCCCGCAACCCCACATGTCAGCTGCTTTGAAGGTTGGGATGGACACCGCTATGCAAGGATCGGCAGATATTGGGTCTGTGTGCTAGGATCAACCTGATAATGTGATGAGCAGGGCGAAAGTGAGGGTGTTTTATTCATTTAGAGGGCGGAAGTCGCTGTGAACTGGCCTTTTGAGCGGGTACTCGGGACCAGCAACTTCTTCCCCTTTACGAGTCCTAGAGAGATCTCAACTTTGTCTTCTCTCTACACAATTTGTCTGTCGAGTCTTGACTAGGCGGGTCGAGACAATCCCCCAGCTGTCACGATGAAGGAAGCTTCCACGGGCACGACCCTGAGGGAGAACTGGAAATGCGTCGCAGCATGCACTCTAGTCTCCATGTCGCCGTTCCAGTACGGCATTGACTTTGGTCTCATCGGTGGTTTACAAGCAATGCCCGGCTTTCTTGCTGTAAGTTTAGGGCTTTGATGTGCCTCGAGCTCCGATCATAGAGATTCCCCTTCTCCCTCTTCATATCTCTATTCCGATGCAACCCCTAACAAACTCCAGGTCTTCGGCCACCCAGACCCACACAGCCCCATCGGCTACAACATCTCCCCCGGCCGCCAACAACTCATATCCTCCCTCATGACCCTCGGCGCCTTCATCAGCTCCTCATCCGCCGGTTTCATCGCCACCTATATCGGCCGCAAACCCTGTCTCTGGATGGCCTGTCTTCTATGCATCGTGTCCAACGTCGTTATGATGACCACTACGAACCTTCATGGTCTCTACGCCGGCCGCTTCCTCATCGGCATCGCCAACGGCTGGTTCATGACCTTCGCGCAGCTCTACATCCAAGAATCGTCACCTGCTCGATACCGCGGCCTCCTGATCGCCGTCTTCCAGTTCTGGACATCCATTGGCACGCTCATTGGGACTATTGTCGATAACTTCACCGCGCCGCTCATGGGCAAAGAATCCTATCTCATTCCGCTTGGCATTATTTATATTGTCCCGACGTTCATGTCCGTTGGGATGTTATTCATTCCCGAATCTCCGCGCTGGCTGCTGTACAAAGAGAAAGAAGATGCAGCGAGGAAGTCTCTGCTCTGGATGCGGCCCAATCCCGAAGGTGTCCCTGAGGAAATGGCGGACATCCAAGCGGCTATTATCGCGGAGAAGGAGCTTGCCAGTTCGGCGAGCTTCATCGATATCATGAAGAACCCTGTTGATCGACGTCGGACGCTACTTGCTGTTGGCGCGATTTCGACTCAGGCTGCGTCGGGCGCGATGTTCATGATTGCGTATGGAACGTACTTCTTCGAGATGGCGCATGTGGGTAATGCGTTCCAGAATACGTGTATCCTGACGGCTGTTGGTGTGTTCGTCATCATTGTGAATAGTTGCGTGATCACGCGGTATGGACGTCGACGCGTGTTTCTCATGACGGGAATGACGATTTGCGGGATTTCGCAGTTCGTGGTTGCGGCCGTGTATCATGTCAACCCAGGAACCGTTCAGACTGGGAAGATCATCATCGGGATGAGCGTCGTGTATCTGTGTGGGTATAACGGAATGGTGGCGACGTATGCATGGCTTGCTGGAGGCGAGATCCCAAGTCAGAGACTCAGGAGTTATACCTTCGGCATCGCAGCCGCAGTGGGTTTTGCAGGAGCTTGGTTGGCAACCTTCACCGCCCCGTATTTCATCAACCCCGATGCATTGAACTGGGGTCCCGAATACGGTAAGCCTCCCCTTCATTCTTTCTCCCCTACGTTCCCCAACCATGCATAACATTAACATTCTCTCTAGGATGGATCTGGGGCCCAAGCTGTCTCCTCACCGCCATCTGGGTCTACTTCTTCCTCCCGGAGATCAAAAACCGCACGCTCGAGGAAATCGACGAGATGTTCGAAGCCAAACTTCCAGCACGCAAGTTCAGGAAGTACGTCTGCACTGGCAGATTTATCCCAGAGGAGAAGCTGGCGGCGGTGCATATTGAGAATTTGGGTAGGAAGAGTGTGGAGGAGAAGGTGTGGACGAATGAGAAGGCGGTTGCGGAGGCGACGCTGCATACCGCGTGAGTCAGTGGGGAGGGTATGTGTGTTTGGTGTTAGGTCTACCACAGGGGTGGGGGAGGGTTAAATTGTTGGCACTCCTGATCGAGAGGCTGGATTATGGGGCTTCGGGTTAGATCTGATGTTACTGGATATGAGCTTGTGAGGAACAATTGAAATCATCATGGAGCTTGGTAGTTCGTGCTGCCCACTCAGATGCCGCACCTGCATGCACTGCACTGTACTCGCATTTACTTGGCACGATGCCACGTTCTCACATCCAATTCCCCGGTTTGAGAACTTGTTGGACCCCACGCCAATTCTCCGGCTTCATTTATCGCCTACGGGACTCGCGTGGCTCTCGCATTGTGTCGCACAAGCATGTCGAGAAGCCTTGGCTTCTCATCATATACTCCGGTCCAGGCTGAATGTGTTGGCTTTGCTTTCGATTGCGCGTGGACTCGCAGAACGATCAAAATCAGTCCTTTGCGCACAAGTTCATTCCATCTTGAATACAAATAGGCAATTCCCAGAACGAAACGAGCATACCGAATGTCTATAAATCGGCCTACAGTCTACATTACCATGCAGAATACTTTGTCAAAATGTTATTCACACCCTTCATAACTTGAAATCCCTCCCCACGAGCTTTTCACTCAATTTCCACAGTCTCTCCGCTATTTTTGGATCCGTGGCATGAGGACTGGCGTCTGTCACCTGACAGTCATGGAACAGGATACCTTGCGGTTCTAAGCCGCAAGATCAGTACGCTGACATGCGTCGCTTTAAGTTGTCGTTTTGACTTACTATTCAACACAGGATCAAACGCAGCAACCAGGATCGTTGCAGCACCCTGATCATGATTCTTCCAAAACGGACTCGTTTTCCGAATCGCCGCCTCGCCCTCCGCATCCAGATCGCGACTTAAGCCGGTCCAAATCGCTGCAACAAATCTGTTAACGAACACTTCCTCCTCACACCCCTCACACCCCTCACACACTAACACCAAACTAAACTTGAACTTACATCCCGGATGCACCGCATAACTCACCACCCCCTCTCCTTCCAACCTCCCATTCAACCCCACCGAAAACAAAATATTCGCCGTCTTCGCTTGTCCATACGCCACATACCCGTTATAGCCGCCATCCGTCGTCTTCCTAAACATCTCTGGTAGCTTTCCCGGCATTTTCTCTTCCTCTGGAACCTCCTTCCCTTCCAAATTATAATCATGGAATCTCACCGGACTCAACCGATGTCCCAGACTCGTCAAATTCACAATCCTGGTCGCGCCCGGCGAACTCGATTTCGCAGCCTTGAGGATGAGTGGAAGAAGCAAGTTGGTAAAGAGAAAGTGTCCTATATGATTTACACCGAATTGTGCCTCGATGTTCTGAGCTGTCCATTGCCGGGCCAGTGTCATGACAGCCGCGTTGTTAATAATAATATCCAAAGTATCTGTCATTTTGGTGACTTCGGAAGCGGCGGCTTTGATGGCAGTTTGGTCGCCCAGATCGAGTAAGACGGTTCGAACGTCAACATTGGGGAACTGGGATGCGATGGTTGAGACTACAGAGGAGAGTTTAGAGGAGGTGCGGGATGCGAGGATAAGGAGGGAGGGCGACTGCGAGGCGATGGAGAGGGCGATGGAGGAGCCGATGCTTTCGGGGGATATGCCGGTTATGAGGACTAAGGATATTAAGAGGGGAGTCTGAAGGGATGTTGGTGTAGGTACCTCTTTTCCCTCTGATTTGGGAGGAGAATGCAGCTGCTACTTCAAGACCGCCGGTTTCTTTGTTCCATTCGGGGTGGGTCAGAGGGGTTGGCATCTTCGCGGATGGGTTTGGGGGAGCTATACAGAGACTAATACAGAGACTTGTAAGATTCTAAAGAAATTACTCCAGTGAAGAAGTTGATGGTACTTTAAGCCATCGCCCCACGTGCCTTTCAGTTTTAGGTCTCATACATATTCTCCAATCCTTCCCGAGGTTCTCGTCAGCGGTTTCTTGGTATGCTACGCTGCGACCGTATTCGGTGGTCCTCGGCGGGTCTCCATCCGCTCCTCAACTCCAGCATCCCAAATCAGAGGCACGCGCTCGAGTCCAGCATGGGAGTGAATGCCAGATCCCAACGCAGTAAAGCTCGAGCGACCTGCCACGAGTGTGGGGTCAAAGCACGTGCCACTTTGTGGAGAGGTGCGGAATGTGGGGCAGACACCACGCACCTCCAGCGCTCGAGTTCTCGACCACGCATCAATCTATCCGGCAGATGTACCTCCACCCCTCCCCTCCCAACCCCGTCTCGTGCCCTCCTTCACCGAGCCGAGATGCGCGCGAACCTCGCTCGCCGACGCGTGAACAGCGTGTCTAGGAACCGTTCCGTCCCAATCGGGGCGGCATTTGGGCCATCGTTCATCGGCGTCCCATCGGCGCCTTCGGAGCCATGCCGCCTATACGGGGCGAATTGCCAGGTCATGCTTAGGAGGTAGCTGTCGGCTGGAGCTGTATTTGATATGGTAGTAGATCCTGGGGAGCTTGAGCCCCACTACCCACGGGGACGCGGGTTTGGGATTTCTTGACCTGGGTTTGGTTCCCAACTTTGTTGCTACTCTACTTACTTGACATCTCGACTTGGTACTTCGTGTTCCTAGATATCTGTCCAGCCCTTGAGTTTGCTGTACTGGATTGGGACGACTGAGGTTGATTTGGTAGAAGTGTGTGACGCATGCCCCTCCGCGCAAAGATCGACGAATCCAAACTCCCCAGGATGGACTCCCTCGACGCTGTCCCCACGCCAGCGACAAACGGGGCAGGCCCACAGACACAGACAAATGGCGCAGGTCCAAAGCCCAAGACAGGTATCAAGGTCATCATCGTCGGTGCAGGTACGCTCAATTCCTCCCCACTGCCCAGCCCACTGCCCTCCAGCGATCGGCCACTAACAAAACACCACTTCAGGATTCGGCGGCCTCACCGCAGCCATAGAATGCAAGCGCCAAGGCCACGACCCCGAAATCTACGAGTCCTTCCCCGAGCTCAAAGTCCTGGGCGACATCATTTCCTTCGGGCCCAACGCCGGCCGCATCTTCCACCGCTGGGACAATGGCAAGATCACACGCGCAATGCGGCCTCTGTCCATCGACCTCACAAACTACGGTTTCAACATCCACAAATATGATACGGGAGAGGTCATGCTGAACCAGCGCTCCCCGCCGAGAGACGAGACCGCGCCCGTGTTTAACGGCCACCGTGGCGAGCTGCATGAGGTTGTGTTCCGGTATGCGGAGGAGCTGGGGATCCCGATACATTTAGGAGTTCGCGTTGAGAAGTACTGGGAGGATGAGAATGGCGCGGGGATTGAGTTGGCAGATGGGACAAAGATATCTGGGGATGTTGTTATTGGAAGTGACGGCGTGCGGAGTAAGGCTAGGACGCTGGTTCTGGGGTATGAAGATAAACCGAAGAGCTCTGGATATGCTGTTTGGAGAGCGTGGTTCCCAAACAAGGATATGATTGCGGATCCCGAAACAAAACAATTCTGTGAAAATGGAGATACGTTCAATGGCTGGATAGGTATGTCTTCACTCCAAACCCACCCTGAATCCCCTTTCTCTCACGCTCGACCCTACTAACACGTTTCATCTCCTCTAGGTCCTGACGTCCACTTCCTCTTCTCCACCATCAAAGGCGGGTCCGACTGCTGCTGGGTCCTCACACACCGCGACGAGCACGACATCGAGGAATCCTGGTCCTTCCCCGGCCACCTCAAAGACGTGTACAAAGTCCTCGAAGGCTGGGATCCCATGTGCAAGAAAATCGTCTCCAAGACCCCCGAATCCGTCCTCGTCGACTGGAAACTCGTATACCGGGACCCACTGCCTACGTGGGTCTCTGGATACGGCGGACTCGCACCAGGCCACGGCCGCATCTGCCTACTCGGCGACGCTGCGCATCCGTTTTTGCCGACGAGTGCCCAGGGCGCGACGCAGGCGTTGGAGGATGGCGTTACAATTGCGGTTACGCTGCGGAAGGCGGGGAAGGCGAATGTGAGGGGCGCGTTGAGAGCGTATCAGGATATTAGGTATGATAGGGTTAGGAATGTGCAGAAGACCGGTGAGACGACGAGGGATATGTGGCATAAGACAGATTGGGAGGAGGTCAGGCGGAATCCAGAGAAGATTGCGTTTCCGAGGGAGGATTGGATTTTTGGGTATGATGCGGAGAAGTATACGGAGGAGGTTGCGGAGGAGGTTATTAAGAAGGCTGGGGAGGCGCCTTGAAGTGGATCTGGGTGATGTAGGGGAGCGTTGGTGGCTGCCAGTAGATATTCTGGATGCTTTAATTCAGCGTACAAAGATACATATTACAGGAAGCTATTCTAGTGTACCATGCAATAAGGAAGCAATTAGACAACCCGTGACCTCCCTCGAAGGGAGAAGCCTTACTTCAAAATCAAAGTTACCTTCTTCGTATCGGGGATGAGGCCATCCACCGATACAAATCCAACCCTCTCATACACATCATCTCCGATCTTGCGACAAACAATACATTCTGATTTCCATCCTCTGGCATCTTTCGTGGAGACCAAGCTCAGGATCACCCATCCCAGCTTACGAATATCCCGCTCTTCCTCAGTCTCGGTAGCCATACTTCTCCACTTATTCCGCTTGTCAAAGAACGGTTCTGGAAGGAGCGAATCGAGATCAGGCAAAAGTCCAATAAGAATATTGCGAACAGTACGAATGTATATGGCCGCTCCTTTCTGAAACATTGAGTTCACAGGGGCTAGGAAACCCTCAATTAGCAGAGAATTTCCAAGTCTGGGGATCATGTTCGCTCCAGTTTTCGTGTATACCCAATCAGGCAGGGGGGTCCACGGTCGTCCGTCTTCTCCATCCGTGATCCACACCTTCGTTTGGCTACCGTTGTGACCGACAGCATCGATCGATGCAGTCATTGGTATATGGTCGGATTTCGCCCATCGGAATTCCATGGTCCCGCCTTTGACGCTGTGCCAGGTCCATGAGGGCATCTCTTCCCTGCGTTCCGTAGGTTCCGGGTCCAACACCGACCACAGCAAGCCACGGAGAAATCCAGCCGTAATGTTTTCTTGCGGACCTCGTACACTAAATCCCACTGCAGAATCCGCGCGCGGTGTGTTCGAATATTTCAGCGGTCGTCTGGGATCGCCGGCTTCGAAGGGCGAAACCGCCCGTTGTAGCGCCTTCGCGCTGCCGATAGACTGTGAGCCCAAGATAGGAATACCCCAATAACTCTTACAATTCGATCTCTTGAGGATCCCAAGGAAAGCATTGTGCGTATCCGAGTCCTTCGTAAGGGATCGAGCAGAATACATTTCGATGTGTCGATGTAGATCCCCAACCTGGGTAAAGAATGGTCTGCCCACCGTTCCCGGCTCGTTCCATTGTTCTAGGTCGACGAACATGTTTTGTAAGTTCACCTCAGTACCTCCGGAAACCCGACTGTTCGGCGTGTCTGGCAGGGTTTCGCTTCGACACATCGTTCGACACACGAAGAAGACTTGCGATGGAAAGAAGATCAGACATCGTCGAGATAGCACAGCTTCTTGGTAACACCATCCCCGCGTCGTCCATTTAGATTTTTCGAGGTAATGTGAGATCTCTGGTAGGGTAGAGAGGAGTGTAGTATTTCCAATGTTGGCAACTGGCTGCCGTGATCGAGGGAGGAGGGGCTCCTTGGTCGATTTGGTACCTGCGCCCGGCAAACCATGGCGGTCGTCTTGTCCGGATCCAGCGACGATGGTCAAATCTGCGTTCTCATAGATGAGATCCATTTGCTCAAGTTGGTCCGTCTTTTCCTTGCCTCCTGCCTGATTGATGCAATATCGATCGACCCACAGATACCTGTACCCGAGTTCTCTCGTTACGTGTATAGCATCGCGAATGACCCTCGGTGATTTATTGAATATGTTTTCAGGTGTGGCAATCAACCCCTCTGGCTTTGAGGGGCCCCAAACGTAGCTTAAGGCAAGATATCGCTGTCCCGGCTCGTGCTTGGCCAGTTTCCGTCTTTCACAGTCGATGACCTTCATCCCAACAGCCGGGCCATGGTATCCACTGCTACAGCCACTGTGATTCTGAAAGCATTCTCTGATCCAGCTCTTCACCAATTTGTAGTCGACTTGATTATGGTTGATAATGTTGGCGGCGGAAACGCTATGAGACTTCTTGGCCGTTTGGGGGTCCAGAGCCGGCATGATGAGTCCACCTCGTCGACAGGACATGTGGGTTTCAGATGACCTGCCAGTGTCCATGGCATTAGCTCTTAACTTGAGGTAGATGCCAGTGACAAGTTCGTTCGTAGATGGTTTAGTTTGGTCGTAGCTCCCGTTCTTCGGCATGTCCACCGCCCAAAGCGAATATCCTTCGGTCCTGCACGCGAACGGTGCATCGAGTTCCGCTTCCACAATCGAGAGAGCAATACTGCAAAGCCCACATATGGGATTCTTGACGTATGATTCGACTTGGGCAGGATAGCATCGTGCAATCGGTTCCGGTGGGCCGGGATATTTGTTTGGGGAAAGAACGCGGTGGTTGAGCTTTGGAAAGACAGCGCTGCAGTAGCCACAGAGGTCTGGGAAGATTTTGGAAGCATCCATTGTCTCGCTGTTCTGCCATGATGACTAGAGATGCCTAAATTATTTTGAAGGCTGCGCTGGCGCTGCTGCGCCGCAATGTGTCATGGCTGCCCAATCGTCGCAGCTGGGGCATCATTTAACGCCTCGATCCTCCGGGGCCGATGAGACAGGGAAGCGCTGTTCTAGAAAACGTTCTTCGCGTCCTATACTCCGTACTGTCCTCATTTCATCTCACGTTTTGGGTTGTCCAGGATAGAGTGCGCTGCGGAGTTTGTTCGGGTGTTGCGACCAAGGTTGGCGTCGGACACCCCTGGCAGGTTTCCTCGGCAAAGACCGTCGTGGAGACAAGGCAACGTCCAGAGTCTTCGTGCTTCTCGAGTCCTTCTTATCCAATCCCCTCCTTCATCCGAAGACCGGATCGCTAGCACCATATTTAGACGAAATATACGCGAATTGTGGCCTCTTTAATCGGCGTAACAGTCGAAGAACTGAATCCCACGTCCAATTCGGAGAGACGCTGTTACCAGGCACGGGATTAAATTATATCCATAGGTACTACCCTCCATTACATAGTATGAAGCGCCTGCTCTGCATCCGATCGTCCTCATACACATCGTACAGTATGTTAAAGCATTGTTTACAACGAGCACCAGAGGCGCAATCCAGTCTCCCCGCTCCCCAAATTACTGATCTTTTGGTACAGGCGGTGAGAGGGGCGACATAGGCCCCATTTCCGGCGTTGCAGTCGGAAGCTCATATGTGTAGTAGTTGACTCCTCCACCCAATTCCCCTGGTGGGTGCTCCAGCTCAAATTGTGAGCTCGGTTTATCTTCGAATACAATTGTTTCCGCATTCGCTGCTGTCAGACTCTGGAGCTCCAGGGCTTGCTTCTGTCGACGGTGGCGCGCGAAGATAATGACGACACCAATAGCCAGGAGCGCGACCGCGGCGGCACTCAAACCAATTCCCGCTTTGGCGCCTACACTCATGCCGGTTGGGCCTTTAGGTGCGACTGCTGAAGTTGTGGGACCTGGCCTTGCGACGTTGATGGCGGAAGTTGGTTGTGCGACTGCGGCCTTAGGGAGCGCAGTCCAGTTTGGACTCCAAGACTGTGCGAACAAGGTCTGGTTGGTAAAAACATCCGGTAAGTCGAGGTTTTGGTCTTCGATGTTGAGCATCAGTTCACCACCCGATTTTGGATACGCCCGGTCCGACTGCCTGCGCTAGCCATGATACATGACGGTTCCAATTGCGACTAAGAAATGCAGCCTGTAGAAAAGCACGACCAAGTACGTCCCTATTACCATCGGAGGGGGTGTAGGCCTGACATGGGAAATACGAGGTCGGTGTTTTGGTAATTGGTGTGTCGAGGGTGAGGTTGAGGAGAGAGAATGGCACCTTGATGGTAACGTTGTTGGAAGCGCTCGGTGCCGGAGGAAAGGTGAAGCCTAGGTAGGCTGGCGACGTGATAATCTTCTTCGCCGCGTCACCTGCAGTATTCCAGAGCCAATATTTGAGTGATTTCTCGAATGTGATAGTAAGGTACTTGGCGATCTCTTCGCAAGTTTTGCCGGGAAGATGGATGTACGCAGCCCCCGGATCGGGGTTGACGGTCAAAGTACTTGGTTGACTCGTATTGCTCAAAAGCAGACCCTTCTTTTCTTCGAAGTCGAATGGAGAACCACCGGTCTCGACCCCAATGCTGCGACCCAACAAGGTGAAGGACATAGTTGAAGGTGGTGTTAGCCCCAATCATCCTTCCTTGGTCGTAACATCCAAAAGCAGGGAGCCGAAAGAGACGCTGAACCAATCTGAAGGCTATATGAAAATAACTCGATCTGGCTCTTGTTGTATGTTGTTCCTGGAATGCTGAACCCGAGAAGAGGGACTATCGGCCATATAGAGTCTATCGCGAATTTCTAAGATAACTCGGGGCTGCCCGGAGAAAGGGCACCGAGCTCTCGTTCCCTGCCACGTTCACCAACGCTAGTAAAGTTCAAAAACACTCAGACCGCTATTCCATCCGGTGAAACTCGGCACTGTGAAGCCTCGAAGGGAAATCCCTTGCGCCATTGCATCGACGCTAGACGATTCGTTTATCCAGTCTTTCGTTGAAGCAGTGGCTAGTTCAACCTCCGGATCCTAAGTTCCGCCTTGTTCGCCTGTCCCGTCGGTGTAAAGTTTGCAAGCTTACGATGTAAACATCTCGGTGTCCCACTCACCCCTGGGAAGAGGTTCTAGCTCTTTATGATCCTCGGTGATCATAAGAACACTTTCGAGGATTCCACCAACCGCAAGTCTGCAATTTTGACCACCCGCAAAAGCCCATTGAGACCATATTGCTTGTCACCCAGGAACGGGGATATCCTGCGCGGCTTCGGTGATAGAAAAAAAGCGAATAAGTGCGTAGAGCAAGAGCTATTCTGATGGAGGATAGACGAGGCTCATGAAGTTTAGGATTTTCTTACAGTCAAAGAAGAGCGAAGTGAAAAACAAAGACTCAAAGAACGAGAGAAAGCCCCAAGAAGAATAATAGAGTTAAGAGTCCGAAGAGGATGTGCAAAGAAGACGAGAGATAAGTGGAGGGGATATGGTGATGAAGCTCACAAGCTAGCCGCACCCTACTACTATGCCTCCCTCAAGTATGGTAACGAGACTTGAGTATTGAGATTCCAGCTCCCATGACAACTAGACCCAGCATCACAACCGCTAAGGCTCAAAGTAAGAAAGCTCGTCCCCAAAGTAATCTAGACACTAGCTCTTAGCTATTTCTAGAAGGTTTACAAACATCTGGCTTTTATTTTCACAATACCCTCAAAACTATCTCAGCCAACTGCAGGACAAAATGGCTAATTCCTCCCGATTCCTTCACCTGCCTCCAGCTGTATCTGTACTTCGGCCAGTTGGGTATCGAAGTCCATCTTCTCGGTTTCACTGGGACCACAACACATTGTGGTCAACTGGCCAATGGGTCGTAATACGATACGATTCGCTGTATTTTGAATCGTAACTTCTCAGATTCTTAGTACGTTGGTACGATCCAGAGGAAGGTAGTACTTGTTACGAAGCGTAATCGTAACGATTCAAAACCATGCTACGATTGTACGATTGCCAAAAGTTACGACGTAACTTTTGCTCTTCTTCCTATAATTGGCTGATTCCTCTAGATTTTAGCTGAGCCACGGAACATTCACTGCCAAGTCGTAGCCAAGCCGTTATGATCGATGACTTACTACAATACGTTATAACTACGACTCACAAAGTATGTACGTTTATACGATCACGCGATCGTAACGATAGTGAGAAGTTACGTCGTACTACGACCTGTTGGCCAGCTTGAAGTGGTAGTGAATTACATACTCGGTTTAGGTGAGAGAAACTAAGGTATGTCGTGGCTGGAACAAAACGAGCATGCAACACCAGGTAGTGGTGCGCGCTTCTGTGATTCTCTCGTGCGCGTAAATCTTCAGATAAATATAGTTAGCCCGTCGACCGAGGATTTATATATGGGAAAAGAAATAGTATTAGCAGTATGGACTGTTAAGAGCCCACTAACTACTGCTACCTTGGTAATGTAGTATCAAAATCGAGAGCCAGTTGCAACATATACCTAGGTACTAAGATCCATGAAGAAATCGGGAACGCACATTCTCTGGTGCGGTCAGGGTGAATATGTAATACGGAGGTAAGATCTAAAGGTTGTGTTCCAAGGTTGGGCCGCGTGTGCGGCACAGCAGCACACCCAGCTTTCTTCGTACCTAATAATTTGAGGCGGGAATATTCTGTCTTACTTGGCTTGTGAATTAACTTTTTCAAGTCCACTTGAAATAAGATTCCAATTTGATGAGAATGTAGAACAGGAAGTTCCTATTCTAGCCGTCGGGTTTGTCAAAACTTCCGCTCCGTCGGGAGTGGAAATTATAGTGGCCGGTCCGGCTCAGCGCCACAAGTACGGTCTGTTCCTTGCTTCTAATCTTATTCGAAACATAAGCTGACTACAGCGCCCTTACAATAGAAGCATGGGATCAGACCTCGTTCGAGCGGATTAAAGAGACAAAGAAAATTCTAACGTAGTAAATAGACGAGGTATGGTACCTCTCGATCCATTCTACTAGGTATGGTCACCTTTACTATCCGAGATAGGTTTCTGCAATCTATATCTTTTTGCCATTAATTATGGTATGGGAATTGTCAAGGAGATGATAGGACTTTTATGAAGTTGATGTCGGAATGCTCACGCCACAACCGGTTCCGTACCTAAAATCTGACGCCGTAACCCATTCCTAGTTGAAAGCAAGGATGGTATTTATCCAATCATTAATGGTTTGAACAATAACTCGTGTTAATCTTCTAGAACACGAGTTCTTTCAATGTTCACATGGATAGTGACCAGGATTGTGATGGGATGGATTTTGGAATATTTTTGGAAGCAATAGCATTTTACTATGCCGCCTTCAGATTGACGAATCCGAAATCCGAAGCGCCGGGGCGTCCCTTTGGGGCGAAAAAATTTCTTCGCCGCATTCCAAATTTTAATAATAAGATGTTTCCAAGGCTTTGCTTCTTCATCCCGCTATTTCCTTTTTCTCCTCGAGCATGGGTGTCTTCACTGTGGTCACAAACCACGTCGGCATCTTAACATGGCTAACTGGAGGTGCGATCTTAACGGCTCAGCTCATTCCTCATGGTACCGGAGACGTTTCTGTCAGCGCAGAGGCACTCTGCTGGATGTTGGTTCTATTGCTTCATAGGATCCCCCGAATCCGCATTCTGTCTTGGGATGAAGCTAAACACATTCAATCTATTGATTCCATGTCTTGGGTAGCTGCGGCATCGCTTGCAATTATTGCGGTATCTCATTATGTCGGGCATGCCTCTTCGCTTCTGGTATGTGCTTCCCCACCTTCTCCATAATGTTCCGTGGCAACACCGGTCCACAATTTGGAACACCCAAAGATCAAGTTGGAATATTGCTAGATAATGTTCCTAAGCTGACACCCTCAAACAGCCCGCTGTAACTCCCGTTCTGTTGGTCCTTCGTCATAGGTCCCTGTTACCACAACTTCACCATTCATGTCCCAAGTTCTTACATTCATTGTGGCTCCAGGCTGGGATTGGTGCATCGACCATCTTTATTCTCCTTCACTCTTGGGATTTTGGAAAGATCAGACCCTCAGTGTTTGCTATGTTCGGTTTCGTTTGTCTCTATGCCGTGCTGATCCGCATGTTCGAGTCCAACGCCGATTTATCAATCGATTCACCGCCAACTACCATGTCGGACATCATAAGAGCAATATGCGTTCGGGCGATCCCTCTTCTCACAATTCTCGCCATGGTCATAGGCTTTCTAGTCTCGCCTTCTCTCTTTCCTTCCACAGTGCTACTAGCCTCACTGATGAAGGCGACACACTGGTCGCTCCTTTTCTGGATTGTAAGATACATTCCACTTTTCACTTTCTGGTCGAGGCTTAGCTGACTATTCTTGCAGGCGAAAGAATCACCATGGGAAATAGCGGCAACTATCGGCACGTTCGCAGCATGTTCCCGTGGTGCGTTTGCTGTAGACCCGTTCGCTCCCCGTGCTGTTGTTCAGTCACTTCTCCACGCCATCGCTGGTCTTGCGGCTCTCTTCCAAACCATGGCTTTCCTTCCAAAATTCGCTAAAGGAAGGTACTTGTTGCTCATCTTCGCGCTGTGGCCTGCAACTTCTATCATCAGTCATTTCACCCTCAAGGATGGCGCAGCCTTACTGCCTACGAAATTCTGGACTGGCAATGACTCAGGAAGCAAGCCCGAGACAAGTCCCCGACATCCCATTGAAGATATGATTCTGAAGGCGCAAGTAGACTTCGCGCATCTTCTCGAAAGGCAGTCAAGGACGTGGATGGATGCAGAATCCGAATACCGCCGACGCTATCTCCGTGAGCCACCCCCAGGATTCGACGAATGGTTTTACTATGCTCAATCAAAGGACTCTGTTCTGATCGATGATTTCAACATGATCCACGATGATCTGAACCCTTTTTGGAATGTTTCGCCGGTCAACCTTCTTGAGAGCATCGATCACGCTACAAGCTCGGAGCATCTGGCGCTAAGGAAGTGCGGCATCAAGAATGGCACATTCTATGGGCGCAATGAAGATTGGATAATCCGTGATCTTGGGGGCCTCTTGATAGAAGTACAAGCCCATCTTCCCGATGTCGAGTTCGCTTTCGATATAGTGGATGAGCCTCGCGAGATCATTTCCCCTGAATCATTGAAGGTAGGCGGCGTGCCACAGCCGGAATTTCACGATGCGAAACACCAGTCCATCTGGACACAAGTTATCGGATCGTGTCATGCCAGTGCTTCAAACATCCACGAGGCCCCGGTCTATGACCACGGGATACCGTTTGTGCAGAACTTGTCCGATGCGAAGGATGTTTGTCTGCATCCAGAATTCGAACACATGTATGGCTTCTTCGCCACCCCGGAAACATGCATTCTCACGGATGCACCCGTGCCCATACTGAGTCAATCGGCACCATCTTCGTTCGGTGACATAATGTATCCCAGCCCATGGTATGTAAGCCTATTCTCTAAGTCATTATTTGCTTTAGTAGTCGGTAGACGCATTCCACGATATCATCTAGGTAGTGCTTCCGGGTTCTTCTGGCCGCCATTTTTGTTATCCTGAGTGTTATCTCGGAAGCATCCTGAACATGGAGTCCCAGACATTCCCTCGACCAATGCCCTCATTTTTCAGAGCTACGCTAACATTTTGACTGTATTTAGGTACGTACATCCAGGCTCCAATGTCACTATCCGCTCTAGCAGCTAGCGAACTAGTCTTGAGATGCCAGCAAGGTCACAGTGCTCCAAGGTATAGCTAGCTAGCATTATAGTCTTCTAGAATGCTACCTAGGCAACATCCTGCACTTGACTTACTGGAAATTCTCTACAGCAAAGCTATCACTTTTAAGAATAAGGCTGACATCGTGATTTGACGTATAGGTATGCCGCTAAGTATGGACAACAAGCATACAAGGGTGAAGAGGACCCTCCGTGGGAAGACAAGAAGAACAATCTTCATTGGCGAGGCTCCACGACCGGTAGCCACAGCATTAACGGCAGCTGGAGACATTCGCATCGCCAACGCTTCGTACAGCTCGCGCAAACTCTAAATTCGACATCGCACAAGTTTTTGAAAGAAGTCAGGCCAGGCGTTTGGGAGCCACATACAGCGATACGAGACCTGGATTCAGTCTTCGATATCAAATTCACAGCGGCTATTCAATGCGAGGATGCGGACTGCGAAGAGCAGAAGCGTGTTTTCGATGTCGCGGAGTACGAAGAAGCATCCCAACAATTCCACTCAAAGTTCATATTTGATATCGATGGGAATGCATTCAGCGGTCGGTATTATACGCTCTTGCAGTCAAGGAGTGCTGTATTAAAACAGACTCTGTTGAAAGAGTGGCATGATGAACGCTTGATTCCTTGGGTGCATTATATCCCAGTCAGCCTGGGAATGGAGGAGTTGCCGGAGATTATGAGGTATATGACGACAGAGGAAGGATTAGAGAGGGCGAAAGAGATTGCGGATGCGGGCAGAGAGTGGCAGATGAAAGCATTGCGAAGAGATGATTTTACGGTCTATCTTTATAGACTAATACTTGAGCTGGCAAGAATCATGGACCCGGCAAGGAAGGTGGAGAATTCACCCTAGTGGTGGGATCACGGAGTTTGAGATAGATTTACGATGCCCTAAAACGAAGTTACTTGTGTCGTTTTTGACAATTTACTTGATCATGTACCTCTACATCGCTATCTTGCTAGAACGAAAGCCGTGTGCAGTTTGTTGCACGTTCCTGGCACCGAAGGACAGTGAGAAAATACCAGCTCGTGTAATCTTCTAAAAGAGATCAAGTTGAGTTCGCTCGTCTGTTGTCGAGCTCTGTTATCAGCCAACTTATCTGCAATTGTAGGTGACGCTAGTCAAAGATGTCCCGCCAGAGCCGCCTGTTGATCTTGAGCCTCCCACGCTCAAAACCAGCCCTCTATGTCACATTAATAGTGCTAGGGTTCCACGCACTGTATGCCTAAAAGGAACTGACCTTGTTTTCATACGGCATGAAGTCTCAAGGGACAGGGGATATCCAATCGCATTTTACTACATGTAAGTAGAGGGCTGAGAGAATATCCTTTCTCCCGTTCGTAGATATAACAACAACATAGAAAGGAGCGCAGCCTAACGTCTAATCGAACCAGAGCGATGTTGAATCAAACATCATGAAATAAAGTTGACTGTTATCGAAGTCCAGATCTAGACAGGAGACCTTGATTCTGATTGGACAGGGTCCAGTGGCTGGGCAGTGGCCGGGCGGTGGTGACTGTTGCGGGGCTTTCCCCGCACTACCCGAGATCATCACCTCAACTCCACGACTTGCGCCGTTTCAGCGTGAATCGAAGATCAGGTAACCTACCTACAACAATGAGTTTTGGAGCTGTCGAATGGGCTTCCAGCCAAAAGCCAAGCGATCAGCAACTCTGCATCAATGTCTGGGATTCTGTCGGAACCTTCCTCCACGAGCACGATGATATCTACGGACATTACGAGGCCATTTTGATACAGTACGTCTCTAAACTTCGTTGTCTCGTGTCTATAGTTCTAGTAAATTCATCTTTTCGATGTTTCAATGACTGTGCCCCTTATCGCGAGGGCTAACGCTATTTTCCGATTCAGAGGGGGCCCGCATGAGAGCAAGTCGGACAGCAGGAATCTCCATATAACTCTCTACTTCTATTTGGACAAGAAGGACAAGGCCGACAAGACTAAAAAAGACCACTACGCTCATATTTCGTGTAACGCGGACGGGTCGAGAAATTATCTCGAGGACATTGATGAATCTTTGGGGCCTGTGAGAGGAAAATATTGAGCTTCAGAATGCTCGCTCATATTTCCTTGTCTCTTGAGGTCAGGGTCTTTGCATTGTTTTACGTCTCCAAATACCTATTATACGAATCAGCGACGGCAAATTAACCGGCTTGGGTCACATCTTGTACGTGTATACCTACCCACACGTACCTAAAGCTCTCCAGAGCCGGGATTGCGTGCGGGATTTAGTCACGTCGAAAGGTAGAGCTTGCCTGGAAGCAGCTAAAGCTAGGGCGCCACGGCGCCTGAAAGCCCAGCTCGTTTTGGCCCCCACACCGGGCGTCAATTTGAAAGTACCCCACCAACACCAGTTGGTGGCCTGCTGCCTATTATTGAACTTTCAGCCTCCTGGATAACTGTGTGGATAGTCGCCCAAACACCACACCACAGTCTATCCGTGAATATTGGTTCTTTCCAATCGGATATCCCCTACCCTACCTCATCTAGCGTTGCTCGGGTCGAATTTTGAAATATTTTGCGTTCTCGTACTCTGGTGATCTATTCTGTGTTGGGCTCGGCCTTTTTGCGGCGGATTTTGACTTCGGCGGGCACCATGGACCGAAGGTACGCGTCTCTAATTCATTGTGTGACACATCTAAGATAGAGCCCAGCTACACGTCGGCGGAAAACTCGCAGCTGGTCAGGTTGCAAGGGAACCTATCGGCTCTCACCAAGTCACGACTCCCACATATCTTTTCGAAGCTTCACCAATCAAAGCGCCCAAAGGAGATCCAACAATTCAGCGAACATGCCACGCGGAACCGACTTTTTGCGGCTATGGAAAGTTTCGTTAATGAATTGGTGGAAAGCCGACCCCTTCTGACAACAGAGTTCTGCTCCGTGTGCGAAAAGTACGATTGGACCATTCCTATGGAAGCGGATGATCTCAGAGCACAACACCGAAGACGAAAAGAAGATACGATTCTTCTGGGAAACACACAACCTGTGCCAGTATGGAAAGCGGAAAAGCTTCCATCCGGCTCCCTGTTCCAGATACTCTCACGCCCAGCATGTCGTGTTTGTATGCTCGTCGTGCATCTTTTCAGCCCGCTTCCGATCAAATCCTTCCTCTCATGGGCGCTAGATCAACCACTTGCGACCCTTCACGGGTTCCAATACTCTATGAGTTATAGGGACGGGAGAAAGATCGGAGTGTGGCGTAAACTGCCATTAAGCGACCTTTGGCAAATGGCGGGAACGATTGAGATGGTCGAAATAGACAAACACGAGTCCCAAGAGCAATCTCTTGTTTGGAAGTCTAGTAAACTTTCTAAGAACCGGCTTCTCAATTCCAGCTGGGTCCGCTCCAGCAACGTGGATTATGAACTGATCGAATCCTGGTTGCACCATTGCGATTCCCGCCATGAACGCTGCCAACATAATGAGACGGAATTGCATGGTTGGGCGGGCGTCAAGATTCGTCTGATTGACGTTCATGAACAGAGAATTGTCCACGGCAATCTTGCCTACCCATTTTTCGCCCTCAGCTATGTTTGGGGAGGCGTCGATCGCTTAAGGGCTACCGTAGGTAATATCGCTGCTTTGGAGCAAGCCGGCTCTTTACGAGATCGGGCTGCCAGTATCCCTAGGACTGTTCACGATGCCATGAAGCTAGTTGCTCATCTTGGCCAACGCTATTTATGGGTGGACTCATTATGTATTGTTCAAGACGACAAAGCCGATAAGCACGACCAAATCTCTATGATGCACGAAATCTATGCTGCAGCTTACTGCACTATCGTGCAGCACAGCGGACGCGATGCGAATGCAGGCCTCCCAGGTATACGACCAGGTTCTCGATCCCCCCTCGCAACCAAAATCCATGTGGGCAACGATATCTTGATAGCCACGGCCAATTACGCTACACCGGGAGTTCTAACATCTTCGATACATAGCACTCGGGGTTGGACTCACCAGGAAGTCCTTTTGTCTACGCGCTGTCTACACTTCTTTGATAAACAACTTACCTTCGTTTGTAAAGAGGAATGGGCGCAAGACTGGAATGCAAGCGTTACACTTGAAGATGAGGGTGAGCGAGACCATGAGCGGTCCAAGCATAGCACAAGTGACCGATCTCACTATAGCGCAGAAGAATTGCAAAAGTTGGAGAAGCAGAAGAGGGTACACGGCTCAGCGCGGACGGCCGAGCTGACTCTTGTTCCCGCTCTTGTTTTATGGCAGATCAATCCGATATCATCATATTGGGGATTCAAAGAACTAACAAAGTCAGACTCGGCAGATCTGGCTTGGCTACGGTATTTCGAAATATTTGCCCGAATCCTTACAGAATACACGTCACGTTCACTGTCCTTCGAGTCGGATACCTTAGCAGCATTCCAAGGTCTAGAGGGTGCTATCAGAAAAGACCATGACATCCGTTTCTACTATGGACTCCCCTCGGTTTCCTTCGATCACGCTTTGTTGTGGGTCAATCTCGGCTCAGGGGGAAAAAGACAATGCAATCCTGAGCAACCATTCCCAAGCTGGTCCTGGGCAGCTTGGGCGGGACAGTCGACCTACAACTTTTGTGAACTCGGTCAAAAGACCACGTGGTCGGTTGATCCCTTGAATTCATACATCCGAGCTTTCTACATTGTCATCAAAGGTTGCTCCTTTGAAATACCCCGAGAAAAGTTTTCACGAGCGAAATACAACATCGCTCAAAGGACTCAGTATTTCGAAGCGCGTGAGCAGACATCTGAACCACCATCGGATAGGTTGCAAGCTGCTAAATGGCCTGACGGATGCCTCCACTTCTGGGCCGAGGAGTGTTGCATGGATCAATTAACCGTGCTTATCCTCAAAGATATCCTTATCCTCCGTACCAGTACCTCAGACGAAAGTTCTTCAGACAAAAGATGTGGAATTATCTCCCTGCCTTCGAATTTGCGAAATGCCGAGAGCCTTTCCCAACTACATCATCCGGATTACTCACTCATCCTCATGTCCGAGACTCCTCAACGGATCTCTCGCTGGTCGTTCGGGCCCACTGGTGCCCTGACCGAATCTCGCACCGCCCAGTCCGCTGTTAACGAATTCGATTTTGAGTATTCGTACTATCGCGAACAGCAACTTACTCGCACGTGGATGTTCAATGTGCTGTTGGTCAAGAGGAATGGACTGTTTGTGGAACGAATCGGATTCGGTCAGATGCACATGTTTGGTTGGCTGTCATTGAGGAGAAGGAGGAGATATATACGCATGTTATGAGCGCGAATACCGCTGCAAGTGCACATCGGTTCTTTGATCGCTTCGCATTGAGGATCGTGGGATCGGCCAGAGCGCACAGTATCCGATCCTTGAGTCACAACGGCTTTCATGCCACATGCCCCGATTCCCTCTTCGTTCCGTCGACCTTGGAACACACGATTTTAAGGAAAGGCATGCATATGAAGAGTTAAGCGAGTCAATCATTGATACTGCAGAGCCTCAGTTACTTGTTAACAGACAGGCACGGATGTACAGTTCAGGTGAGAATTCATAAGAAACAAAACGTGAATTATCTAAGCTTTTCTAGTAGGCTCTATTAGAATCAGACAGGTTGTAAGGATTATGCTGAGGCTATCGCCGTGGAAGAATAAGAAGGTTCTAGCTCAGCTGGCCGCGGACGATGAGAAGGCTCTAGCTCAGCCGACAATGAATGCGCCTGTCTCAAATGTTAGCTTGTGCTACAAACTGAGAATGGAAACGCCTCCTACCATAGATTCTCGGGTTGAACACCTCCTGGTCGATGGTAGACTTCAGATAGCAGAAGTTCACCTCCCCGGAGGCATATGACACCGCGACACACAGTTCGTCCACGGTACAAAGCTGGACACATTCGTCGAAAGAGCCAACTTGAGCCAGCCTCATATCGCCACCGTAGAAATCACGCGAGCACCGAATATGGAAGGACCGTGTCTCTGTGATATTGGCAGGTTGAGTGCCGGTGAAAATACAGTCATCGTCAGATGGGCATAAAAGATTGGACGAGCAGACACCGGGGTTAGGAGTTGGCCTCGGCACGAAAGATATTTGTTTTGCTCCGATGACATTGGGGCTGCTGGTGTGTTAGTACTCTTTTCTTCTAAATGTTTCTTCATTGAGGATTCTACGAAGATGACTTACTTGGGAACAGGCGGGTTGATGGAATTCTTGAGGTAGCAGAACCTTCCTGAGTAGCTTATGGCAACGCATCCATCGGTGGCACTGCAGGCTTGGAGGCAGCCCAGCAAGTCATTAGACTATTGTGTTTGTTAGGCAGTGTCGCTTAAAGCGCTCGGAAGACTTGCCTGAACAGTCTGAATATCTCCAGCCAGGTAATCCGTTTCGCACGCAATTTGGTACTCGTCTCCCAACTGCACGAAAATGCAGCCGTCGTTCTGAGGGCAGGTTGGCTCCGAGGGACATACTTTTGGGGTTGGGGAGGACGTCGGAAAGCCGCTGCTGGTGGTAACAGCTGTACCGGTCCGTCCATCCCTTGGTGTGACGGCCTCGGAAGGGATCGGGAAGAATGTTGCGACATCTCTTGGGTGACGCTTGACTTGGGAAGGCGAAAAAGCGCTCGTAAGAGCAAAAACGCTCGAAAGAGCGAGAAGTGTTGCTTTAACCATTTTGACGTATTACTTCTGAGGAGCTTGGAGCTTGAAGATGTGAATGAAGGCGAGACGGTTGGGGAGCTGATGACTTTGGAAAGAGGCGGGCGTGTCACTTATGTATGTTCGGTGTTTCTATTGAATCTAGAGCTACTAGAGGCCATCGGAAATTCACATTGGCCTGTTGAAAGCCGCACATAGCCAGTGTGAACCTTTTGATGTCATTACTCTAGCTGCCCGTTGCCGGTGCGGGGTGTAAAACGAGAAAACTACGGCGCATTTTAATAGTCAATCGGTTAAGGAGCCTACAAAATCATCAAGAGGTCGAATATTGGTGCCGTTGCGAAACAATTTTGACAAACGTGGTCCGAAGCCATGAATACTGCATGCAGGTGGATTCTGGCTTTTGGCGTGGGGTTCTATCGCAACCTAGGTACCTGCCCTTTGTGAAATCGGATAATCATTGATCTAAATTTGGCTACTCAGATCCTTTCATTTTATGGGGCTTTCTGTGGTCAAGCCGCAGCGCTTACCAAGACTCGGGGAAGGGGCGGGCGGCTACGTCACCTGAGCTGTGCCACGCTACCCAAGTACTTCAGGCTGCTAGAAAACTCGTTCTTTTGAACTTGAAAACGTGCAACTGCAAGCCTTGGGTTTACTTGAGCTTTTCTCCTACACTTTGTCATAAGTCTTCGCGCGGTGAACGCGTCCTCACCCTACCCAACCAATCGCCGAAGACCAGTTTATCTGCATCCACCATGTCCGAAGCAACGACCGCGTCCGGAGCCGACAGCTCAACTACCTCTACCATTCTGACGCCCCCCGAGAGTGTATTCACCGGCTCCGCGAACGAACATGAAGGCGGCTCCTCATCCGCCCCTTGGCCTGGCGCCACCTATATCATCCAGTCGAGAGAATATGGTCAGGTGATTACACTAGTTGACGGACAACCCATACTGGCACCTCTCGGAAGTGGCGAGCGTGGGTCTATGTATTGGAAGTGCATCGACCACCAGGGTTGGCTTGGGTTCAAAAACAGCGCTTCGGGCGGTTTGTTGGGCTACGGATCGGATCGAATAATGGTGGGCTGCACAGCTCAGAAGCATCAGGAGTGGGGAGCACTTGTGTGTGAGACCACGACCGGAAGGAGGCTATGTCTTGCTCATGACACATCGATCGGCTGCGTGGATTGACCTTCGACCCATGGGTCTCAAGAAGATCCAGGGAAAGGCCGTGCTGGCGAAGCTGGAAGGCCCGGCTGACCACGGGATGACTTGGTATTTCATCAAAGTTTGAGCCCCAGAAAGGTCAAGTTGGCCTATCGATCTCTATATTTTCAGGATGCATGCGTTCCTTTCAGTTGGTTCCAAAAATGTATTGACAGTTCCGATAAGGACACAGCCCGTCTCCACTGTCTGCGGCCGCAATACTGCCCCTTGAGAGGCATTCTGTGCTATGTGGCTTTGAGAAGGAATTTGGAACTGAGGGGTTGCAACGAATCCAGGAGAGCGTGATGGTCAACAAAAACTGCTAGCCCAAACAGGACAAGCTTCTTCGCTCAGACCCTTGACTGCACGTGGAATCCTACGACGCTGAGAACTTGGTGCGGGTCTCACCTCATCGATAAGATACCGTTCCTGATAGCAAGGCGATTCGGAAGAAGGCCAGCTAAGATAATCCCGCCAGGTCGATAATGAGGATGAGCTGGAAAGTTCAGGATGACCCGTGTCAATCGCTCGGCCTGCTTATTTGGAGGAAATGTAAGCCTCTGGACACAGACAATGGTTCTCCCGAAATTGCTTCTTTTCCAGTCATCAGGTCCTAATTACTTCCTCCAAAGCCCATCTACAGCACGGAGCCTAACTATGGCCATCGCGGTGCTTTCCTCATGCATAACATGCGGCATGTAGAATCTCTCGTTCTTCGCCTTCTCCCAAGCTTCCCATCCCTCGTAGATTCCCACAGTCTTCAGTCTCCCACTTTCCTTCTCTTCCATTATGACATAGTCACTCAACGGCACATAATCATCCTTAGAGCCTTCACTTTCCGTCATAACTTTGCGTAGCGCGTCTGCGGATCCCCCATGTTCGCATTTATAACGACCGATTACGATGGCGAGGCTGGAGAGCGTCGGAATTGCTGATGAGGAATTTGTACGGTAGGATATGGGAAGGGTCGAAACTTCCGGTTTGGAAGAAAGGATACCCCCTTTTCCAAAAAGAGTGAGAAGCTCTTGCACTGGCGGAGTGGCGATGTGAGATTCGTTCGCAGCAGCCGAGGCATATCTAGTTGACTCCATGAGCGATACAACTAACATGCAAAGTGGATTACCTGGGCAGATTGGGTCGGAGCTTGTTGAAGGCGATGGTGGAACTATGAGCCACCAAGAAAAACCTTAAACCAGCGGGCTGTTGCGTACTCCTCAATCATATATAAGTCCGTCCCGCTTTGGTCCTCCAACGGAATGGTCACCATGTATCTCAACACACCAGCCTCGTTCTGTCTTGAAAACTCGACTATCTGATGGAACGCATCGAGGACCTGTTTTCATCGTGTCAGCTTCAGGCACACTATCAGACCTTACAGTAATGAGTCAAAAGTCTTCACCTTCTTTCTCGCTTCTTTGTCGACACACACAATTTTCGCTGTTGTAACAATCGGCACCATGACTGAAGATTTTAGCTCTTGTTGTTCCAACAAGATTATTATATTTCGACGAAGGACCCGCTAGCTCCCGCGAGCCCCGCCCGGAAGGATTCCCGAGGCCATTCCGAGGATACCGATATGCGAACATCGCACTCTCGTACGAGACACAAGGTAGCCCGACTCCTTGTCGAAGTGAAATCAAAGTTTTCGCTTCGGTCTCAACGGATATTCAAGCCGTGATTGGAACAACCCTCCACTGCTAGGTTGGGCAAAGAGACCGATATGCTGGACCGCTAATGCGCTAGACCGTACTGATCGTAAGTAGGAAAGCTTACGGCAGAGAGCCCTGCCCATTCACCCAAGCTCTTTCGACTATCTCTGAAGAAGCCTCTCGTAACGCTTTGCAACCTCCTCGTCGGCCTCTGCGCATCTTCTATGCACCTCCGCCGCCTCCTTCAGCGCAGATGCTAATGCCTCAAATCCTTCTGTTCCAATTCCTAAATTGCTGACCACCCCCATATCGCCTTTCCGGATTCCAATCTCTAGGTCTGTAGCCGAACCTTCACCCTCCGATTGCAACTTCGGATTCAAAACTTGCACGCTACCTACGTCTGCACCGGGGAGCCGTAGCTCCCGGTCTTTCAATCCCATCATGTGCCCATACATAACCAGCACAAAAACCGTGGGTATCACAAATGCGATCAGCACTGCTCGATTGCCATGACTTCCGACATCCAGCGTGACATTCCGGTGCCAGCCACTTCCCAGGTAAGTTCCAAGTCCCACGATGAAGAGTGTGATGCTCATCACCACAATTTCAAACGGGGCGTGAAGAATCATGTGCGCCACGACTGAGCTCTCTAGTTCCTGTCTCATCTTCACGTTATCCCATCGCACACCAGAAGAAAGCCAGTGCCTAATGTCTTTGGGCTCGGAGGTGCGGCCGAAAGATGATTGCTGAAGACCGGAGAAGAAGACGGATGCGAGGGACATGATCAACGACATTGTGAAGGTGCCACGGGCAACGTAGTGCGTTTCTTCGAGGGAGGGGAGTTGGAGGGCGGTAAGGCCTAAGCCGGCAACGAGAGCGCCCTATTTAAAATCAGTACCTCTCTCAAGAAAGCGTCTGGGTAGTCAAGTAACGAATATCAAACTTACAATAATGGCAATCATACCACAAACACTTAACTGGCTGACCCTCCAACTCTCGACCTGCGCATCGGTCCCCCGATTGATCAAATCTTCCAGCTCCTCCAACTCTTGGACATCAATCATTATCCAAGGCCTCCATTTCACACTCTTTCCAAATCGTCTCTCCCCATATTCGGTTGTCCGTGGTTGTATTAGCACCCCGCTGGTTACATAGCGAAAGACGAGGAGGGCGCGTCCCGCTACGCGTGCGGGAAAACCGAGGAGTGAGAATAATTCAACCATATGTGCCATGAAGGGAGGCGGGGGCGACAGTGTAGCGGGTCGCGGGTAGATAGATGTGTGTCTGTTCGCAGTTACAGTCAGCCTTAAGGAATGGGAAGGTTGGTTGCAAGGTTGTTGAATCCAGGCGCGTGGCGAGACGTCGCAAGATGTTAAGAACAGTTCAAGTGGCCGTCTTATTGGCCACTGATCCCTACTTTCCACGTTCGACCTCACTATTCAGCGCCTGTTTCGCGAATCTCTTACATGTGGTGCGTCATGATTGGGGGCTGCCAAGTGGATCGGCGATGGGGGGCCAAAATCTTTCCCAACTCGGCCCTATCGAAGGATTCCGTGTTTGGTCCGTAATTAATATGTGGTGGTTTTCGAAAGACCCCCCACCAGCCAATCAAGCGCTCTGGCTCAGAGGCTCAGAATATGCCTTACCAGTTCTTACTCAACCACAGCGCTTTAATATAGGCTAGAAATCAAGCCATAGATAGAAGAAGCTTTGCGCCTTCTTTCTATGTTAACTCTGTAGAATATAGAGCGCGGTCCTTCTCATACTATTATGTGTTTTTCCCTTTCTTCACGATTCTTGTCGTTTGCCAAGATCTTACATAAGTAGATCGCAGCAAAGATCAAGAAGCGTAGAAATTCTAGAAAACACATAATATTTAGAATGGTAGAGCGCTATATTCTATTAAATTAGCGTAGAGAAAAGGCGCACAGCTTCCTACATATATGGCTTGATTTATAGCCTGCGCACAGGCGTGATGGAGGTGGTAGAGCAGGTTATAAGGATTTTCAACCTCGAACTCGAGGCTCTCATTGGCTAGCGGGGGACACGGTCTTTTGAATAGGCTAAGAGGTAGAAAATGACTTCTTGTTTAAGTCACCCGTAATACGCTCGGAGGTTCGTGAAAACCCGAAAGGAAGAGCCAGCAACACCTCATTCCCAATTTTCTTGTAAAGTCCTCGATCAAATCAACGGGTATCAAGCTATAAACCATTTGCAGCAAAAGAAGAACACAAACTTTGGAAGGGCCCGGGTACAATATCAATACCATCAGCTCGCTCGCCAACGTCTCATCGTGAACATCTCAATCGACATACCGGGCCCAAAGCTAGTCGCAACAACATTATCCCGCCCTTCTCCCATTCTTCTCAATTGATCCAACACAATAAGGACGGTTGGACTTGACGTATTCCCAAAATTTCGATATATCTCCCACGACGCTCGTATATGATCCTCGGAGATACCCAGAGTTGATTGCGCACCACTCAAGATAGCCCCACCACCAGGATGGATCGCCCAGTCGCAGTCGGAAGGTTTGACGTCTTCGAGTTCCCCTTTTTGATTCCTGAAATCAATGGAATGCCTGAGTTTATGCCACATTGGCGTGATGGCCGCAACGGAGTGTTTTGGAACCTCTTTGGTGAGCGTTGTCAGGAATCCTATGTGTAAATATTAGTCGCCTGTCCAAGATGAGTATACCTGGATCTGTAATATACCTGTAGGAAAAGACAACATGTTCAAGCACTGTGCCGTTCCAGGCACCACCATGTGCCCCCAATCCAGCAAATCGTAAATTGGTTTCGCTGTCTCATCCAGTGCTAGCCCATTACAAACCACCAATGCAGCCGCTCCGTCACCGAAGAGCGCTGGTGCAACGCGAACATCGCTTCCTTTCAACGCGCAGTCAAGTTCGCCTTGGAGAAAGTTGCTGCAAATTTCACAAGCAAAGACTAACACCCTGGCCGGTTGTCCTTTCTGTGTCGCCGCGGATGCTAGATTGGCAGCCTGGCGTAAAGCTGCGAGTCCACCTGCGCATCCTACTCCCGCGAGTAAAGTTCTTTCGACCGATGGATGGAGACCGAGTTTTTGGGCAACGAATAAGTCGTAGCCGGGATTGCCAGTGTCGCTACATGTCACTCCGACAGTGTGTGTGATATCGGAGGCTTGGGCCTTTGCTTCTGTGAGCGCTTTCTCGCAAGCCCGAACTGCTAAATCGACGCCAATAGTCTGGAAACTCTCGCAAAGTCTATCGATTGGTAGAGGGTTGAGGCCGACGGGGCAGTCGCGCCAATCTGAGATGTATGGACGTGCAGTGATCCCCGAGTTCCGATTGACGTGGAGGAGTTTCTGGATTCTGCAGCGTGTCAGGATAGGATCAAAGGCACCGAAAAGGAAACTCACACAGGTTCATTGACCTTATCACCGAGGATCTTCGTCACCCATTGCTCGAAGTCTTGTTGAGTACCCCTATACGGCGGGTACTCTCGCGCCAATCCTGTAATATAGAGTCCAGCAGGCTGGGTAGCGGTGCTGGTCGTGTCAATGGAGGCAGTCTTGTGGATTTTAGCTTCGGTAATTGGTGTCCGGACGCCGTCATTCGTTGATCTCGTCTTCGGTTTTGATATGCAGGAACCCATCGTTGGCGGTCGGTCGCATTATGGGCCGGACAGTCGGCCACCGCGTACGTTCATATAACATCGATCACTCCTGCAAGGACGGAATCAGACATTGTAGGGAAACAGGGCAGCTGGGGCTCGAATTAACTGTTTGCAGGTGCATGCTCCGTATGTACTCCGTAGTGTAAAGCAAAACCTTCCCCTCAACCGTCGCCGCGATACAATATCTCGTATAAAGTTCTGGTGGCGCTGCGGGTAGGGCTCCAGCCAATGTTTACCCCGATGTCGATCCACCACAAGTCCTCGGCGGCGCTGAAGTTATCGAACCGCTGCTCACCATAGGCCATAATCTACATTTTCCCGGAAACATAATTGGCCACCGGCTACTCGGCATCGGGCGTAATTGGACTAATACGGATATCGCAGAATCGAGCGAGAGCCGAGTTTGACTAAATCCTGAAGAAGGTACCTTAGTGCCCATCTGGTATCCATGGTGAAATGCATGGTGTGATTGCAGAGGGGTGAATCCTAGACACAAGGCCTCGCATGCACCAATTGTTTAGGACATATCGCAGAGTCTCACATGAGAGCTATTCGACTACTCCCGCGAGAGAAAGACGAAAGTCTCAGCGGTGGAGTGAGAACCCACCAGATTAACAATCAAGTAATTTTGCCGAGCACAGCTGAGACTGTCTACCTAGGTACGGAAAATCTAGAGCATGGACATGGCTGGGTACCTTCAGTCTTCTTGAGGCAACCTCTATTCCCCTCTCGTCTGTAGTCCAATCCACTCTATGAATCCATCTGATCACATGATTTTCCAGTATTCTGCGTACAGTAAGTTAGGGGCGCCTTAATGATGTACCAGGGAGCTGTTACCTCGCCGACGTGAAAAGCCTTAGTAGCGATCATAGGGCCTAGGCAGAATTCAGATACGATCCGAGGAATGCAGCAACATGGATATGCAGAGTCTCGACTCGCCTTTCGCACGAGAAATTTACACTTCCCTTGCTTTGTAATAATCAGACCCCGGTCCTTGACCCAAAACGCCGTTAAATGAATCTCAATGGCAGATGGTAGCACATCCTTGGCGCCACCGGTTGCTCCATTGCGGCTCTGTGCGTAGCTTCGTCCTCTCAATCTTCATAAAAATCCCCAAGACCTCCGGACGGACAGTAACTCGTTCGGGCCATACTGGTATACAACCGAAACGCAACCATCAAGGGAAATTATGACAGGAAACGGAGAGGTCGAACAACTTAGCAAACCTGGCATGCAGAAGTCAACGGATGCCAGGCACTTCATAGTGCCGTACAATCTGCCGAGAGTCATTCTGTGGCCGTGCTGCATGTCCATGCCTCCTAAGTGGTCAAGTTCTGCTATGCATTGTCTCCTCCTGTTGATAATCAGAAACAACTCTTGGGAAAAGATGCTATGCTTAGCATACTGAATCCTACCTGCTCAGACTCTTCCAAATTTGGTGAAGCAATAAAAGCATCTTTCATCCTTCGACTTCAGAATCTATACGATGAAGGGCAAGCGGGGACCGGGACAAGACTACCATATTCCGCATGTAGGAATTCGGTTACGATAAGGCTAAGCGACGGGGGCCGGGTTGAGGTCGCGTGGGAGAATATGCTCCGTGCTTGATCCGTGCGGGTCTATCATGTATCGCTTACTAGGCAGATTAGTCCAAACCTGGTCTACGGGATTAGGGGACAAGTCGGAATTACGTACGTATCATTAAACCAAGCCACGATCCCTTCAATTTCCCATCCCAGTGTCCACACTACGCGTCGACTTTATCCACTTAGTGGGGGGTCGCCGTGCCAAAATCCCCTGGTCTCGGGATCTGGGTCCCCGAAAATTTTCACGATCCAGGAACGGATAACTTTGCGGGCGAGCAAATCAAATCGCGAAGTCCTGGGTGATCGAAGAGACGGCAATGGCTAACCAGCAAGAGTTATGGCGACGGCATGTGCAATCTAGAAGTTGAGCCTCTTCAGACTGGACACCCTGTGATCCGTGGGAATGCCTACACTATTCCCCTCCCTGATACCACATGCTGTATTGCAGGCTCCTTCCCTCCCAACGCAACTCACCTTTCCACCCATCTGCACATTCCAACCTGTGTTGCATGCTCCCTTCCCTTCCCTTCCAGCGCTACTCGCATCTCCACCCTTCCGCACACTCCTTCCTCATCTCAACAACACCTCCCGCCTTATTCGCTGTCCCCATATCACCGGTTCTCTCCTCATTACTTGACTAAACTTCCTGAGAGTCACTTCCGAAAAGACCGAAGACCCATCAAGAGAAGCCATGTACCATCTCTCTTGGAGCTCCAAGTCGTGTTCCTCCAGGTATGGAAGAGACGCCCTCCAGCACACAACCATAACCGAATTGAGTGGGTAGGCTGGCGGTCCCGGACGCGAGGGGCGAATAACGACTTCCCAACCAATTTGATCATGGCGTGTCGGCGATTTCCTCGAGCCTATGATTGGCTGCGTGGTGATGTTAGCTAACTAAGAGTGAAGGATAAGAACTGATGGTAGCGGGATGAGGGACTGGTCCGACACGGCGAGAGGTTTTCCTAGATACGTCGAACGAGTTAGACGGAACAGTCTCGAAGCGAGAACGAAGGGAGGATGTTTCCAGCGCCGACATGACCCAAGAAGAGAACACAATCATATACCATCCTACTCCTCCACCTTTCTACACACCCCATCTATCTCCTCCAACATCTCCACACGTGCCACTTCCCTCCCTTGCCGCGATTCCGGTTTCCTCATTGCCGTTGTCCACTTATACAATCGAACGAATATCGTCCGGCCACACACCTCAGTCTCATACACTCTCGAATGATACTCGGTGCCAAACAAGACGCCTTGGTTGCGACGCTCACTGCTAAGCCGGGTAACTTTGACCAAATTCGGTGGGACAGGCTCGGAGGGATGCGCTCCAAGACAGAGCCTCCGCCACTTTGTGGCGCCGACGGTGCTATTAGCGAAGGGCTGGATAGGTAGATTAGCGGGCATATTATCGATACAAGAGACAAATTACAGCCGGAACAAGGGGCTGAGAACTTCGCTGTAAGTACCGCTAAAGAGGAGAACGACAGATCAAACGGCCAGATGCGAGAAAGCCCCGAACACCGACCGAAGTCTCCCTAACAAACAACACAAAAAGAAAACCCCGCTCAAAACGCGACAAAATCCGCGACCACGAGCGTGCAAGCCACCGGTGGCGTAACTCTCCCCCAAGAAAAGCGCGGTCTACTTTCATCGACTGGCTCCAGCGCAACCCAAGCCCGCTTCGAAATCGGTACCGCTCTCGTAAGAACCACCAATACCTCATCGGGGTGACGTTGCCAGCGGCGCAGATCGCTGCGCATGTGGATTTCGTACCGAATGTTTTCCTTTTTGATGCTGTTGCGTTGCGTTTTGACTGGAGGGTGGCGCGCTCCGGCCTGGACCGGGATGAAGAAAACAGCCCAGCCTCGGATGTCGATGGACTATTCGTGGGCATTAGTGTTGCGTAAAGTGAGCTATATGTACCAGAAATTGGAACGTGCGAGAGGGACCAATAGCTAGACGCCGAAGGCGTTTGGAAAAAGACGCGTAAACCCCCAGGAAGACTGAACATTCATTCCAGTCGGCCAGTTCCATGATTCGGATGCCTGAAGGACAGGCGTTTGGTCATCATGGGAGGTCAGGTTCGTAGGGCGTCCAAAGAATTCCAGGTCCTTTGCGAGACGGGAACATGTCTCGACATGAACAGTTGGCAAAGTCCATGGACTGGATCGTCAATGACTAGGAATCGTTCGTGGGATTCGTATCGTACTCCCCGATACACAATAGCGGCACGTTCGGCGCGATTCTGGTCGGGAGGGCTAGAGAGTGAATCGTACAAATTCACAAGATACCAGCTGCTGGTTTGCAAGAAAATCCGCTAAGCGCAGGTCAGCCAACAGCCTTCCCCCACTCTATCGGAGTCCACCTAACAACCCAAGGCCCTTACATAAGCGTCTAAGCCCAGCCGATCAGCACAGTTCCTCCGGGAGTCGATGCTCGATAATCGATATTGTAGTTGAAGGCAACACTGTCAATTCCTAAAGGGGACGAGATCCGATACCGGGGCAATTTTGCATGCTGCGACAACGCCATTGCCTGCTGTCAACTGGTAATAAATCCCTGAGTTTATGGAAGCCCAGTGAAGGGAAGGTCGCCATTTCCTGGTGTGCCAGAATTCGCCGTGCTTGTGTGGCTCCTTGACAACCTGAAAGTAGTCTTCAATGTCGATTGGGTCTGGAGATTGTTCTATATGAATGGACCAGGGCGATTCGGTGAGCTTCTAGACCGCGCGTATCAGTCTCTTACACCAGCGATGGCGTCCAGACAAACAAACGAATAGCGAGCGAGGCAGAGATCATTCTAGCAACCTTCGGAATGGTTGGAAAGTGGAATTATGTTCTGATAGAAAGCGTGGAAGGGCGTGGTACTCGTCTGATTCTATCCGCGACACCGTCCAAGATCTCGTGGCGTTCGATCACGGTTGCCAATGATATTTCCCACAGATTTCCGACAGTACTGGGGCTCAAAGAGGACCGGAGGACTGAGTGTCACGAATGAAAGCCAGTGAGCTGGAGAGATAGAGCGTGATTTTGGACCCGTTAGGAAATGGGAGCGTCCGAAACCAGTCCTCGGCCAGTATGTCACTCCAGCCTAAGGATCGAACCTCATGAGGGCCAATGAACCCAAGCGTGCGCTTGATGTTAAAACCCACTTCGCCAAGGCTTTTGAAGCCTGCGAAACCGGAATTTCCATAACGATTAACGAAAGTAGCCCGTTCACACCCTCTACTATATGGCCCGTACGGCCGGCGATCGGGAACCGGAGGTAAGAGAACTCGTGGGGCGTGAGCAAGCCGATGTGGTGAACGACCTTAGATAGGCCAGCTTTTTCCGGTATCCGGCCCGCCTCGAACCATCGACCTGAGACTAGAGACTGCATGGAGGCACGTATCTCTAGTGTAAACTTAGATGAGGAACGAAAGAGAGGTGCGTTGCGAATCTGGTATAACCCGCAGGGACAGGCCGCGGCAACGGATCGTTTCCAACGGGTATTCGCCCCTGACCTAGAGTCCATCTTTCTGAGCGCCACTTTGCTTGGAGTACTGTCTTTTGGAAGTCAGCAGCCAGTGGGCCGACTTCGGCCATATTCTTCCCAAAATCCAGGGGTCGTAGAAAATGGGGAGGATCGATGTGCGGGTGTCCTCCCTTGTGGCGAACTCCAGTAACAGAATCATCGTAAACATCTGACAGGACGGAGTGTGGTGCGCTAGGTGATCACGACAGCGAGCTGGCCCACTACCATCAGAGAAGTAAAGGGATTTTGCGAGACACAGGAGTCCGCATGAACAGGTGTATCTGGCGCTCTCTCCGACCACCAGGAATTGATCGAGTCTGGTGCATAAGGAAAGGCCTGAAGTCGAACTCATCGCCTCTAAGTCAGTTAGGAGTTTCCACATTGTGGACCCCGATGTAGACAACTCGACGGACTACGAACCAGCCCTTTTTGTACAGGTCCCTGGAGGCCGTCGATTAGCTCGATTGGTTCATCTCCTCCCTTGATGCGACCTTGGATTCGTAGAGGATTTGAATGGAGTCCCTCCACTTGCTGGACACAGGGACATCCATAAACATCGTACGGCGTGGGTATTTAGTTCTCAGACGACCGTAGCCAGGCAACCTATCGCCAACCAAGCGACGGAACGCTGCGCTTCCCCCTACCCTGTGAGTGCTGGCGTATCTCCCATGTCCAGTATACATGAACCAGCCTTGGTGTTCTCGATACTGTTGACAAGCCATTAGCTTGCTGATCTAGGCACAGGTTTGTCCATGGCGCTCCAATACCGTAGGATCTGGCCTCTCACTGGATGTAGGCAAGGGGGAGCGGAGATAGCACCAACATCTGGCCAGCCAGAACGAACCAGTCCCAGCGCCCTAGCTCTAGGGGAAGGCCACAAGCATTTTCGTTCGAAAACACCAAGACTGTTGGCAGAATTCGGACACCGAGACGTCCATTACGGCGGGCTACATGCGTGGTTTAACTGGGAACGAGTGACCAGGCTCAGAGGGAATGTCGACATGTGTGAAAACGATGCTGTGGATGCTATTCGTCATTCTACAGCCAAATCCAGCCCCAGCATACGTGAGCAAGCCTGGATTTTCGAATTTCTTTGAGACTCAGAGAAGCGACGAGCCTTAAAGTCGTACTCGGGCGCACAATCACGAACATGAGATTAGCAGATCTAAGAGCTGTGTATCCGGGAAGATCCTCTTCGTTACCGTCTCCCTGAGGCCGGAACATTCATGTAGAGTCGCAATTGTCGCGATCCGATAGATCCATGTACGAGTCGCAGTGTGAATCGAAGCCCGCAATCTCGGTGAGGAGTTATATCGCGGCCTGAGTAGTCGTTGTTCCGTTGTGAAAAGTCACATACGTTAGGATGACGGATTTGGTGGGTCCCGAGCCCAATACCGCCGGGAAACCATCTGGTCATGAGCCAGCCGTGATGAGGGATATACTTGCGGGATCAAGTCAGTTTCCAAGCTCTCGGTCTTATTCCATCTGGATCCGCATGTGGTGTTCGTATGTCGGTATTGGCCCCATTCCCGAGCTATTATTGACCAGCTCTCCAAGAAACCGGAATATCCATGTGGTCCGCGAGGTACTTCAGAGTGTTTGGAAACAGGCGGTCTTGCCAGAAGAGACTCTCATGCCTCGTATATCCAGGCGGTGGGAACTCGGGACAAGCACGATCCATATCCGGTGGTGACTTGAAGCCATGGAGACATCTACGCCAGCCTTGTTGCAAGACCTTCTACAAAACCGAGGTCAGCACTAATGATTGGGATCATAAATAAATTGAAAGTACGCTTCAGATGATTGGGGAGAGGACAAGAAAAGTGAAGTGTAGTGGGTCGCGTAGAATTACAGACGTGCGCCTTAAAAAGACACCGGGACGAACATGCTAGCTCCAACAAAGATACCATCAAGCCACATGTGAACTCCGTGCCTCACTCGCCCCTTTCGCTTTCGGTTCACCGTTCGGGCACCCAGCCCTATCAGCCATCCTCAATGCAAGATTGGCTAGGGCAACCATACATCAGCTAGATACGCGAAAGGTATATCTAGGAGCACGACAACATCGGGTACCCATGTGCGGTTCCATCAAATTCATACACAAGATTGTAGGTTCTTTATAGGATTATGAAGAATGCAAGAACAAAACGTGTTATTTACCTCGTTCGGCTAGCTTTGAGCCAGAATCGAATAGTCGAATATTGTTCCAGCAGTGCTGATCACCAGTCCCTCGTTCGGGCAGTACGAAATTCTAGGGTACTTACCTGATTCCACCTACACGGGGAGATGACCAATTTATCCCTCTCCACATCACCATAGTCTCCGGTTTTCGGGTGCATATAGCCAGCGATCATTCGCGGCTCCGTCTCCCCGCCATTCTCCGCAATGGACAACGGTCCATGCTCAATTCTTAACTCCGCCAGCTTCATTTGCAGCCACTTCCCCTTTGGATTACCCTCTTTGATCTTCTCCTTGCACCATTTGTCCAGTATGTCGTCCCTCCAGTTATTTCCTTTTAGTCCCCAGGTGCGTGCGGTGGCCATGGTGTCGTACACAATCGATCTGTCGCATCCGCCTTCGATAATAGCGAAGCGAACCATGTCAAGTCCAGGGGCCTTTCCAAGCCGACGATTATGATTAAAGGTTTCCACCACCTCCAAGTTCCGCTGGAGTATAGCCTCCTTCTTTCCTTCCAGAGCAAACCTGCGAGCTTGCGGGCTGCCCCAGTCGACTGTCATGGACGAGGTCCAAAGCAGGAAGCGGAGGAACTGTATCTTGGACTGGTCCCATGGGCCGTGTAGCAGCTTGACGGGGAGTCGACATTTGATGTACGAGAGAGCAGGCAGATGGCTGCGGCTGAAGACCATGTTGGTTGCGTCTTCGAAATCTGGCGGCCAGATGGGATCGAAGCAGCCCTCCTCTGGTGTTTTCCCGCAGAGACAGCCATTGCTCTCCCAATTCTTGGTCACGAAGGTCTTGAAGTATTCCCATGTCATCCATTTTGCGGCAAATAGTCGCGTCTGGGATCGGGACTGGCGGGTTCGGTCGTCGAGGTTTTGGGCCAGGAAGTGCTTACAGGTAGCATGATAGCAGTAGGTGTTGGACAGCTTTGCAGCGATGTGGTTTGAGGCGATGGGTAGAGCGATGTTCAAGCCGGACTTGAAGTAGATGTCCTGGATTAGCTCGGCGGGAAGCAACTCGATGGGAGACAGAGGATGCATGGTGGAGGACTCTAGATTCTGTAGTGAGAGAATGATTAGCAACACAAGCGTGTGACTGGGAGCTTATAGCTGTTGGGGGGGAAGTTGGAGCCTGCGGAGCTGTTATCGCTGCCTGGCTTTGACGCGTCCAGTTGACGCGGACAAGCGAGAGGGCTTGTTTCAGGAGACAACTATACGAGAGCACAGGAGAGAAGGCAGCAGCATTCAATTCGGGCGTCGCGAGTCGTGATGGATGCTGGAAAGGTCAGAGTTGTGCCGTCCGGCTTGGGGAGTGCAGCGCTGAGATTCATGGTTCGTGCGGGGCAAAGCGCCCGTGATCCCGAGGCACCACAACGACCGTCACTCCACTCGCACTAGGTGCCACAGAAACATGACGGACATTCAACTAGCATCCCTCAAGCGATTCCAGACCGTGAAGATGATCGCTTGCTGACGCGCAGTCACGTGCATCCACTATTCACACCCGAGGTTCCGCTTTGGCTCTGGTGAGTTGTTCCGTAAGCGACCTCGGAGCCCCAGAACAAGGCAAAGCGCCTAGCAAACAATCACATTACAAGTAGATCGTGAACGTCATCTGCAATCTACAGTACCCTTGCAAAGCTGAAAGATCTCGTATCAAAACGTTGCATGCACTTTGACGTGACATAAGGTGACCACTCACATGTCGTCCGCTATTCCAAGTTCAGCGCCGGCCTTCCGATTTCCCTATCCGCAATCCCACCACTCGACATTCGTCCAGCTCGTGTTCATCTCTCTTGCTCACGATCTCTACTGTAGATATCCTTAGATTCGGCCCGACAGTTAATTCCAAACGAATTCCGAGTCAGGAGATCAAGGCAAGACGTTATGGATCCCGGGCGACTGCGAGTACTGTATACAAGTAACTCCACTTCGTTCATCGCATTCCCGTCCGTTTTTGGGGAAGGCGTTGGGGGCTCTGCGGGTGGCTGTGAGAGGTTATTTGCCCTGACCCATAGCATCCTCACCCGTTTTCGAACCACGTAGATGGTTTACTGGTAACACTGGTGTGGGAATGAGCCCTGCGGATATGAAGAAGTAATTGAATGCTGCGAAAAGTCGTAGCACCAGAGCTTGGGATACCACCGAAGGGTAGCATTTCGAAACCAGTAATGCGAGGAGAGCGATCGAGGAATGAATATAAAAGCAGGTGAACATTGGGGCTGGAGGCCATCAGCAAGCAAGTCAACAGTTCCAAGGCAACAGAACATCAAAGCATACAAATATATCCTCAAACTTTTCAACCATCTCCAATCGTGAGGACCTCTCCTGACTTCCTTATTATCCCTAACACCTCCCAGAGACTCCACCATGAAGCTCACCGCTCTCATTATTCTCACTCTCGGCATGACTGTTGCAGCTCGCAAATGCGCCTGCAACGGCGGCCGCGCCCATTCCAAGAAGGCATGCGATACACTTGGCTTTTGGTACGGAACGACAGGGTGCGGCTTTACTGGCTGCTGTGTCAATCCAGGACGAGAGGAGGAATCATTCATCAACGAGTGCGAAACCTTGGGCTATGGCTTCAAGCGTTGCGATGATTGCGATGTGTGTTGAAGGACGGGAATGGAAGCGATGTCGAGTGCCAATAAAGGGAATGTGAGTTGAGGGGGGAGATCAGAATGTGAGGGCGGCTCGAGGGGTTGGGCCTACACTCATTACTATGGAAATATTTTAGCAACTCAAATTTGACCTATTCTTTCTCCGTGTATGTTTATGACCACGGAGACTCATATCCCTTCCTGTCTATGGCATATATTACACGTACTCAGGCTAAACCAAATCGCTCATAGTCTCCTCCATACTTGGATCAGTGCCGCATGAAAAGCGGAAACAGGGTGCACCATAATGTCCCTGATACCCTCAAGTCGCATTGAGTGGTAGCTAGCACGACCATCGACCGCTGAGAATTATGCTAGTAATCGACATCTCCATCGCCTTTTTTCGGACTCTAAAACTTACCCTCAGCATTCAAGGCATAGATAGAGCGCGTCCACACCCCTCTTCTGGCTCCTTCACCACCCTCCACTTACCATTGAACTCAATAAAACTTTTATATGCCACTGCCCATGGGCACCTCTGGGACCCGCTCTTTCTCCCAAAAATCACCGAGAAAACGCCATGTGGAAGCCAGCCGGCGGAAAAACAAACCAACGACAGCGCCCTGATATGCGAGTATCGACTAAAGGAGCACCGAGCGTTCACACGGTCTTCCCGGGGAATCTCGGGAACAACTCCAACAGAACATAACACCGATCGTTCCAAGCACCGGATTCAAAGCACCGAGAGCGCAAGGTGATGAGAATCATCACCACCAAAGCCCATGGAATGCTTCAACAATTCCCAACATCACACCTGGACATCAGGAAATTGACTAAGATTAACTAAATGCCCCCCATGATGACATACAAACCAAACGCAGATTCGCAGCTTGTGATCCATTCTCTAGAACCGCGTCTGGTCACTTTCCTGGAATATACAAGTTTCCCATTTCGCATCTCCAAGTTCGGCACATGTCTTCGCCCAGATCTTCTAGGAATAAAACATAGCGAAGATGTAGCAATGGGAGGGTTTTGTCTTGGCTCTCGAAAAAAAGGGAGAAAGAAATTAGATGGATGCGCAGGCTCGCTCGCTAGTTAGTCTTGACCTCTAACAACAAAACTAGTTTCGATCGCAAAAATTCGATCGTCAAAACCCCGCGAGTTTGAAGGCGCTGTGGGAAACCATACGCCGCGGTGATGATGATCACCAAAATTATCAGGCAAACAGCCAAGTGCTCTCGTCAAAATTCCGTAAGAGAGCGAGACATGTTAGGCCGGCGTACGGCATTGAAAGATTTGTCGTATTCATAAATCCGTATAATCCTTGGCACCTAAGCGAGTGAGAATATCTCCCCACCACCAAAATTAGTATCGCAACTAGATACCCAAAAACGAACCCGCGTAGCGTACTATGATCGTTGTAAGTTAAAGCTAGCAAATAAAGCCAAAAACTCTGCTTGTAGGGCCTATACTGACTTTTTTCTGGAGTAGTAGGAGTCATGTATCGCGCTCACGGGGTCGCCCGAGCGCCTACTAGGCGTCCCTGCCCCCCACCCCCTCCTGTTATACGCGACAGAGGCCTTAGTGGTCGCACTCGCCTTAATATCTATTGTTTTCTTAAGCTTAGATAGACGCCTTCTACGATTACAAAGCGTAAAGGCTGCTCTAAGGTAGTCGTTTATAAGATTCAATTATATCTCCATTAGTATAGAGGCACGCGCAAGCCCCCCTAGGAGAAGCTTAGGCCGCAGTTTAAAATAGGTAACGACAATGGAGAGGCTTTGTTTAAGGAGCTTATACGCTATAGATAGATGTACTAAGACGAAATTACGTATTAGCTGTTTATAGAGAGGGGGATAACAGTAAGCTAGCTAACAATATTACGTTATCTAAAGAGGAACAATTAGACAGAGAAAACAATGTTGCTTTTCTTAATTAACTATAGTAAAGCCTTACGCAACGCCTATACTTAAGCTATAAGAGCTTACGCAGCTAACAATCTAATATTCTTTAATAAATTAATTTTTAATAAGAAAACTAGCTAGCAACACTACGCGTATGGCCTAGTTAGCTATTAGGCTTAATACGCTCAAGATATACAGAGGGGAAAGACGTAGGCAATTTTACCTGCTTATATAGTTAACAGGTACCTTCCTTGTATAAGTATTAAGGAAGGGTACTACAGCTATAAGCAGTTTATTAAGTAGATAAAACAACACCTTCTGCTAACAATTCGTACTATATATAGGAACTGGCCCATAGTCGTAGTCCTTAATAACGTCTCTATACATGTCAACAAGGAGGTTACGTGGGTAATAGAGCAGGCTAGCCTGCTAGTAAGGTTCCTCCTGCTGTATTTACTAGACTTTAACCCTATTAAGTTAACCTTTGCTGTTTTAAAGTTATAGATTCGTAGGAACTACTTATATAACTATAAGAGGTTTACTAACTTTAGAGACTTTCTTAGAGCTGCTGTTATAGAGAGCTAGTATAATTAATTTGCTAGGAAGCACTTTAAGCACGCTAGCAGTGGAGGACTCTATATAGAGCAAGAGAAGCTTAACGCTGTAAAAGCTAAATTACGGACAGCAGAGAGAGAGAGGGACGCTAAAATAGAGGGAATTAATAAGATAGAGGAGTAGTACCTTATACTAATATATTACTATTAACACTAATATATATTTACGTTATAAACACTTTTCTGTTATTAATTGCCGCCCTACTAGCTTACTATCTTATATAGCAACGCTATTAATTAAAGCCTCTATAGCCTCACCTCCTCTACTAACCTTACCTTAGAGACTTACAAGACTAGCAGCTCCTGCCGCCGCTCTATACGCCTGCTTAAACTTACGTAAGTTAGTTCAAAAATAGCAGATAATCCTATCCTTAAGCTTATATAGTTTACTAACTATAATAGTGTACAGCTTGCTCCTTACGCTTAACATCTCTTATAAATCTCCTGTTGTCCATTGCTGCTCTATTACAACCTCTTAAGCTCGCAAGAAGTTATCCTTTTTCTCCTCTAGCTGCTTCTTCATAAGCTAGTTAAAGAACTCCTGCATAGTATATTAATTGTCCTCTTAACCTACGTTTATTAGGCTTAAATTAATAATAGGCAACGTAACTCTATAAGTAGGAGTAGCAGCTCTTGGTAGAGAAGCCATAGGCAACAGCGCGTATAGCAAGAAGTACAGAGCTATATATAGCAATTAAAATGGCAGGACGGCATATGGGGGGAATCTAGCACCACCCATGGCTCCAAAACTGCCTACTCCTGGCTGTAACCATAGCTGCTCGCGATGAAGCTTCTGCTGCTAGCGTTGCTCCTCTATCTCCTAACGCTGCTCGAGCCAGCGGTCCTCATCTTCTTGTAACTAAATCGCCTAATTACAAGCCCTAGCCCTCTCCACGTCTCTTAACATCTTTCTTACCTGCTTATCCTTATTATCACTATTTAAGCTACTGTTACGCTTCTTCTTGCCCTTATAACTATAGGGATTCACCTAGAGCTAGTTACGTGACAACGTCCTCTAATAGTTAACTAAATCGCCTAGCAGCATGCCTACAAACGCCTTGCCCTTAAGGATTTAATTTGCCTAGGTCTTTACGTAGAGAGCCTTAATTCTAAAGTGCTCTTAAGTAGCCTAGTAAACGTAGCACTACTGCTTATAATTGTTATAGAGCTTAGCCCTACATTCCCACATGCAGTAGATCTAGTTAACAAAATCGCTTTAAGAGGCTAATTGTTTAACTCTCTCCATAGCCACGTTCTCCTTAGCTAGTTGCCTACTCCTTTTCACGTTTAGTACGCCTGGCGGAGGGTTAGCCTCTAACAAAGGCTCGTTATAAGCCTACGTAAAAGCTCTCTAAATTGGCTCATAAACTACTCTTACCTCTACCTTTATCTATACTCTATTAACAACCTTCTCTAGGCCAATCTGACGATTAATGTGGGAGAATAGCCAGAAGCCCTCAGAGTCGCTAAAGTCGTCAAGGTTGGTAGGCGTCCATACAGAGCCCCGTCTATCCAGCTTGAACGTAAGGCAACGACTAACAATTTTATAATCTCTCTCTCTAATACCTAACGCTAAATTTGCTATTATCTTGTTAACTACGCCTTCTACCTTAGCTATAGAGAAAAACATGTAGTAAACTTCTTTACCTAGGTTAGAGACTACGCGCTTCTAATTAACTAATAGCGTATATAACAACGCTAAGTTAAACTAAGGCTCCTTTATAATTAGCAACAAAGGAGGAGGTAGAGGCAGAGGCTAGGGACAAGATAGTTGCAGCAAAGGCAACGACGATATAAATAGCAGCAGGAGAAGCTCTGCTAGCAGAGGAGCCTCTGCTAACAGAGGAGCCAGGGGGGGCGACGATTAGAGGGTTGGCCCAGCCGGAGCGACTGCTAGGCCAGGCTTATGAGCCAATTTGCTTTTCACAGGCGCCCCTAGCCCGTCAGCTTTTGCTTCTTCCGCCTAGTGAACTGACTTACGACGAGCTGTTTTTAGCTTAGTAGCTCCTCCTCCCTTCTTGCCTTTCTTGTTTAACTAACCCGTTAATTTAGATCGCGTTAAGTGGGCTAGCGGAGGAGCCAGCCCCTCTAGGTGCCGTTTTAAGCCTCTGGCTATAACTAGCACGTTAATATTACTCTAGAGAGTTAATCTGTATAGGGCAAACCCTTAGAAAACGCGGCTTTAAATTTTAACAATAATACAGCGATAATTAGTAATGCATTTAATAATCCCTTAGTTATATATAATTTTTAGTGTGACTAAGGGTGCAAAAAATGCTAACTTGCTTAGGTGCCAAGGATTATACGGATTTATGAATACGACAAATTACTGACTAAGCCTCCTCTTTTGTCTATATACCCCTAGAAAACGCTCTCTTAAATCCCTGCGATTGCTCACCGCAAAGTTCAAGAGAACAAAAGAATCTCGAAGATCTCGTCATGAGTGTGGTTCCGGGTCTTGCTTTAAAAAGTATCATCTCCTTCTGCAGGGGCGCTTTTACGGCTCTAAACAGCCAGCCATGACGAAAAAAAGACTGGCTGGCTGGCACACATGGGATCAGTGTGGTAGAGGGAGTGAAGCGCAACGACGCAAAGGGGTTGTGAGAGCAATGCGACGAACAGGAAGGCTTGCGAGAGTGTGCGGTTTGTTGCTTAGTCTAATATCCGCCATGGTGATGGCCCGCATTGGAAGCTTTCACCGACGTCAATACGAAGCTATGTAATCTCCAGGTTAGCCAACTTCAG
>MCFA01000079.1:0-85000 GCA_002105025.1 Clohesyomyces aquaticus | reverse complement strand
TCTCTGCTGTCTATGATAGTTCTATAGAAGAACTTGTATGTGAATGATAACTAACTGTACGAAGTTAATGACGTGACACTCTAAGTTTTTTTTTTTTAGATTTAATGACTTACACCTTGATGCGTCCGAAAATACTCCAGGAAAGAAGTATCGACGCACCGGAAACCCGAGTTGTGTGTGTTTGGGGTGAAAAGGTATCTTCATCGCCTTGATGGGACGATAGAACGGCGAACCTTCCATCCAATGTCCGTGGTTGCGTCCTGCAGGAAGTGATTCCTTCTGCCAAGGATTTACTAGGGGAAAGGATGAGACCGTAATGAAGTAGTGGAAGGTGAATGCCGGTGAAAGTAGGTGAAAGTGGGTGAAAGGGGGTGAAAGTGAAGTCGAGACCCCCCATTGTTTAGGCAATCCACACTTTTGATACTTTACCTTCCCGATTTGGAAGGCTGGCAAAGCTGCTCCCTATCTCATCATTCGGAGCAGCGCTCGCCCCACATTCGACTCAGAGAGGAGATTGACCGGGCTTTTAGCGATCTCCGAGCATAGACCAGGACGAACACGAGCTATACTTAGTGCGGTCAATGCATTCTCCCCTGCTCCACATCAGGGGGACTCGATGACGAAACAACACTGAGACCAGGAAGCCGCAACCAAGGTTGCAGATCGCCAACCCAGTGCAAAAAGCTTAGCTCGACGTCGACCTGAGGCAGAAACTCAAGCCTGATTACCAAATGCTATTGTCTAGATTCGCCGGCTGCTCGACGAGTCCAACGAGCTCAATTGAACAGGTTCCTCGATGTGGATCCCTCAGTGTGTGCTATGGTAGCGATAATTGCGAGCCATGGATTGTTAGCTTTCTCTTTAAATTTGTGTAGTAGGGCCCGTTCATTAACCGTTTGTATTACACTTTCATTCATGTAGTGAAGCTTCATACTCGCATCCGCGAGTCTCTAAACTCATCAAATCACCAATCGCTACCTCAGTTGAGCAAGTAGCAAGTAGTTCAAGGTGATTAAAATCACAAGGCAAGAGCAGAGTTTAAAGACAGAATTTACAAGTAATCACTACTCTATTAAAATACAAAGGTATCTACGGTGTAACTCATCAAGGTCCCCGTATTAAGGAGCGTAATATGTACTCGGGTCCCATTCCCAGCCGAGCCATGATAAGGCAAGCGGCGTACCAGCACCGCAAACAAACAAAAACAGATCCCACGAACGTCCGAACTATGCACGCTTTTGGTCATTATATACGTGATCCCCATGTCTGCGAGAACCGTGGTAATCGAGCCAGATAAGAAGTTTATGCGTTGAAAGCACGGGCGTGGCGGCGAGTGACTTCCTCCTCCTCGCCGTCGTTCGAAAGAGCAGGCGCAGCGGAGTTGGCGGTGCCGGCAGCAGGAGCAGCTGAGACGATGTTAGTCGAAGTTAAGAATGAGATGTCTTGAGAGAAATCTTACCAGCAGCAGGAGCAGCGGCGGCAGGCGCGGCGGCAGCGGGTGCAGCAGCAGCGGGAGCAGCGGCAGCAGGTGCAGCGGCAGCAGGAGCGGCGGCAGCAGGAGCGGCGGCGGCAGGAGCGGCGGCGGCGGCGGCGGCAGGAGCAGTGACGTTGGCACCCGCCATCTGGACAGGAACACACCCGCCGAAGGGACCGGCACGGGCTGGGTTCTGGCAGCGGACCATGCATACATTGCTCTGGCCAGCGACGGTACCAGTGCAGGTCTGGTCTGCGGGAATGGCAGCCTTCAAAGGCAGATCTTGCATCGAAGTATCGCCATTGCGGCCACGCGCGCTACCCTCGACGTTCTGAGTGACTTGGATGGCAGTCCACTGGGTACCAGTGCCGGTGGCGTCAATCATGCAGGTGTATGGGCCGGCGCCATCCGCGTTGACCTGGTGGAGAGTCATGGAGAGCTCACCACCGGCCGAGACTTGAGGAAGAGTTCCTCCCATCATGGCCATGACGGCCTTGGTGCCGGTCTCGACGTTGTTGGTGCCTCCGCCAAGGGTCTCACCGCACTCGTTGGCGGCAGCGTTCTTGAAGCGGGTGGAGTCCTGCTGGAAGGGGTTGCGCCTCGTGCCGTCACGGGGAGTGGCGGGATCAACTGGAGAATGTCAGTGTTGTCGAGTTGGTGTTGAAGAAAAGAACATACCACCGATAGCGGATCCGGCACCTCCCTGATCACCGACAGCCTTGATGATTGCTGCGTGGCCTGCCACGAGCTGGCTGGTGGCCAAAAGGCCGAAAGAAACAATGGTTGCCTGGGAGAAGTACATTCTGAACCGGTCGAGAATGAAGATTAAGTTGAAGTCGAAAGAAGTGAAAAGAGTATTAGAGAATGGTGTAGAGTAGTGATTACTGTAGAAGCCTGCCTGAGAACTGTGTGATGATGAGTTCTGATTGAGGGGAGTCCTTGCTTCATTTATACACTTCTCATGGCTGTAGACTTGACGCCCACACGGCCGAAAGACCGCCGGTCATCTGTCATCCGCCTTGGTATCGTAGAAGATGAGTTTTGGCCAAGACTCACTCTCTTCGGGATTGAGTCTTGCATGGCAGAAATTGTTCTTGGCCTCATTGTTCCGGCCAATGTGATATCTGGGAAACGACCGTGAGGGCAAAAATAGAGACCTAAAACACTGGTCGCATGTGGAATTGATGTTCCAATTGACAGCTCCCAGACGTGGAATCGGTGTAGGGGCTGTGCAAACCGATTCAGGCCGGTGTGTCGAGCCAATGGAATATCGTGAATAAGTCAGATGAAACTGGGCTGGGCAACAAAACTGAAATCCTCCAGGGAGCTCTTGGAGTTTTGAAACTCACGACAGACAAAGACCCGGATTAGGCCGTGGGAGGTCTGTGTTCCGTTGTGTGTATGTTTGGTCAGAAACAAGAGCCAGGCCTGTCTGCATAAGGTTTCCAAGATTTCCGCCACGCTGGAGATCCATAAAGCTTGGCAACAAGCCTGAATCAGGAATCTACCTATGTTATGATCAGGCATTGTCGGTTTACCATGCACAAGCGAAGCAAGAAACGGCAAACGCCCTCCGTGTTACAATCGTGCTAAGAATAGAGAAGCTGGTCAACCGGAATAACGGGAGCACTGCAATTGCTTCGATTTGAAGTGATGGGTCGGATTGTCGAGAACAACGAAAAGCAAAAGGAGCAAAGACTGTAAAAAGATCATCAACGGGTCCTAGAATTACCTGATCATCAGTTTAGACAAGATAGTGATCTTGTGCTCCAGTTGACATGGTCCCGTGTTTCGAGGCCCGATTCTGCCCGTGCTGCCTCAAAAACCGTGCAGGCCTCCGTGGCTGGACAAGCGCAGGTGCATTTTCGGTTACTCGGCGAAAATTTGTTTGGAGTTTTGAACGTGACCAGTATCTCTGAATGGTGAAGCACGTTGCAAAGGACGAGATGTTTGGGTTGGAGTTTCGTTCGTCCTCTTCGGGCGTTTGGTTCTAGGTAGTGTGGCATCGCAGGTTTCACACTGGCGACAGGCTGGCCAAAGTGCATCTGGGGAAACGTTTGTGATTCCCGGCTGCATTGTCTTCCGGTGCCATAGCAGGTTCGTCGCTTCAATGGAGCTACCGAGGCCTAAGTTCTGTAATGCACTGTTGTGTTGAGGTGTGAAGAGACTCAGGAGACGGAAACCGCACGGGGAAATGTCGGACGCCTTTCCGTTTGGGGCAGTGCCAAGTCTCACTGCACGTGCAGAGCCCTCCTTCCGAGGTCGGTCTCACATTAGCCGCAGCTGCAGGCTCCGCCAAGGTGCTGTGCAACGTCGCGACGGACTCTCTCTCTCTCTCTCAAGCATCTCCAACTACGGAGTCAGAGTAAATGTGTTCGTCATGAATATCTCAGAGTCCGTAGATGCAGTTCTGCGTCCACCAATTTTCATCTCACCGTAGAAAGGTTCTTTCTCCCCTCCCTTCGTCCCATTGAGCGTAAACATCGGGTATCCACGAGTCTTCAATCCAACGGTTTCCACCAGGTTGCTAAGATGGCAGTCAAATCCGATGCTGCTGGCCAACACGTACCACGTAAACACCCCGAGCTATTGAAAGACCACTCGTGAGGTCCTCGCGTTTGAGAAGCAAGACAGCGCATGGAGTAGTCGCGTACCAGGCCGAAGGAAAGGAGCTGAGATGTCATAGTGGAAAGCACGAAGAAGACGTCTGCTGCTGCCAGCTGTGGCTGTTTTTCCCCGTTCGCGTACTTCTTTTTGAAGTCAAACAGCATTGCTACAGTCACATAGTCGGCCTTTGTTGGTACTCTGTCACTCTAAATATTGATCCTTCACTACATTTCTCCTAATTACTAGCTCCGATTGCAGACCTAGAACCGCATTCCTATTTTCGAAATGGAAGGCAGGAAACCCGCAAGCCAACTTTATGCGAGGAACACGTTCGACCATATTAGAGTGCAATTTCGGGGTCCGCGGTATCGATCGCATTGGCGCCTCATCGAGAAGTGCTATCGAAATTTCTCAGGAACTTAGCTGTTGCTATCACGAAGATCAATCCTGGAACGGAGATTTTCGCCAAAGCACCTGAAACCGCATCCGAGCTACCTTGTTAGCTGTGGCGGGCTACGAGGAAATCCTGAAAGCCACCAACTTCCGGTGTCGTATAATCGACCTACTCTAACAGAAGAATGTCTGGACCGCGGCGTTTTATACCTGTCAACACTTCCCTTCAGGATCCCCGTCCAATGTTCGCGTCGATTGGGACAGCAGACGACAGCGCCTGATCTATTGAGCAAAATCGCATCTCAAGATGGGAGATATACTCGTCGTGTTACCGAAGATCAATGGTATGTTCCTCTTGCCAACCTAAGTTCGTAGGGCTAATTGCACTAGACTTCGCCAAAGTCTTCAGTCCCTCGGAGTGGCCATGTCCTGTTGATATTTGTGCGAAAATTTTAGGACAGAAACAGCTCCAAAGAGCCGCTCCGTTACTGCGAACAATGATCTATGGTGTCCGTGGAGGCTGTCCACCTTCTATGGGAGTCTGCAGGGGTTCTCTCAGGGAGATTCAAGTCTATTATAAGGACGTAAGGTGGCGACGCCGGTTCGTCACCAGAAAATTTCGCACAACTCTTCTTTGTTAGAGATCTTAGAGGCTTTCTGTCGCCTTGCAGCAAACGTCAGCAGCGCCATCAGCAGACATACGGGCCCCATTGGATCAGCTGTGGATTGAATTGGAGGATGTTTTGTTCGGCGAGTATGTTTCTCGGGATTGATAAAATGACCTCGGAGCACACAGCACATGGAGATTCTTTCCAGGTACGCGAATAATGAATAGGTAACTTGCTGATCAGCCCTGGATGCCCTAAGCGATGTGACGTTGCCACGATTGGTGGGTTCCATTACCTTTGTGCCTACCAATTCAGGCCTAGCGTGCATTCCAACATACCCTTGGGGTTGTCTATCATTAATCCTTGCGAGCACTATATCCGGCCACGTTATCTATCGCGCACCAGATGTGCGCTCTATCAAAGAGAGAAGAGCTTCGAGACTATCTATAGCTGATTTGGCGGCAGCCCTTGCGGCACCTTTCCGCGGTCGGTCCTTCTAAGCTTGTCTCTTTGCGCAACCACCCCGGAAAAGGTAGGCACAAGAGTATAAAACAGAGTACAACCCCGCTCTTGTAATGCACCATTAACTCATCACGAACATAAACATCACCATGGCCGCTTCGCTGAACGAAAAGAATGGCCACCGTGCGATTATCGAAACAACACCTCTGGCTGACATTGAGAAAACACACGAATGGGACCCTAACCTGGCGCAAGACAAAGTCGATGAACTCCTCGCAGCGACACACGATGGAGACCCCGCAGCAATAAGAAGAGCTCGGGCAGACTTTGTGGAGGACTCACCATACGATCAGGTGAGAGCCGCGGTCAAGAACACCGACGGCGGCGAGCCAGCGAATACCGTCCGCGCCTGGATCCTAGGTCTTACCTTTGTGACCGTCGCATCAGGTCTGAACATGTTGTAAGTAATGGAATCCTGTCCTCTTTGACACCCGCTGTCAACGAAATGGGCAACTGTACTGACACCTCGAAGCCTGTCCATGCGGTCGCCCGCGATTAATTTTCCGCCGATTGTCGTGCTTCTGCAAGTTAGGATAGCCCGTTTGAATTGGCATGATCTAATTCTCTTCGCAGAATAGTATATCCTTGCGGAACGCTATGGGCTCGTTTCGTACCAACCAGACAATTCACCACTTTCGGCCTGTGCTGGACATTCAACACCGGCCCCTTCAATATCAAGGAGCATTCCGTTATCACGGTAAGTATACGAAGGCCATGATCTTTAGCTCTGATGCGCTAATGTTTTCTCGTAGCTTATGGCCGGCATATCGATCAGTTATGCTTACTCCACAGACGCCCTCCTCGCCCTCATTGGGAAACCCTTCTACAATCTCCCAATGTCTTGGGGTTTCCAACTGCTCTTTACCTTGAGTAGTCAGCTTATTGGAATTGCCTTAGCTGGTCTCTTCCGTCGCTTTCTGGTAGGCGCTACCATACCCAGAGACAGAGATTGACTCTGACTTCGACTGTTTAGGTTTGGCCTGCTGCTCTCATATGGCCAAATCAGTTTGCCAATACCGCCCTGCTTCACGCGCTTCATGACCACAGCCGATCAAGCATGACGAGCGCAAACGGATGGACCATCTCAAGGTATCGGTACTTTTGCTACGTGATGATGGGGATGTTCGTTTACTACTGGATCCCTGGAGTTATATGGCAGGGACTAAGTGTTTTTGCCTTCATCACGTGGTACATCCTCCCTGCAACTCTATAATCTGTCATGAATCGTGGTTGATGCTACTCGCAGGATCAAACCCAATAATGTCACCGTTAACCAGCTGTTCGGCGGATTTACTGGACTATCTCTAATCCCGCTGACATTCGACTGGACCTATGTGTCAAGTTATCTGGAGGACCCTCTTCTTGCGCCGGCATACGCACACGTCAACACTCTAATAGGTTTGGTAGTCTTTGTGCTCATCACCACAATCGGCATATCGTATAACGGTTCGTGGTTTTCCGACTATCTTCCCGTAAACACCTCGACGACGTTCGACAACACACAAAGTGTCTACAACGTGACCCGAATTTTGGGATCCGGATTCACGTTCGATCTTGAGAAATACAAAGGATACTCGCCAATGTTTTTCGCCCCAACATTTGCGATCAATTACGGTCTCAGTTTCGCTGCTCTCACCGCCGCCATTGTACACACCATCCTATATCACCGAAAGGAGCTCTGGTACCGATTCAAAGCTTCTAGAAACCAGGAACCGGACATTCATATGAAGCTAATGAGCAAGTACGCACACTGCCCCGATTGGTGGTACGGAGTGTTACTCCTCATATCGGTCTGCTTAGGACTGGCCACCGTTCTAGCCTACGACTCCCAGCTACCGTGGTGGGCCTACTTTGTCTCTCTGATTGTCGCACTGATATTCTTGATTCCATGCTGTATGATCTACGGAATTGCTAAGATCATGCTTTCTCTGAACGTCATCTCTCCATTCATCGCAGGATACATGATCCCTGGCAAGCCGATCGGTGTCATGATCTTCAAGGTGTACTCCACGATTATTGTCGGCCAAGCGCAGTACTTTGCAGGTGATCTGAAGTTGGCACATTATATGAAGATACCTCCAAAGACGACCTTTTCGTGTCAGATTGTAGCGGCGGTATGGGCTTGTTTTGTCCAGATTGCAGTGATGAATTGGACATTGGGCAATATTCCCGACGTCTGTACGCGGCTTCAGAAAGGTAGGCTTATCTCTTCATTGGCAATTGAAAGGCACATGTTAACAGATTCAGGCCATTTTACCTGTCCTAATGGAAGAGCCTTCTTCTCAAGCTCCATCACCTGGGGCGTTATCGGACCCCAAAGGATGTTCGGTCCAGGTTCCACTTACGCCTCAATACACCTCTACTGGCTCATTGGGGCACTCCTTCCGATCATGTTTTATACTCTCAACAGACTTGCACTGAAGTCCTCCGTAAGATATCTTCACGCTCCCGTGATGGTAAGCTACGCCTCTTGTCTGCAAAGAGATTCTACCTAACATCTATCAGCTTGGCGCAATGAGCTGGTTGCCGCCTGCTACGCCTCTTAGTTTCTCTTCATGGGCAATCATCGGCCTTGTGTTCAACTATTGGATCATGAAGAGATGGAGTGGTTGGTGGCACAACTACAACTATCTCACAGCTGCGGGCCTCGACTCGGGACTTATACTCTCGACGGTGGTGATTTTCTTCGCGATCACGCTACCGAATGTAACGGCTCCGCAGTGGTGGGGCAATATCAAGCCGTTTGAGACAATGGTAAGCTATTATAGCTAGCTACGCGCCTTGATGCCTTTATGCTGATTTAGCCAGGACTATCTCAATACTGCAATCAAGAAGACAGTTGGAGAGGGCGAAACATTCGGACCGAAAACATGGTAATCATTCTCACTTCTTGAGGAAGCCAAGGTGTATTCCTATGAATCCTAGGTTCGAAAATAGCAGAGACGGTGTAGGCTTAACAGGCTACTGGTTCATAGCCGTTAGGATCCGATCCCGACCTGATACCCAGTCATGACAGACTGAACGAACAAACTGAGATTTCAATGTTCAGTTTCTTGCCAATATTAACGACGCGATCGCAAGGATGCTTGCTCATATCGTAAATGACATAGCGATTAGCTCTCATCAGTCCTTGGTCACCAAGCTTTCGGGTATTCATGAGCAGAAGGAGCTGGAGTCGTCGCGGATCCAAATACCATGGTGAAGAAAATCAACTTGGCCTAGTACGCCTTTAACTAGTCACGCTAGTTTAGAAGCGGGACGTGCTAATCTGTTTGACAGCCAACGTCATGCCGAGGATCGGCGAACCGCTCCGCGATAAGGTACGCCAACATCACGAATATTATCAACGGGGCTTACACAGATCGATATCCCATCAGCATTTCATCGGCTTCTGTGAGCCGGAGATGTATGACGAAGAAAACGCTTGCTGGGTCAAGACGTCTTCTAGGCGCTATAGTTATATCAGTCTTTTCCTTAGATTAAGGGTAATGCCTTCAAACCCCAGACTGAATTTTCAGGAAAACTTAGTAGCCATGCAGCTCATACATTTTATCCTCATTGTTTTGGTCTCCCTCTCAAATCTTAGTGCATCGCAGAAGATGCCCTTTGATGCGAGAGAAGCCACGATTGACTCGGTTCACCATGCACTCTTCTCCGGTCTGTCGACATGTCGGGAAGTAGTAGAAGCTTTCCTTGCACGCATCGAAACGTTCAACAATTTTACGAATGCTATTATCTCTCTAAATCTAAATGCCTTGGAAGTCGCAGATTCAATGGATGAGATCCTGGCTGCGGGAAACGCCACTGGACCTTTGTTTGGTGTCCCAATACTTTTGAAGGACAATTACGACACGGCCGGTATCCCCACGACAGGGGGAAATCTTGCGCTTACAGAATCGCAACCGACCGAAGATGCACCTAGTGTTGCTGCGCTGAAGAAGGCTGGGGCGATCATTCTGGGAAAGGCCAACCTCCATGAACTTGCGTTAGAAGGGATCAGCGTGTCATCCTTAGGGGGACAGACAATGAACCCGTACGATTCTACTCGGACACCTGGTGGAAGCTCCGGGGGAACTGGTGCCGCGGTAGCCTCATCATTCTGTGTATTTGGCACTGGAACGGACACCGTAAATTCTCTCAGGAGTCCCGCATCTGCGAATTCTCTCTTCAGCTGCCGACCGACCCGAGGCTTGATCACACGAACTGGTATTATTCCTATCTCATATACTCAAGACACCATTGGGCCCATCGGCCGGACCCTCAAGGATGTCGCGGTGGCCTTGACGGTAATGGCATCTACTGGATACGACGCAGCGGATAACGCAACGGCTCTTGTTCCACCAGCAAATCGAGACATTGACTACGCTGCATCTATATCCAGCGGAACCCTCCAAGGCGTCCGGATCGGCGTGTTGAACGGATTCTTCAACCGCACCACCTCGAACGAAACCACGCCGGTGAACATCGTCATGGACGCCATGATGCAGAAACTGACCTCCGCAGGCGCCACACTCATCCCCATCAACGAAACCATCTATAACGCAACCTCCATACTCGCTCTCGACACCCAGCGCTACGAGTACCGGGAGCTAATGGACCAATACCTAACCCGCCCCTCTCTCGCCGGCAAGCACCCAGCAACGCTCAAAGACCTCTACGCCACAGCCCCACAAACCACCAACGGCACCAGCGGGCAATTCCTCGTCATCCCAGCACAATACGAATACGTGAACACGGCACTCATATCCTCGACCGCAAACTCCACATACTCCACCATCCAATCCGACATCAAAAACCTCACCCTCGCTCTCCCATCCACATTCGCCTTGCATAAACTCTCCGCGGTAATCTACCCCGAGCAAAAGAACCTCGTCGTGAAACTCGGCTCTTCGTCCCAAAGCGGGAGGAACGGGATTCTAGCTGCGTTGACCGGATGCCCAGTGGTGACTGTTCCGGCTGGGTTCTCAGAACCAAGTGGAGAGGCGCCGATAGGTGTACCGATTGGAATGGAGATTTTGGGATTGCCATGGAGCGAGGAGATGTTGTTGCAGATTGGGTATCAGATCGAGGGGTTGACGAAGGTGAGGAGGGCGCCGAAGTGGGCGGGGGAGAGGGTGGAGGGACGGGCTTATGAGAGGGTGCCGGTTGTGAGGCCGGAGAGGTGGAATATTCCTGAGGCGTATCCGTTGGGGACTCTGCAGGTTTAGGATGTGAGGAGTGGAGAAGATTGGAGTAATTGTACACAGTCATGATGAGAGAAATCTATATGGGATATCCGAAGCAACCTTAACGCCGTCTCCATCCAAACTCCAATAAAATCAAAGACACCGTACTCTATGCTTCAATCCGATTCCGGTGAATAGTGCCGTTCAATTTCCAAAAACCCAGAACGCCACCGCTATGCCAACCAGAAATACCACAACTTTACCATCTCAATCTACCATATCAGTTATTCACCGTTACTCACTCGAGCGCATCATCTCCCGCGCATGGACCTTCCAAAATCATCTTGAACATATCGTCGTCGCCAGCTCCCATATACAAGTCCTCATCGCCCGTGAAGATCTCGCTTGGAGCGATATACGACTTCGGGCTCGCGGGTACATGGTTGGGAGCATGCGTTTGACTGTTGTAAAATGAAGATCTGTATAATGATCAAAGAATGAAAGGGGACTTACCTCTGCACCAAATGGATCTCTCCATCTCCATCTCCATCTCCTTCGACGTTCTCCACTCCCAGCGCCGCCCGTATCAACCTGCATCCCTCAAGTCCTTGATTCCAAGTTCCAACATCTCCCATTTGAAGACGCAAGTGCTGTTCAACTTGATCCACCATCTCTAGAATCCGGGATTTGCGATCCATCGCAACAGCCAAATTCGGGTCGAGCGTTTTGGTGTTCGCCATCCTCCTCGCTCGATCATTCAACACAACCATAGCCCCGACTTCGATAACGCGGGCACTCTCGTGCATCTGATCCGCTGGACTCATGTGTCTGAAAAAATACTGTTGCTGTTGCTGATATTGCTCTTGTGGCTGTGACTGCCACTGTCCGCTACCATCTTGTCCCCTTTCCATCCCACTCCCTGTGATCTGAATGGGCGTGCCAATCGACGTCGGTGTCCCCATAGTCCGACGAAACTGCACAGGCATACTGGTCGGGGCAGCCATCGTTCGATTCTGGTATCCACCAACATTCACCCCTCCTTCCTTTGTCCCGGCTCCGGGATCGGTGGGAGACTGAGGAGAGTAGGCTGGCGATTTCTTGCGGGACTCGACGACGCGGAAGAAAGCTTGGTTGTGCTGGAGTGGCATGGATCCTTGACTGAGGGAGCGTCGGTGGAAGGGCTGGTTTACACGGGAGGATTGTGGCTGCCGCTGTTGATGGGGATGTAGATGTAGGTTGTTGTTCGGGGCTGGGGATGCGGTGGTGGAGCGCGTGGCTAGGGGGCGACCCCGGAGAGGGTTATGCGGGTATACGTCCAGTTGTCGCTGTTGAGTGTGCTGTTGTTGGACAGGATAGGGATGCGGTTCGTCTCCCCTGGGAGTAAGTGGGTATGCCTTCATCTCGCGCAGTCCATTGCCAGTTCCGTTCCCACTGCGCTGTCCGAAGACATAGTCCTCCAGATCCGGCGTCGAGGCTCCGCTCGACGGATTCGTTGAGTCGTCGAAGGCGGGTGCAGACTCAAGACCGAGATCCAGGTCGTAAAGAGCGGCATCCGCATCCGAGCCCGAGTACGAGAATACTGGAGTCTGTTCATGTTTGAAATTCGCAAAGAGAGCATCGAAATCGGCGGGACTGAATTTGCTCGTTGCGTCCCCGTCATCGTTCATAGAGGGTAGAAAGGGGTCATCCGAGCCTTGGGTAAACTGGGCCGACTGAGACATCGCTGCGGGAACCCTACGACGGTTCCGTATGCCGTTCAGGGGTTGATGGAAATGTGCTGGGGCTGTGAGCGTGTGATCGATTGAGGCTGCCCGGGTGCGGATGGGATGTTACACGAAGGGATGGACGGGTGGCCAGATATAGAAGAGAAGTGGCCTTTTGGGAGGTGCGTGCTGAGACACTGATGTTTTGCGTTGTTGCAGCCATGGCGCTGAGACGGGTATCTGCGTGAGTCGGCGAAGGGAAGGCAAACACGTAGATTCAGAGACTAGAGGGTCGAGAGATGTTTGTCTATTCGGATTACTGGAGTCTGGTGGAGATGCTATGACAAAGAGGAGGGAGTTTCTTGGAGATGGGAGGCCGTCGTGGGCGGGTAGGTTTAAAGGGATCTCATTGGGCTTGTTTGTGTGTCTCATTCGTGACTGGTATGGTCAAAGAACTTGAGCCTATTCCATCATAATTAGTTAGGCCAGTCGCTTCAGGCGCGGTAGGGAGAAACATACGAACAGCACGATGAAGCCACCATTCGACCAGTTGTGTGGGATGAATCAAGATACTCAGATGAGTGGAGCATCATAGCCACTTAGCAGCCGCCGATGTATCGACATTCCTGCGTCCAGCCTCCCCGGCCGAAACTTCTCGTGATCATGAGAGAACCCAACATGCATAAGTCGTAAAACGCCTGCTATCCCAGATGCTGCCATTTTCGCTGCCCCAAACATATAATACAGTAGTTCACCAACCCGAATGCAAGTACCCGCGCTCCTTACTCCTTCTTGGGTTTGTCCTTCTTCTCCTCCTCCTCACCTCCCTTCTTCTTATCCCAATTCCACACCTCCCAAATCTGATCCATAATCATACCCGTATACGTCTCTCCGCGCTCCAGCTTCTCCTTCTCCTCCTGCAGCCTCCTCTCCTTCCACCCATCCTTCTCATCGCCCATCCAAATCCTCTGCAAGATCCCCCTCCTCTGAACGGGCACCACTTTGTCCACCCCCTCCCTCTCCCTCTTCCTCTCCTCTTGAAGCCGCTGAAACTCCCTCGCCCTCTCTGTCGGCAACGCAGACCCTGGTGCGCCCACCTTGTACGCCATGTTCTCGAAGATGGACCGCCCGGTGTAGGATTCCGTGAGATGGTCGGCCGACAGGTAGAAGCAGATACCGAGGCCGAAGGTATACAAGTCGAGCTTGCGCGGCGGGAGTATGGCGACAATAGGGCATATTATTACGCCGGCGATGGCGGCGTTGCGGAGGAGCTTGAGGGTGCGTTCGCGTTGTTGCGCCGCGAGACGTTGCTCGGGCGTTAGTGGGGGTTGAGGTGTGGCCATGTGCGGGTTGGCGGTGGCTTTGGATGCGAGGAGAATTTTGAAGGCGTTCTAAGACTGAGAAGTGTTCTTGTAGCGTGGTGTTGTGAAATTGACAATCGCGATTTGGAATTGGGATTGGAGGGTCAAAATGATCCATGACCGATAGAAGATCTCGGCAAGAAACGGCGCTCGGTTAAACCTTCCCTTTGACATAACACGAGCACAAATGGCATCTCGATCACTTATTGAGATGATTCAAGTATATTTCGTGGATTGCCAAATCCTTCAATCCTTCTTGAATGTCCTCTATATATCTCCGAAGTTGATATGTACACAGAACATCTTGTACCTGCTGTCCCGTGTTACACCATACTTCCCACCCTGTACATTAATCCCCAGATCACATCAATCACTCTTCCCCACCCCAACAACCTTCCCCCTCCCTAGTAACCCAAGCTCCTCCGCGCTCTTGAATGGCATCTTCCTTGCGCCTTCAACATCCCAGTGACCGCGACTCTTCTTTCTCCTGGCTCTGCCTTTCCCATGCTGGGCCTGCGCATAATCATCTTGCCAGAAAGACGTGCACCCGAAAATGCAAACAAGACACACTATGACAAACAGCGCCATGACCCCAAAGACAAACGTAAACAGCGCCCAGAGACCAGAATCCAGCCAATCAAGGATGGCGGTACCCCAAGAGGAGAAATAGTGCGTGACAGTGCCTTTCTGGCCGAACGAATCCCATTCGAGGAAATGCATGGTTTGCACATTCGATGACGGTTTGAGGTGGTTTCGGGGGACAAGGGACGCTTTGATGATTTCGAATGAAACGGGTTCCAGTGCCGACATGACCGGTTTCTGCAGCACGAGCAATTCCAGCATCTTCTGGTCCTTGTGCTCTAGCTTATACTGGAGCGCCTTTGGAGGGAGATCTGACCAGATTTCAATAACATCAAACTGGAATAAGATCGCAGAGAAGTCTTGGACATGATGCGCGGATTGCGAATATGAAAGCCCGAAGTATCCTCCGCCAAGATTGGTCTCGTGACTTGCTTCAAGCTGGCCTGTGGAAACGATTTCTGCTAGAGCGTCATCCGAGAGGTCTTGCACAACTTGATTGGCGTAGACTTGTGGAAGTTTGGCGTATGTTGGGTAGATTTGTCGGTTGTTGAGAGTAAAGGCCAGACTGTCGTATGGCAGGCTGATGTTTAAGAGCTGATTATGACACAAACTGTCAATGCGATCCTGTCAGACACGAATGGCCGGGCGTACCAAAGAGTTATCATCTTGTCTCTCCGTCCAAGGCCTATCTTCCCCAGTTGAGGTGTCCTGATATAGGAACGGACATCCTAGACAAGGAAGCTTGAGGATGAAATTATAGCCTTCCTCCAAGGTGGTGATTTCAGGAGCAATCCCGGCATAAGTGAGCTGCAGCAGCGATGCACTCGCTATTAGATAAGGTATTAGAGACGTCATGGCGGGCGATGGATAAGGTTAAAAGGAATGATGGACGCCATTCCGCTGCGACGGCGGATGTCAGAAGACAAAGAGGCTGAGGTGTCTGACTATGGGGCGCTTGGGCCACTTTGCCAAGAGTGCCATGTGATTTCGTGACAAACTATGCCGAATTAAGATAGTCTGATACTAGAGATCCTGTGTATATGTAATCAGGTGAATTTAGGAAGACGATGAAGTCCATATGTACATGTTTCGTGATCTCGAGCCTATAGATTGCAGCGTAGCAATGCGGCGCTTCCCTTTCCAGGTTGGGATTAGCTCAAAACAGGAGAGGCAATTCGCCTCTAAACTTCAGCAGTCCACCACTCCTCCAACACTTCACCATGGGGCAAGCCCTAGGCAGCTGCAAGGTGCCACCACTCAGCAAAAGGTAAAGACTTGGCCACATTATCAATACTAGTACTGACTATGTTTCTGAGCATCTTTACGGGCGGTATCGCGCATCTACGCGTCGGCCCTGATGAGGTGCCATTCGATGCTCACTCGGAGGTGCTCTGCAACATTTCGCCTTTCTTCAAAGCCGCTCTCAACCGTGATTGGACAGAGGCCCGTACCAAATTGATCGCCCTGCCAGACGAGGACCCAGATGCTTTCACCCTCTTTCTTAGGTTCGCATACACTGGATCACCACTTCATGATGATGAAAAGACAACCACCCTGAACTTGAGCCGCTTGTGGGTGATGGCGGACAAATACCAAGTCCCAAGGTAATGGACACCACTGCCGATCTACTCTATCTGTATTGCCTGCAACAATTGAACGAAGATGGTCACAATGTAGAAGTATTGGAAGTTATCAAATACGTGTACTCGAACACATCCGGCCCTGAGGTCAAGCTGCGTCAATTGATCGTGATATGTGCGTGGAGGATATGTCCGTGCAGGAGCTTGAAGCCGGTATCTCGGAATTTCCTCGCGACTTTCTGGCCGAATACGCGCTGCAACTGGCCAAGAAGAACAAAGGTGACCTCGACACGGATGCCGTGAAAGACACAAAGGGCACGAAGGAACCGAAGTCACCTCCAGACGATAGATACTACGTCCCAGTTGACGAGGAGAAGAAATCGGATCAGTCCAGCCAGGAAAAAAGCCCGGACGCCGAAACAGATCGCAAATAAGACCGACAGGGTTCAACTTTTTGTGGGGTAAAGCCTCCCCCGTTTCGTGGATCCCCAATCTTCCCTTGATTGGGACCAGTTTTTGTGGCAATTTAGGTAACCCATCTATTTTCTGCCAGCTTGCTTTTGACGAATGCTGTCGATATGCCTGCCAACGAGACTGAATCAGCTTCCGCACAATTTTGATTCCTATTGCGCGGATCACGAAGGAGGAGTGGAGACTAAAGACAGGCGTCATTCTGCCGGGTGAGGGCGGAACATCATAGGGTCGATAGCACAGAGTGAGTCGTAATGAAAGGAAGTTGAGGGCGGACTCATGAGAGTAGGGTAACCTCCCACTTTGGCACTTTTGATAAAATCTTGAATACGGGCGTGACGGCTCAGTCAAGTATAGGCTCGATCTTGCGGGTGATGCTCTATTCCCTCCTCCATCTCGCTTACAGTGCTGCTCCCCAACCATTGAACAGATGCTCAATCCTACACACCCGCCCGTCCACCTAAAATTACCTTTGCAGAGCATTCTCTCCGGCACGGGAAAGCCCCATTCTCGCCAAGCCCAGCGAGGGCGCAGCCACGTACGAGTGAGTGTGTCGCGAGATCCCAACGACTTCTTCACGTTCGTCTGGCGAGGAACTCTTTTCCTTTCGGGTTCACGGGCTCCATCGGTGGCGGCTCCACCTAGCTCTTGAGAAATACATGGATTTTCACAGATTTCATCCCTCCTCTTGATCACCAAACGAGAGCTTGACTTTTTTTGCTTTCTTCTTTGGCTTCTTCGTCACCTTGGAATCTTTGACCTTTGACAACGCATCCTCGTCTTGGCCCTCTGCCCCAACCTTGACAGCTTTGCGCTTCCTCACTCCCTGGCCAGCTTCGACTATGCGATCTTTTGGCTTCTCCGTGCCAACGTTTTGGTCTGGCTTTGGTGCCTTTTCAATTTCCGCGGACGGGTTCTCGGGGTCTTTGCCCGACACCATTGCCTCGTACTCTTCTTTTGAGAGGGACTGATTGCTGTCCTCCAGGACGTATGTCGGCGCATCGTCTTCGTCGTCTTGTTTCATCCGTTTGTTCCGAGCAATGGGCGCATCGTGACGGATGGAGCCATCTCCAGCAATTTGACCACGCAGTCTACGTAGAAACGCAGGCTCTCCTGCATCATACTCGAGATCCTTCGACTTGAAGTTACTCATCCTGGAAGGTTTAGACGACCGGCTTGGGAGAGGCGGCGACGATCACGTGAAGAGGCAGCAGAGAGGGGAAGCTGTAATGGTTGGAGAAAGTGTCGGCGTCCCCTAGTCCCCGGTCCCTTCGATGCCATGCAGATCAGATGCGGGCGTGATGATGTTGAGGTGGCGATGACAGAAGGGCAGCAGCAGGTTTGATAGGTGTCGAGCTGCATGGGTCGCCAGGGCTAGAAAGGGGAATCGCGCCTGCGTTTCTTGGCGAGATGCGCATTCGTAAGACCTCCACTGTCGCTTTTTTCAGTCGCATCCCCTTCCGGTCTTTGCTGGCTGTGAACATCTCTCCACGGCCGAACTCCCTCTGCACACCCTCTCTTCCGCGCGAGTGCCGCAACAACTGGGCACCGTCCTGGACCCAGACCCTTGTCTCGAGCGGCTCTACCCCGTATCGCCGTTTTGTCTTGGCACCCGATTTCTCGACCTCCTAAACACCTCTTGCCTGGACCGTGACAGGACACGACGCTCGAAGACGCTCTAGCGGCCGCGAAGATTGCGCCAGAAGGCCTCCAGCCTCCGACTTCCGCACTGATCTCTCCTCTCCGCCTCGAACACACCGCCATACGGGAGTCGTGGGCGTTTCTTTTCTTGGAGCCCCCTCCAGCCATTCGTTACCTGGCCCTTCCGCGAACAGCTCCCACAAACGAAGCTCTCTGTCTCCCTCTCCTCTCCTGAATACTTTCCTCGTCCGATCACCGGCGTATTCCGCAGGGTCAACTTCAAGATTGAGGCTCGCACGGCGCAGCGTTGCCCTTGGTCCACACAATTAGCTTGACGCGCGCATCGACAATCACCGCCAATGGGGTTCGTACAAAATCTGGTCAAGAGGATACCTTCCTCGAAGGAAGACCTGCCGAAACTAGAAGACCTCCACCGCCGCGCCGAGAAGATCTCCCCCAGATTAGCCTTTTTTCGCCGTCGTATACGATTGCGAGGAAACTCCACCATCTCCATACCACTGGGCATAGTCCTTCTGTTCCCATGCATCGTCATAATATTAATATTGGTCCTCTTCGTGAGGCATCCCCAGTCATCGGGGATCATGATGATGCCCGCCGGCGCTCCCCCGTCCATACGGTGAGTCTACATCGCATCTGTCTCCTCGCCGCTCAGCTGTCTAGACGGTTTACTGACGACCACATATCAGAAAAATCAGCGAAAAATATGATAAAGTATTCGTTAACGGATGCCTGGATCCAGCACCCCAGACCAACCACCCCCGCGCGAACGCCGCTTTTGTTGTATTGGCAAGAAATAAGGAGCTGGAAGGCGTTATACAGTCCATCAAGTCAATCGAAAGACACTTCAACCGTTGGTTCCACTACCCATACGTCTTCCTCAACGACGGGGACTTCAATTCGACCTTCAAGGAGACGGTGCTCAATCACACAAGCGGGACCGTTGAGTGGGGGAAGATTGGCCCGGAAATGTGGGGCTACCCGGATTGGGTGGATAAGAATGTCGCCAAAGAGGGCATTCAAAAGCAGGGTGACGCCGCTATTATGTATGGTGGTATGGAAAGTTACCATCATATGTGTCGCTTCTACTCTGGGTAGGTTCACGCCATGAAGCCATGAGCGCAAGTTGCTAACTACTTTCACCAGCTTCTTCTACAAGCACGAGCTTCTCCAGAAGTACGAGTGGTATTGGCGATTGGAGCCGGAGATCAAATACTTCTGTGACATCACCTAGTAAGACCTCTCCCAGACCGTTCCCACGTGACGATCGAGGAACTTATTATTGTGAACAGTGACCCCTTCATCCACATGGAGCGCAATCACAAGACCTACGGATTCACAATCGCAGTGAAAGAACTCAAAGAGACAGTGCCGAACATTTTCCGTTATGCATCGGCATACAAGAGAATGAACAATCTCACATCAAAGGGCCTGTGGGAGATGTTTACCGAGAAGCCGGAAAAGAAGCCCACAGACCTGCCGAAGGACGACCCCAAATACAAGAAGCCGCTCCCAGAGGAGATTCTCGACTCGGAACCGGGGACTGGCTCCTTGCCTGAGATTGACCCTGAAGCGATGGAGGGCGAAAAGTACAACATGTGTCATTTTTGGAGTAATTTTGAGATTGCGCGCCTCGACTGGTTGCGCAGCAAGGAGTACAATGACTTCTTTGAGATGATGGACCGCAGCGGTGGCTTTTGGATGGAAAGAGTAAGTTGGACAAGCGAATAGTTGGTGCAACAAGAGCTAATGATTTGCAGTGGGGAGATGCGCCTATCCACTCGCTTGCTGCAGGAGCCCTCCTTGGACCGGAGGATATCCACTACTTCCGTGATTTTGGCTATCGACATACCACGATCCAGCATTGCCCGGCCAATGCACCAGCACGTCAAATGCCGCACATCCCATTTCTCGAGAAGACGACGCTGGACGAAAAGAAACGCATTGAAGAAGACGAATATTGGGCAAACCCGGATCCACCGAAAGAGAACGGCGTTGGCTGCAGATGCAGGTGCGACACGGACATTGTCGACGTAGAGGGCAAGCAGGGAAGCTGTCTTTCCGAGTGGGTCGAGGTCGCTGGAGGATGGGCATCGCCTTGAGGGGAGACGTGTGCATGTTTTCTGTTGCTTCATAATACCTCTAGAGCATGGTTTCTGCCGCCACGGCCCAGTTGCGGCGCGGTGGTCCGTCTCATCTTGGTCAGCGGTTTATACCGGGCAAGGGTACAAAGTTCTGGGCTGTATCGCGGCGTTGGGTGGGGTTCGACATGTACCTATTGATACAGATTTTGTCCGTCTACGAGCAGGAATACCACATTTACGCTTCCAACGTCGCTTGCACTGAGAACCAGTGAGAATTGCTTCTTTGGGACGCGTCGCTGGGAGGATGATGTGTCATGTGGTGCGATTACGATATGGCGAGCCGTGAGTGATTGGGAGGCCGGGGCCAAGGCGCGATATGCACAGTGCCCGCGGCGGGGTTCATCAGGCTGCAGATGGTCGATAACCCTGGTGCTCTCCCGTCACCCATCACAGCCGTCTCCTTCACCACGTCGACGCCGTCCGCGAACGCGGAATTGCCAGCAGACAGCTGCATTCTCGAGACGGCTGCACGGCCAGAAATACAAGACGCTTTGCCGCCCGTCTGCCACAAGGAAGGCGTCTGTGCTCGCCCTGATACTGCTGTTCTCGCCCCACCGGGCGCCCGCATCCCCACGCCAGGCTTCCAGGACACGCTCCCAAGGTTAGGCAGCTCCTGCCCTCACCACGACCGCACCTACTTCCTTCGTCGGGCCATGTTCCAAGTTCCTCCACCAACTGCACACGAACTGTCCCGTTTGATCTGAATATTAGACTCTTGCTCGTTGATCCCTCTGCTGACATGGCCGACAGCAGCCCGGCGTCCTCGCAGGACCTGAGCTACCCTCCCGTCCGGGTCAACCGCTCTCTGGCCCGTCTGGACCTTGACGCCCTCATCATGCGGTCCAACCTGCGCCAGCCCGCCGAGGAGCCCGCGGGGGCTCTCGAAGACAGCACGTACGACATGCTGGTCGAGGATGCCTACGGGACATCTGACGACGAGGGGCATACCGAGTCGCTGGCCTCCACCGAGGGCAACACGCCGGACGACGTGTCGAGCCTCGCCGACACCGAGGATGGCTTTGACGACGGAGATCTGATCGATGCATCACAGCAGCTGCCTCACCCCCTTGCCGCCTCTGCCACCGAGCCCTTCGATCCCCGGGCATCTACCAGCCAAGAGGATAGCATGATCACTTCGAAGGCCGACACGCAGTTTGGCGAAGCTTCGTATATCCAGATAGAAGAACACGCTGCAGACGGACAGGAAAGCCTCGACGGCTGCGGCATCATTCGGACCTTCAATCAGGCCCGCGGGTTCGAGGCTTTGAAGCCTTATGACTGCCCCGATATTCGTTTCACCGTCAGGCTGGGCTTGTCTCACCGCTTCCTCTCCATCTCGGAGACGTATAGGGTCATGTATGTGGGAGACTTCCCAGACTGGGCTAAAGACGAGATCACAGGCCAGATCGGGGCGGCACTCGACGTCAGTTCTCACTCGTCTCGATTCAGCGTCGTGCGAGTACAAGAAGGAGCCTCCTCCAACAAGACGTTGCTTGTCAACTCGCCAAATGTTTCGTTGGATGTCGTGCACTGCACTCCCCTCAAGATTGTAGAGCATGCCGGGAAACCGCACGGCATTCTTCTCGCGCTGAGGGATGGAAAGCAGCTCATCTTCGGGCCAGGCAGAGCTCCTCAGCTATTCGGCGAGTCCAGTGCCTTCCAAGTTCCTGATCTCGTGGTTCTCTGCCACCCCGCTCTGCAGCCTGAGCCCGAGTCTGAGTCGGAGATCGAGCAGACGACGCAGATGCGGTTTGCTCGGGAGACATTCCAAGTCCATAACATCCCCTGTCTCGATGTAGGTATGGTATGGCCATTCCGCAATTGTCCGAAATCCTTTTCTTTCGACAATGACAGCCTGCGACTATGCGTAGAAGGTCGGAAAGCATCTAGCTATGGATACGAAAATCTGGATACTCTACCGATTGACATTTATGGGTTTCTCCAGATCGAACCATCACAGCTCAATCGACATTTGGCATACATTAGCGGAGCACAAGACGACTCTTATCCGGTATCATTCTCAGCTAATGCTAAAGGCACTAAGATGGTCCAAGAGCAGGCGAAAGAAGCTGGAACAGGTTGGGCCATCCGCAATCTTCTTCGGCCCTTCGAAGGAGAGCCCCGTTCAGCAAATGACTCTGAGTGGTGGCAGCTACTGAAGACTTGGGGCACTCTGTTCGCCCTAACGGCTATGGTGGCTGCGTATATGTTGGCTTTGGGGCGAAACCAAGCGGTCGTACCTAACATTTCTCAGCAGGTGGTGCCTCCACCATCCTCCCCATCCGTTTATATGTGTCCCCCATCATCCATCCTGCCAAAGTCCAACCCTCCGAGCCCATCTGTTAGTTCGATTCCCGTTGTATCCTCGAACAAGTCAACCATGCGAGACATTACGACGATCCCCGCCGAAGAAACCCCACTTGAGCCTAAGCGGGATTCGCCTGCTTCAGCAAAGGACACCAAGGTCCCAGGCTTCCAATTGCAAGTTTCTGGAGATCATCAGTTTATCCTTACTCCGGCCGGGTATCTAGTGAGGGGAAAGCGAAGACCTCAACTTCAGGTCCAGGTCGTTCGTGATTCGCAGATCATTCCTATCCGCATGACGGAAGCCAAGAACGGCAGCTATACCATAGAACTCGAGCGAGACTATCCACTGGGAACCTTCAATGTCAGTGTCGTGGCAAAGCGAAAACCTCTACTCTACGAAGATTTCCAAGTCACATTAGGATCTAGCAAGTCTAGGATCTCCTCCTTGTTCGACAACGTCAATTCAATCTCCAAAAGCTTGAAACACGATGTTACGGTTGCGCAGCATAATCTGAAGAATCTCTCCAGCCATATTTCCAAGAACATTCAGGCAGGGCTTATCATGGTGGAAGATACCGCCACTGCTGCGTTTGGCCAAACGAAGCAGTGGAAGCAGCAGATTCAAGAGTCTACCCAAAGTGTCGCCGAGCACCTCCAAGAAGCTTCAAGAGCAGCCAGTCATCAGTTGAGCGTGGGTGCCAGGGTTACAAAGGATGTCTCTCAAATCGTTCGCCAGAACTGGGAAGTCCATTCGGCACGATTGCGGGGGCTGATGGGTCAGTTCCAAGGAGTCCATATACCCAGTCTCTGGGAGACGACGCGCCCGATACGAACGTCGTCAAAGTTGCAAAAGGCTCACAAGAACGCCCAGAGGTTGTGGCAGAAGGCCGGGGAAAAGGGGCAGAAAACTCCGAAGTCTGCCAAGAGTGGAGGTAAACGCAAGCAGAGCAAGGTCGGCAAGCTGCGGGCGAAAGTGCAGAAGGCAAGAGAGAAGAGGAAGTAATAGACCCTCCGTTGATAGGCTCTGGGGGTAGACATTTCATCATCATCGGAAGGCGTTTGCGATTGTTTGTCTGATGGGTCACGTAGGGCTTGTGGAGTATGGGAATGGAATCAGAGGCATGCCTTGGACACGGTCGGAATCATCATATATACCTGGGTGTCCTGTGAATTGTAGGTAGGCTTTTGGATTGCGTTTTGTTGTGGCGCTTCCATGGCGACCGAGTTAGTTATACGCGGGGAACTGCTTGATATATCGGTGGCAGCGGGGTTCCCAGGTTGAGTGTCAAAATTTCTGCTCGTGTGTGTATTGAAGCTCCAATCTCGTCTTATTCGATTCTACTCTTGTTCGTGTCGCCCGCATTTCCATCAGGCAGTCACATGTTCAGCATTTAGGCAGGAGGTGAAGGCCTACTTGGCCTACGCACGTGCCTAGCTGGCATTGCCTAAAGCAGTTAGCTCGGCAGATCGGAAGTGCGCCCAAGGGAGCCCGCTGCTGCCCCGCTGTACAAAAATCGCCTTGTATCCCGCTCGCAGACTCACTTTCCCCCAACAACTCGTCTAAACAGAGGTCCTGCTTTTGTTTACTCGACCACCCCACTACTCTAAGCCTTTTATTTCCTCCAAGTTATTCTCTGCAACCGCAAATATGGCTGACGCTGCCAAACCTGACCCGTCCGCCGAGCAGGTCGCCGCTCCTGGTCCCACGATCGCAAAGGACGAGACGGAGAAGCTGACAACTGGCTCAACGGAGGCCTCCAAGGCTACCGAGGAGAAACCAGCAACCACGCTTACCGAGACGGTGGCCAGCGCCGCCACCACTGCCACCACTGCCGTCAAGGACAATGTCTTCTCAATGTTTGGTGGCGGGCCAAAGAAGGAGAAGAAGGAAGATGACGAGGAAGAGGTCAACGACCGGTCAGGCTCGTCTAAGGCCAAGGCCGCAGAGGTAAGCAGAGCAGGTCCCTCGGTTGGTGCGCGATGTTAACCCTGTGCAGGAGGAAAGCCCAGAGAACGAGGAGCCCGACGTCCACTTCGAGCCCGTCGTCCGCCTGACGGAGAAGGTCGAGACCAAGACAAACGAGGAGCTCGAGGAGCAGGTATTCAAGATGCGGGCCAAGCTCTTCAAGTTCGACAGGGAATCCCGGGAGTGGAAGGAGCGGGGAACTGGCGACGTCCGGTTACTCAAGCACAAGGAGAATGGCAAGACTCGCTTGGTCATGAGGCGCGACAAGACCCTCAAGGTCTGCGCGAACCACTACGGTATGATGATATGGTGCGCAGGATTTGGAGGCTGTTACTGAGGGTGTGCCTAGTTGTCCCCGACATGAAGCTGTCGCCCAACGTCGGCAGCGACCGCAGTTGGGTCTGGAACGCTGCCGCCGATGTCAGCGAGGGTGAGCCTGAGGCCCAGACTCTCGCGATCCGGTTCGCCAACAGCGACAGTGAGTTGCATGCCCGGTATTGTCTGAGCAAAGCTAACGCGACCCCACTACAGACGCCAACGCCTTCAAGGAGGCCTTCATCAAGGCCCAGCAAGAGAACGAGGCTCTATTCAAGGCGGGCGAGTAGACAATACGGCTATCTGGGAGGGCCATGGCAGCGCGGAAAATGGGATGCGGAAGACAAGCACGGATCGGGTGGATTTTGTGATAGCGGAGTACCCATACGCGGTGGTAGAAGAACCCCCCAACCTGCACATAGATAGTATTGAAATCGGCGTGGCTTTGATGCTGGCAACCCTCCCCCAAACAGTGCGCGCAAGTCTGCTTGTTTGATAACAAACCGCTGCAGCAAGTGAAATAGTGTGGTTGAAATAAGCTTCGCACTGCCTGGGGAAAGGGCTCACGGCACCACGCCACACGGCACCGAACACGACTCCGAATTTCACCTTCACTGCTCGCTGCGGTATATTTCACGTCCCATAGCAACACAGGATTGGGATGCGCAGATAAACATAAACACAAACGGCGCAGGATTGCTCGCAGGCCGCCAAGCCGCGCGTTGCAGGACTCTCCCTGGATAACTAGTCGGCCGCCCCTCCGCCGCTTTCGTCGCCTTCGCCAAACCAAACCAAAGCTCCGACCAACCTACAGCCACCACCTGCATCAACCTCACCCGCCTCTGTCAACCCGCCGCCCGCCCATCCAACGCGCCCGCTGTCGCGCGCCATCCTGCCTGCACCGCACACAACCCACTGATTCCGCGACTGCGAGTGTCTGCCCATCATGCCGGACGTGAGTATTACTTCCCCGCCGCGAGTTGCATCGCATTGCATCGCTATGCTATTCCATTCCGCGGAAGGAACCCACGCGCTGACACGCCCCGCCATCTCCAGGTTAAGAGGCAGGTGAAAATTATCACGACCCAGAGGCCCATGTACGTATCCCTCTCCAGAGTACGCGTTTCCGGAGTACAGATGGCTAACAAGGGCGATTGATAGTGCGGAGCCCTCGCCGATGGAAGGCTTCCCGATGCGCGCCTGGACGATTGAGATCTGGCTGCTCGACGAGGCGGGACAAGAGGTCGCGGCCAATTGCTTCGAGAAGGCCGTGTACAATCTGCACCCCAGCTTTCCGAAGAACAAGCAGAGTGAGTGGTCTTGAGTTCCTTGCGATGCTGGTGTGGCGGTATGGTCCCGTGGAATTCATTGTAGTGGAAATCGAGAGGGTGGTGGCTGACATGGCTGACGAATGAACTTTCCAGCTTTCAAGAAACCCCCGTTTAAGATCGAGGAGAAGGGATGGGGCGAATTCGACATGAGCATCGTGTTGACGGCTGTGCACAAGGGTGGAGATCATACGCTCGAGCATGACCTCAACTTCCAGAGCGAGCGCTATGAGGCGAAACATACGGTGGTGAGTGGGAGTGGATTGCGCCAATGGCAAGGTGCAGGGCCGTGCTGACGGAGGGTCTGCAGAACTTCCGGAATCCGAAACCAGAGCTCCTGGCCCTGCTGCAGGAATCTGGCCCCGCAGGCGAGAATGGCGTTGCACGTGGAAAGGCTGGTGGCGAGAAGAAGAAGAGGAAGGACAAGAATGTAGGTTTGAGCTTTGCGAGAGTGCTTGTTGCGGTGGAGTGGAGGATGCTAATACGTGTTCGTTGTAGGTCGATATGGAGAAGCTCGCGGATGGTCTCCAGAAGCTGAATGAGGACGATCTTCTGCAGGTCGTCACCATGGTACACGACAACAAGACCAACGAGACGTACACCAAGAACGACGTCGAGAGTGAGTTTACCGGTCAATGAGAATAAGGGGAAATCGTTGCTAACGGATTGTAGATGGCGAGTTCCATGTCGATCTGTACACCCTTCCCGACAACCTCGTCAAGATGCTATGGGACTTCACCTCGCAGAGGACTGAGCTATAGGAGGCACGGTCTCTGGTCCCCCAGAAACGACCCCGACCCCGCAAATTCGACTTCAGCTACCGACAGGCATCACATCCGCTCGATATTGCCGGTTCATTTGCATCCAGGTCCGCACATGTCAGTGTCGAACCGTTATGATCGAGCACGCCTGGGGTCTTCCATTTTCTTCTCTTGTGTCCAAAATCCTCATGGCAAGGTGGTCCTTCGGTCTCTCCATCCGGATGATATCTTTCCCTACCCTTTCTTTATTTCCATATTTCAGACTTGGATTTCCTGTCCGAGCTCGGAGTTCACGGCAAAAGCAGGGAGCTGGCTGGCTGGGTCTGACTGACATGTTCGTCTGGGTCACATGGATGAGCGAGCGGGCTTGATGGATAGGTAGGATAATATGGAACAGTATATCTAATCTTGAAATCTTTCTGAAAACGCACTCGCACTGCATTGCTCTCATTTCTTGTTTTCGTCTTTCACTGACATTGGAAAATGGTAATCATGTGCGGTTCGGGCCGCTTGTCTTGTCAACCTTCTTCCCCACAACCTTACCACGCTAATGATTCATTAGCCTACTCTCCTCTTTCTCCGCACTGGATCCAACTCGAGACGGGTGTTTGGGTGCTGAGATTCGGAGAAGCTCTGCAATGCACTTCCATGGCCCGGGACTCCGTCCTGTGGGGATGAGCGGCTGGTAAAACAAATTGTGAATCCGGCCATATGCCGACCTCCGTTTGCTCTTCCAACTCGACCGACCCGGCCATATTCCTCTGCGAACACGAACACAACCCGAGCGGTGACCATGCCATCTCCGTCCCATAAGCGCGCAATAAGCATTGCGGGCGCCAGTGGCGGCTTCACTGACCGCGTCGCTGCCGTCTCTCGTCTCGCAGCAGATCCCGCCATCGACGCCATCGTCGGGGACTGGCTCTCGGAGAACGTGATGACCGGATACGGCGCCAGCAAAGCAGCGCGCAATGCTGCAGAAAAGGAACTCGGGAGACCAATGACTTATGAAGAGAAGATCCAGCACCCCTGTTTCGCGAGCACGTTTTTGGAGTGCTTTGAGCCTGCGATCGAAGCCCTGCAGCGGAACGGCGCAAAGTTGGTGGTGAATGCAGGCGCGAACGATAGTGAGGTACTTGCGGAAAGGGTGAGGAGGGGGTGTGTGGAGAGGGGATGGACGGGGGTTAGAGTGGCGTGGGTGGAGGGCGATGAGGTTATGGAGCAGTTGAGGGAGATGCAGGAAAATGGAGATGACGGGCAGGAACACAAACATGAATTCCGGAATTTGTGCACGGGTCAGAAACTCGTGGATTGGCCGCATACCCCGGTTTCGGCGCAGGCGTATCTCGGCGCGATGGGCATTACAGAGGCGTTGAAACAGGGTACGGATATTGTGGTGTGTGGGAGAGTGAGCGATGCGGCCCCAACGGTTGGGTTGAGTGCTTGGTGGCATGGGTGGGAGGCGGATGAGTGGGATAAATTGGCTGGTGCGTTGGTTGCGGGCCATTTGATTGAGTGTAGTGCGTTTGTGACGGGTGGGTATTGGAGTGGGTTTAAGGAGTTGATGAGGAAGGGACGACATTTGAATCTCGGGTTTCCGGTCGTGGAAGTTGAGGACGATGGGACGTGTGTTGTTACCAAGGAGGAGGTGAGTTTGTATCTACTGCAACATCGACTGTTATCCGTTTCCCTCTTCCAATCTCGCACGAGGTCTAGACAATACTAATTTAACACCCCTCCACTCAAACAGAACGCCGGCGGCATCGTCAACATCTCCACAGTAGCCTCACAACTCGTCTACGAAATCTCAGGCCCATACTATTACAACTCCGACGTCGTCGCCTGCCTCACCCACGTCTCCGCCGTCCAACTCGCTCCCAACCGTGTCGGCATCTCCGGCATCACAGGTTCCCCACCTCCACCCACGACCCGCGTTGGCATCACCGCGCACGGCGGCTTCCAGGCCGAATGGCACTTCTACCTCGTTGGCCTCGACATGGAAGAGAAGGTCCGGTGGATGGAGCAACAGGCTAGATATGCGATTGGCGAGGAGATGATTGGGCAGATGACGTGTTTGAGGTTTGGACTTAGTGGGTATGTGGATCTGGGCATGGAGGAGGGTGTGGGGGGTGGGGTGAGGCAGGAGAGAGCGACGGCGGATTTCAGGATCTTTGCGCAGGCGAGGGGGAGGGAGGTGTTTGAGGGGACGGAGGGGTTTGCGAGGAAGTTGTATGAGACGGTTTTGCAGAGCTGTCCGGTGAGTTGAGTTTCGCATACTTGCTATTTTTTCTTCCTTCTTTTCGATCTGTCTATCTGCTTGTTTCCTGGGGATCTGTTTGCTCTGTTTGGGGAGAAAGACGACAGTATCACACTTCGACCAGCGCGCCGAACCAAGACCTTTCCAACCCCCTCGCTAACAATCTCCAAAGGGCGTCTCCCGCTCCAACGACCTCCGCCAATCGACCCCAAAACCCTACTTCGAATACTTCGTCACGCTGATCCCGCAATCCGCATGTCGGCACCGCGTGCACTTCTTATACCCCTCCCCAATGTCACCCTCATCCTCCTTTCTCCCCTCCCTCTCCATCCCCCTCCCCCCACAAACCGCCCCCTATGCCCCCCAACCCTCCTCCAACACACTCTCCCCCATCCCCCTAGAAAACTTTGGCCCCACTGTTCCCGCACCCCTCGGCTCCATCGTGTACGCGCGCTCCGGGGATAAAGCGTCTGACGCGAATATCGGGTTTTTCGTCCGCTCAGATCAAGAGTTCGACTGGTTACGCAGTTTTCTGTCAATCGAAAGATTGCGGGAGTTGCTTGGGAGTGATTTGGAGGGGAAGAGGGAGGTGGGGATTGAGAGGTGCGAGATGAAGGGTGTGAATGCGGTGCATTTTCTATTGAAGGATTGGCTGGATAGAGGGTATAATAGTACGAGTGGGATTGATACTTTAGCGAAGAATTTAGGGGAGTGGTGTAGGGCGAGGAGGGTGGATGTGCCTAGGAAGTTTTTAGAGGAGGGGTGGATATAGGGGGTATGGAGGAGGGAGAGGGAGAGGGGAGGGGAGGAAGGGAGGGTAGGATGAGGGGTTGTGAGATGGATAGAAATTGAGGCAAAGTAGTGAGGATGCAGGTCCTGAGTCTTTTCTTCGGAGGAACCGTTTGGGTGGAATAGATGGTCGCGTATATACCTGTGTATATGAAAGATTTACTTGGTTCTGATTCCGAGATCGAAACTTGTCTAGTCGTGTGTACGGTAGTTTCCAAAAACAGTATGCAAGGAATTGCACAAGTCCCCAAAAGCCCGGAACGTGTCATTAGCGTCCGGCTGATCCAGCCAGACATCCTCCAATCGGAAGACGGTTTCCGGTGGAATGTGATGAGTATCTTACACGCATGTTCGAACGTTCGAGTTGGACGTACATAGACACGTTGGCCACTTGCATACATATTTAGAAGGGCACTATTTCTTCACCCAGACCTCGTCCTCATTAATCATTTCAACAACGGAATTTCGAATACACACAGTTTCTAGACATATGATAGGATAATAGAGCCCAGCTCGCTCTCACATAGCCCCCCATCAACCCCATCCCATATACCGCTATTCCCCCTCCCTACTAATTTCCTCAAATCAACTGCCTTCTCCTCCAAAATGACCCTCCCACTGTCCTCCAAAATCATCGCCCTAACAGGCGGCGCCTCCGGCATCGGCCTTGCAACCGCACACCTTCTCGCGAGTCGAGGCGCCACGCTCTCTCTCGCAGACATCAATTCCTCGGCCCTTGAAACCGCGGCTACGGAGCTAAGAGAAAAGTATCAGGGTGAGGTGATGGTGATGGTTGTGGATGTAAGGAAGGAAGATGAGGTGGAGAAGTGGATTAGCGAGACGGTAAAGAGGTTCGGGAAGTTGGATGGCGCGGCGAATTTGGCGGGGGTTATTGGTACGTTGGGCAGATTTCTCTTTGCTTCGGGAGGATGGTTGGGGATTGGGGGTTGTTTGACTTGGGCTTGATCAAGAGAAGAGAGGAAAACTCATCATGTCCCTATCCCCTCTCTCCAACCCACCAACTAACTAACCCACCCTTTGTATGTGTACAGGTAAATCCATCGGCCTCACGCCCCTAACCTCCCAAGACGCTTCCGAATGGGACTTCATCCTGTCAGTGAATCTGACAGGCGTAATGCACTGTCTCAAACACGAACTCCGCGTCCTTACAGACGGCGGCGCAATCGTGAATGCGTCGAGTATCGCAGGAGTTCAGGGCCGTCCGAATAACGCGGCATATGCGGCGAGTAAACATGGGGTGCTTGGGTTGACGAGGAGTGCGGCGAAGGAGGTGGGGGGTAGGGGCGTTAGAGTGAATGCTGTTTGCCCGTATGTATACATCTCTCTGTCTGTATGTCTGGTTTCTGGGTACTTGTTATGTTACACGGAGTTGTGGATTTTTTGTCATGCACTTTGTTCCGGGAGTTGATGATCGCAATACGCATACAAATCCCCATCACCATCACCATCACCATCACCATCACTGATACACCCTCTCCCAAGCGGCCAGATTGAAACACCCATGTTCGCCCTCTCCGCCTCCATCGCCGCGGCCAACTCTTCAAACTCCGAACAACGGACCGCAACCTCAGAGGCTATGAGCGTGGCCTTGGGCAGACGTGGCAAGGCGGAGGAAGTGGCGAGTCTGATTGCGTTTTTGCTCGGCGATGAGAGTCGGTTTATTACCGGCGCGAGTTATAGTATTGATGGGGGGTGGAATTGTTAAGGAGGCAGGGAAAGCGGGGATTGTAAGAGATAGGGCAGAGGGGAGATTGAGAGGGAATATGGATGGCAAAGAGTGTAGGTTTAGAGAAGTTTGACGGCGTTAGTTTAGAGTGTCTTTGAACCGAAGGATGAAGAGCAATAAATAAAAGAGAAAATGACAATGAAGAAATCCACTAGTCAATAAAATCGTAGGGGGGTGTGAGCACCTCCTCGTGAAGGCAGACGATGGGTTCAGTGCACAAGCACACAGCTAGGGGATAGGCTGTGAAATAATCTGAGAGGGAGCAGTTGTAGTGCAAGTCACAGCACCTGTCAGCGGAAGAAATGAGTAATTGGAACTCAAGACTATTTCTAAGCAGAAAGAGCTGACATCACGAGCGGCTTCTCAGGTAGCTGAGATGATTCATGCGGCAGCGTATCCATTGCGGCCGCAGATGGATACTTCAACTCGCAGCATTCCTTGCGCCATCAGGGAATGTGCTGCTAGAGCAGTCATCGAAGACAACTAGTGGCACGGCCCATCCCTCTATTTCGTGTGCGCGTTACTGCATTACAAAGCTGGACGTCTCTAGATATGATATTCTTACACGCCCTTGGGCCCTCCATTTTCCCTCTCAAAAAGTCCTCATCCTCTTACTCCTCCCCTCTTCCCTCCCGTCTATATCACTAAATCCACCTACCACCCCCTCCCTAACATCCTCGTCCCCATCCTCATTCTTCCTCTTCCCCACCGCTCCCACCCTCCTCCCCTCAAACTCGCCCCACGTCCTAATCCTCTTCGTCGGACTCGTAATCCTCGACCCGGGCGCCGAACTCGGAACATCCGTATCCGCATCCCGATCCTCTGCACCACCATACTGTGACGAGAATCGTTCTTCCTCACCCTCATCCTCGACATATGCGTCGCGTTTGCGTTTCCCGGTTACGGGGCCGCCCCAGAGGTGGCCTGAGGGGCCGGAGCGCAGGTGTTGCAGAACGACGGAGGAGATGTCTACGTATTGGACTTCGTAGTCATCGGAGGGGTTTGTGTCTGTGTTTGGATCGGAGTCTGGGGCTGCGGTTGTGGGGTTTGGGGTTGGGCCTTGGTTTGAGGTCGAGGGGTTGGGTTGTACGTGTGCGTCGCTGGCATGTGCTCGGTCTTTCGTCTGCGATTGCGGTCGCGTATTCTCGTCGCCATTACTTCTCCGTTCATATGCCGTCTCTACACCCACATCAGGAAGTTCATCACCCTCATGTCCAATCTCGGTCCCATCCGTAATGCTCCTCCTCTTATTCTCCTTCCCCTCCTTCTCCCTCGCCCCCTCCCCCCCAGCTTTCCGCTTCAACGTTTGTGCCTGTCCCTCCATACCCCCTCCCAACCCACCACCCCCCTTCACAGCCTTACTCGCCGCTACAACCTCACTACTAGCCTTCCTCTTCATACCGCCCTTCAAGTTATCCCCGTCCCTTCTTCTTTCTCGGTCTCGGTCTCCCTCTCCCTGCGTATCCAAAGTCCCCTTCAGCGTAAACCGCGCTCTGACTAACCTCCCATTCAAGCTGCCCACCTGCCCCGAGAGCTCACACAGGACGTCCACCGCCGAGTCCGGTAAACTCGGTCGCTGGAGCGATTCGTCTAGGAAGGTGGACAGGGCGCGGAGGTTCTGGATATGGGTGTCGAATTTCTGGGACAGTGAATAAATACATAGGTAAGTGTATAAGTGAAGGAGACCCGGGGGTGTGGGTTGGTTGGTGGATTCGCTCAAATGGACGGCGCTTGAACTTGAGCTTGGCTTGACACGGGAGGGATGGAAACCTTGGGGAAAGGTGGCGTGAGCTTCTTACCTCGAGAAAAAGATCCAAATCCAGAGACATAGCTCTAGACTAGCGCATTGAAGAGAACGTGAGCGAGAGACTCGAGTTTCTGCGATTGTCGAGTTCGGCGGTTTCAGCTGTCGTGAAACAAACCAAAAAGAACGAGCCCTCGAACCCGGAATCGGAAATGAGCGTCGGAAGTTACGTAAGCGCGCGCTAGGGAGACAGACGGAACTGTCGGAACACCAAACCACACAGAATAAGGTTCGAAAAGAGCTCAACATGCAGATATCAAGTTAGAAGTCGTCGTTACTTTCATTTGTATACTATCGTAACTCATGCCAGAAACAAGGAGCCCGAAATCCTCTAGCAGACTCAGTTACCCGATGCACGCGTCATCATGCGTTTCCGAACTCTTCACGCACCACCAACACCTAGTCCCTCGATCCCCTTCTCAACCCTATCAAGCACATCTTCTAAGATCATCAAATCCGTCTTCGCGCTTTGAATCCCCTCCTCGCCCTCTGAAATCGCCAACTCGCCGCCCTCCTCCAGTGCCTCTCTGAACCGACCAATAGCCTGCCTCAACGGAGCCAGATAATGCTTCTCGACTCCGCTTTGACTATGCAGACCCTTGATATCCAAATTCTCATGCACCATCTTTGCCGTCAGGAGCAGATAGTAAAAGTTCAGCGCCGCGAGATAAAAGCCCAGTTCTGCACGGAACTGCATGAAGCTCTCCGAGATCTCGACCGTGGATGTCCACGAGGAGGTCAGATCTGGGAAGAGGAATGGCGCGGTGGTAGAGAGCGCTACCGGGGTTGCGAAGATGTTGGATGTCTCATTTTCGCTGAATGATGGTGCGGCTTTTGAGGACCGCTGCGGAATATTGGCTTCCAGGGTCTCTCCTTTTAGCCATCCGACGGCGCTGGCTTTGAGGTTCTCGTACGGGCAGTGCTCCAGCGTGTCGCGGATAAAGGTCAAGCGGATGAGATCGGACGGGTGGGAGCGTAAGACTGTCGAGGTCAGGTAGTGGGCATGGTAACGCAGGGTTGGAGAAGCGGTGTTGGCAGATATGAGCGACATCGTTTGTAGATACTTGGCGAACGCCTCGTCGTCTGAAGGCTCGCCGATATTGTTCTTCTCCAGAGCAAGCAACCCCAAGCATAGGACCGCATCGAGTAGTGCTTCTGATTCCAGCCCAATTGTGCTGGGCCCAGCGGTACCGACGAAGTTGGCAATTATGGTTGCGTGATCGGAAAAGATAGATATCTTGGAGCCGGTATCAGGACCCGCTGAGGCGAATAATTCCTGCTTCACATTTCGGGCGGCAAACATAAACAGCGACCCGGTTTTAGATAGAGGGATATCCTCAGCGGAGCTTGGCGGTTCATCCTCCTCTCCTGGGATGCCAGGCGTTTCCTTCTCCGGGTCCAGGACTGTTTTCAACAGCTCTTGCGTAGACAGCCCCAGATCTTGGGCCAGGGCAACCGTCTGACCTAGAATATCGGACCTTGAATGCAAACCCTCCTCTTGGGAAAACCGATTGGAGTAGGTTGGCTTGTTCGGGACGATTCGTTTAGGTTCAAATTTCTCCATTAGTCGGCTCGACCATGCTAGCCCCGGGACGTCATGTTCCGATGATAAAGTAAGCATGTAATCCTCCAGAACATGTGTGATGAAAGACTGGAGTAATCGAGTAACCAAAGTCTCCTCATCTGCTGTTGGTGGCTCGGTCTGCGCTTCTGGGTCCGGCTCCGAGCGGCCGGACGTGGTCTTCAATAAATTTCCGCTACTAGCCCTGGGAGGAAGTTGAGGGCGCTTAGTGCCCGAGAGAGTCTTGACAAACTTTAGAGCAGAGAGAGTGAGGTCATCCATGTGGTGTTTTGCAGACCCATATGCCGCAAGAACGGCTTGGAGACTGGTTGCGAGGAATCGGCTGGGGTATTTCGCCTTGACTCTCCGATGGAGGATGGAAAGTAATGACAGAAGGACCTCGAATTTGAGAACATAGAGCGGTGGTGGGGCGGTGGCTGGCAAGGCTGGAGATGTGCTTGACTCTCCAATTTCTACGGGTTGTGTTTTGCTTGACGATTCTTCAGCAGTGGGCTCGTCTTCATCGTCGGAGTCCTTCTCCGGTTCCTGCAGCTCCAGTAACCTCAAAGCTTCCGTAACTTTGAGGATGACTTCACGCGGGTTCCCTTTGACGGCAATGTCGTTTAAACATTCTTCCGATGCGGGCAAGAGAGGAAGCAAAAGATGGACCAAGTCCCATCCAATGTTTGCGGTGAGCTCAGTATCCTGAAGGACATGGTGTAGGACGGGCAGATTCTCCTCGGTAAGATTGTACTCAATGATGGTGAGGTAGGTCAAGTAATCCGTCGCGGGCGGACGTGCTGCCAAAAGAGGGTTCTGTGCGGCTTCTTTGTCGGCCATGGTGATCGCGCAGTCTCCAAGGGAGTAATCCGGTAAAAATGGTAGAGTTGTGTGTTTTGTTGTTTCGACAACGCCTGATAAACCCTGAAAGGCAGCGAAGTTCCAAGCAAGGGGATTGACGCCATAGGACCCTGATCGAGCCTAGCGGGCCTGTCCCACCCCCAATTCCGCCAAGACGTATCTCAAGCTCGAGGAACCGCAACACCAACCTCAAATCCCAAAGTCGAGCTTCACCACCCTCCCTCTCAACCACTCTCCAAAAATGTCTGCCGACCCAAAGAAAGAAGAAAGCGACGACAACGCCGAGCCCCTCGACCTCGTACGCCTCTGCATCGACGAGGTCGTCGTCGTCAAGCTACGAGGTGATCGCGAACTGAAAGGCCGCTTATACGTACGTCGCAAGCCCTCCCGCGAGGCACCAGAAAGCCTCTTCTGACCTCTGGAATTAGGCATACGATAGCCATTGCAATCTCATTCTCGGCGACGCGGAAGAAACGATATACATCACGAATGCGGAGGAGGAAGATGGCAAAGTTCGGGTCAGTGTTGCGGGATATGGAGTGAAGGAAGAGGCGCTAATGACGTGGTAGACTGTCAAGAAACAACACGAGACGCTGTTTGTAAGAGGGGACTCGGTCGTGCTCATTGCGCCGGTCGAGTCGATAAAATGAGGATATCACGGGTGGCCGAATTCGACACATCGCTTTATATTTGGCTCTCTTGGGTGAAGTCGGTGGGGACGTGTATCGAGAGACATGGAGTCGCTTGGGAGCCATGGTAACGGAAAGCATGGCTTCAGCAAGAAGGATAGCCGCCGGAAGGTGATCAAAAGGCTTCGAACATACGCACTGATATGGCGGCGTCCAGAATTTGAAAGGCGTAGGACTAAATACCCAATGCGAACCGCAAAGGCTCGGTTTAAGCAAATTGGAGTTCTGCAATACCAGTGACTCGTGATTGCCAGTCATCTGTCGGGAGGAATCCAGTCTAACATTCACTGGCTCAGTCAACTATTTCATGCCGGCACATTATGTTCAGCGGTCGTGAGAGTTCTAAAAGAAGCAAGGATTGATTGATCTTTGGCTACACACGCAGCGCCGCAAACACAGCGCCGAAACACGTATCCAGCCAGTACGCTAAACACATCCACTGTCCGGCCGAGACGCAGCCTGACTTTGCCACATGAAGGCCTCTATTGAAACATTCGACAGAGAAAACAAAAAAGAAGCAGAAGGTAGACCGAAACATGTCGACCGAGCATATCCACTGCAGCATGGCTGCTTCAGAGTGTGGACGGGCGAGAGATTAAGTAGTTGTTGTTCATGACATCGTTTCGTCGTGAAATTGGGCCGATCCCTGCCGCAACGCGCTGGATGATGCAAAAAGCAGTTACAAGAGAAAGGAAAAGGTGTGCCGGTCGGACTAATCAAAACAGCTTTCGAGGAGGGTAGTTGGGACTTTTCTGCCGCATGACTGACTGTTGTAGAGGGTATTAGAAGCCAGTACGGTAATTGCCAATCGAAGGGTCCTCAAGAGCTCGGAAGTCCGGGTACGCCATATGCTGGAACGAGGGTGTAGCGGAGTAGGATGAGAAGGTGTTGTTCACGATGCCGCCATAACGCCGAGGGTCCGCAAACAATAAACAAGAATGGAAGAGATTTCGCTCATTTGTCGGGACGCCGTGCCTCGCCTGATCTGCGGACAATATTGCTCCGGTGGGATAGGACGTTCCGTAAGCGGTATGGTAGCTGATGCTCGTTAGTTTGAGTTGCAACCAAGACCCGCAAAAGTGTGTTGTTCACTACTTTCGGCGCCAGGTCTGGCTGTGGCCTGGAAGGCTTTCCCTGGAGGCGAAAGGGAGCTGGAAGCCTTTGGAAATCTCGGTCTCAACGAAGTTGGATGCACGCTTGTAGCGTTTGTCGGTGTACTTGTCGTAGACTGCCTGGTGATGCTTTTGCGGATTGTCGCAGCAATCAAGGATTTCCGATATCAGTTGACGAAGTTGCTGTAAGGTATATCCAGAGTAATGCACATGAGCTAGGGACTGTGGGTCTGGTTAGGGCGGAGACATATAATGACATAGAGAATGCTTACCCAGTCACCCTTCTTCAACATCAGGCGAGCCAGGCAGTGCGCTCCAGCGGCTGTGAAGCTTGGGGCACAGCCTACGAAACGCTCATCCATCACGGTGATTTCGAGGAAGTATTTTGATAAGGTCCGGGTCTCCAGGTCGTAGTCGTCGGCCTTGCTAATCCTCCGGAGGAAGCTCATTGGACCGGGCCAGCCCAACTCGAATTGCAACATGCTTAGCATGAACCTCTCAGCCTTCAGGATTTCATCGACGGTATATGCGCCATCGACCATGTACACAATCTCCTGAACGGATGGGCAGTTGATCTCCTCGTATTTGGCAGCAACGAACAGCGCGGTCGCGCCCACGAGCTGCAGCTTGCCGAGAGAGACAACCTTGGAGGAAAGGAAGCGGTCCACGTAGTTGACGGCGAGGAACAGGGTCTCCGGGAGAAGGGTGAATCGGTTGTGGACCTGGACAAGCCAGTCCATAAGGACGGCTCGCATCGACCACTGAATCTCAGCTTGATGATCCATGTACAGCGGGTTAGGCTTCATGCGCTCCTAGAAATTCTGTTAGGAAACCAAACGAAGATAAGAGTAAGGTACATACCTCAAGCTGCCTCATGTACTCGAAGATCTCTTCCCCATATTCAGCAACCATTGACGTGTCCCACTGCTCGTCCTCAACGTCCTCTGGGGATTTGTTCGCTTCGACGTATTTGCGGGCGACCTCAAGCTCGCGCTGAGACTTGATCGTGACCCTCGGGGCAAGCACAATGGTGACTCCCCCCGTGGTGTTGTCTCCCCGCGACCGTGCGGTCAGATAGCCATCAGCCTCGAAATATTCTTCCTCGTCCTCCTCATCCCAGTATTCATCGTGATCCAGGCTCCCGATGCCATTCGACTTGGCCAGCTCCTCGTTGCGTTCCTGTTCGATGACGCGTGCTTGCTCCTCTAACGCGTCAAGGTACTCGTACTTTTCTTGGACCTCAAGGTGAGCACCACGGGACTTGGACTCCACCTCGACGTGGGCGACCTTCTCTACAATGGCTCGCTGTTCAACGGCGTTCGATGGGTGAGAGACAGGCTCGATTGAGGAAGCGGTGTTCTGCGCTAGAACCTTGGCGATAAGCTCCGCGGCGGCTGCGTCTCTGTCGGCGTTCAGGCTTGAGGCGGGAACAGATCCCAGGGGTCGACGCGTTGGCACGGCGGCGGGGGCATTGCCAGTCTCGGGGATGGGGTCGGACTGGGATTCCTTGAAGATGGTGGTGGCCTTCTTGGACAAGACTTTGCGAATGTTTGACTGGAGGCCGGCATCAACGGCCATGTGCTTTGGCACAGCCGGTGCGATGGTTTGGTTGACGTTTGACGCATCCGCCTTGGCTGGGAGTGTGGCCAGGGGACGCTGGGCAGGCCGCAGAAGCGCTGCAGGCTTCGCGAACTCTTTGGCGGTCACAATGGCCGGGTCTTTGAGCATGGACAGCCCCTTGGCCTTGCCGGGCACCTGCATATCATCCTTGGCCAACGGCTGCCTCGCAGTGTTGCTGACATCCGCGAAGGCAGTCCGCTTTGCAGCAGCCGCCTTGATGCCTCCGACCTGCAGCAGGCTTGACAGGGCAGGTGTGGACTTGTTCCGCTGGTGAATCGTCTTTCCGGCCATGGTTTGCGGCGGCGCGTTCTCGTCGCGCATGTGCAGAGCACGGATCGGGCGGTGCGGCTGCGTGAGGAAATTCTGTCAGCAAACGGCCACGGTGGACGGAGTGTTTTTCCCGTGACGGCTCCCATCTGGTGACGCGCGAAAGGGGAGGACGACAAAACGGGAAATCGGCAATTGTGCAGCACAGAATCGGCATCGGACAGAGAGAGAGACGGATTTACCTTTGCATCCATGTTGGCTAGCTATGAGCGGGCTGAATATGTTCGGCAGCGGGCGGACAGCGGCCTGCAGGAAAAGGAGAGTGAAGCTGGCGGCAGGCGAGAGCTCGAGGTCGACGCGTTGGAATCGAAGGGCCGTATTAAAAGAAACTCTCCATCTAAGTTGGGTTCGAAGAAATGCACGGCGAAATTGACGGCGACACGAGGGGGTGGGAGTGTTGATGTGTTGACACAACAGCTGCGGATGCAGAGCTCAGATATTAAAGCTTCCAGTTTGTTTTCGAAGGTCGCGACTTGTTGTTGGGGCCGGGGACTAGTCCGCATCGGGGTGCGCCCGCCAAGACGACGGCTGGCAGATCTCGTCTCCTTGGAAACGGCTGCCCGCCGACCCCACGTCATGTTTTCCGACACGTCTCGCGAGAGCATCCAGATTGTTGCTTTTGCCCGCATCGCGCCCAGATTGCATCGCAGAGCCGATATATTTTGCTGCGGGCCTGCGCATGGCCCGGCGACGCTATTCCGTCCCTTTGAGCCCTTTTCCATATGTTCGTTGCGCTGTTCTCGTCGACGACTAGCGAACGCGTCCCCGACGAGTGCCGAGACATTTGGACGCGAATCGTGACGGGCGGTCACGTGCCAACGCCTCTCATCGCATCGACCCTCAATCTTTGCCAAAACCCCGTCAATCGCCATACCAACATGTCCGGCGTCGTTTCCAGGTCCTCTGCCTGCATTGTATTGCTGTCGGGCTGCTCCCGGTGATCCCCCAGCGGGCGGGACTGGCCCAGCCCGGCCGCCGCCTATCAGTCCAAGGCACTGCCACTGGTCTCAAACTCACCGACTGGAGTTGCCTTTTCGCATTGCGCCGAGGGAGGGGGGTTCGCATTTCTAACCAACAAGAACCATTCAGTCCGTGACGGGAGACTGCAGAGAAAGCCGCCATTTCACATTTCATCCTGGAGCCTCGTTCTGGCACAAGGCGACGCTTGTTCCGCCTCGTGAGCCTGACGTCGCCTGCGATATTGGCACCCCAGATTGCCAGCGCCCGGGAGAGGAAACCGCAGCATCTTCGGAGCTTAGTTCATCGCCGGAGCTCGCTTTATCAAGGTCTGCTGTCGCTTGCGGTGTCTTGTTGGGAAGTGCCACGAAGGCCGAGGGCTTCACCGACACGGTGACGAATCGTGATCACGCTGCCCCCCAGTCAAACAGTCAAACCACCTGTTGAGAGAATGCGCCAGAAGAGCTCCACCTGACAGCTGCATGCGCAACGCGGGCACACATCGAAGATTGATCATAATCAATTTTACGCTTTCAGGACCGGGACCGATCATCGGTGCCTTGCGTTTGGATTGGAAATGGAACTGGCGCACTATGTCAGTCGCTTGCGGCGCACCTCAACGGAGAGTCATGGTAGTATGGTAGCACAAATATCAAAGTGCACACAGGAGCGCGGCACCGTTCAGAACTCCTTCGCAAAGGAACTGGATGTCGCGACGAGGAATTGAGGCCTGGCGAGGCATCCGCCTTGACAAGCAGGGTGTTTGGGATTGAGGGTTCCACACGGACTTCTCTCCAATAGACGCCGTGGATGAAGACCAACCATATCGAAGCGCTTCCCCCAAGCTGGAGGGGAGGAGCTCTCCCCGCGTGCTAATAATATGAGAACCCCCAGGCCGTCTGATTATGGGTGTTTGTGAGACAATGGAACAGCAGCACGCTGGGCGAGGCGGGTATCAGGGTGCTCGTCGTGCTCACATGAATGAAGGCATCGGCCAACACGCAGGCTGCGCATCGGCTTATTGGCCAAGTCCGGAGGTATGAGCAGCGGCTGTGAAAGGCAGAGATCGGTCCCTCTCAGCGGGCTTGTTGTCTGTAGCCGTGGAGCTTGTCTGCGGCATGCATGTGTAGCCCTGGAGATTATTGGCCGCAAAGATATGCGCCGGGTTCTGGTTCAGTTTCGACCTCTGGTGGCATGGCACCAAAGGGAATTCTGCACAGCTAGGGTTTGTTTTGCGTGCGTATCCGGCTACAATGCATCCTTTAGCCCTTAGCTTCGTATCCATTAGAAGGCCGAAGGGTGCGCACTTGGTGTCTGGTAGAGGAGGCGCTTTTGGATATGCGACTGATGCGACAGAGCACGAGTCTGTGAAGTTTGCACCCGCACAGCACGATTTGCATTCTCCATTTTTGAAACTGTAATTCAGACCGACCAGGCGACCCAGCAAGTGCAGGCCGAACTTGCGGAATCTGCGTGGTTTGGGTCCTGTTGAAGGGTGGTCATTTGGTGTGCTGTTCCCGCTTAGACCTTGGATTCATCTCAACGACTGAGCACCTCCCGAAGTGCCTCCTACACTCCACCACCGACCAGCACGTACTTTGGCCTGTAAGTCCCCCCAACGCTGCCCAGTGCATCCAGGACTCGGATACGCATCCTCGATTCTTCTCGCCATCGCCCGTCTTTCATGCGCTTCCCATCGCTAACCCGGTCGTCCCAGTGAAGCGGGCGCACACGGAAACCGCACGCAGACCAGCTCCAGGCTCATCTGACCGCTCGAGATCCACTGCCGGTACGTATCCCCTTCATCAGCCTCATGCGATCCTATCCATGGGCATCAGCGCCTTTGACGGCTCTCCTTTCGACCTCAGGCGTCGTCGTCGCTGCGCCCTCGCCGTGGCTCCATTGACCCCCCAGCGCCGCCCTCGAGCAGCATTCCCACCCCGATCTGCCCCCTTCGGGCAGCGATAGGCCGCCTCGAGCCATCTACACTCCATTGGCGAGATACTATAGCTAACGTCTTCATCGGCAGGCCAGGTTTCCGGTAGCCCCCTTCCTGTCGCCTCCACCCTCGGACGACCCTTTGCGACACCCGGCGGGATCGGTCTGTCGAGCACGCAAGTCCCGCAAGAACCAGGGACATACTATTCCTCGCCTAAGAGGACTTCTGCAGCGACAAGGTGCGAGATTGGAAATGGAGGTTTCCAATCTGCTCACACAGCCTCCAGCGTCAAGCGCCCGCCGCTCCCCAGGGTCTGCTGAGGACAACCCGACCCTCCGGCAGTACAACACCAGACACAGCACGCCCGCAGATAATATGCTGCCGCACGGTGCCGAGATAACGATGAGTGAGGTGTATCCGAGCACCGAGACTTCCATGGTGCAGGACGCAACCTCGCCGATGCGGTCATCGGAGCCCAAGCATGTCAGTTTCGAGCTCCTCCTCCCCGAGGCGCCACAGCACCGCGCTCGCCTCCCGATGCGGGTGAACATATACCCTCACGATACAACCGACTCGATCATTACAACGGTGAAGAACTTCTATGGTCTCTACGAAAGGCGGGGTGTCATCTTCCAAGACCACCATGGCACCACCCTTATTGCGCGATACGAGAATTTCACGCACAACATGGTCGTCTACGTTCGTGTTGCAGAAGAGGACCCAGAGATTGAGCACTTCTCTCCGGGGGCTCGAGAATCCACTTCGCCACGACGACCTCGCCTGGAAGAGCCATTTCAGATGCTACCACCATCAGCGCATCTCCACCACCACGAGCCATCCAGGCCCGACTCGCGCACCGCAAGCCGATTAAGCGTCTCCCCGCAGCCAGGACGCGGCCGCCGCAGCGCCTCGGCCAGTACAAGCATCAAGCCGCGCAACCGGCCTGCACCTAAGAGTCGAGGGACCAGCTCCCACGGAAGCTTCGCAGATCCCAACGCAGACGTCAACGTATACAGCGATAGCGACGGCGGGGATGCGTCCGTCACCAGCTCTCGTAGAGGAAGAAAGGAGCAGGTTGCTAGTGCTGAGATCAGTCTCGACAATATTGTCGAAGGCGGGCGCCGGAAACGGGCCAAGTTCGACAGCTCCGTGAGTATATACCTTCTTTGGACGTTAATGTGCATTCGCGCCTCTGACCGTCGCTCCCTTATTAGGAACTGCCGCTTTTTGTTCCTCCACAAGTACCCATGACCGCATCGCTGTCATCAATTTCTCCACAGAGACGTGTGAGCAGCCAGAATGGCGCTTCTCCATACTACAGCAACCAACAGACGTTTGCATACCCTCACCCCCTCCCATCACCGCAGAGTTATGGGCAAGGCGATAACTCGTGGGCGAATGGTTTGATAACGCCTTATTCAAACTCGAGTGGCCAAGCGCAGGGATACCGGTCTCGCACACGTGGCTCGGCTCAATACGTTCCATATCGTCAAACCGGGAGCACTGGCCTAATCCTCCCGACCCCTGACCCAACGATTGGTAGCGTCATCTCTGACGAGGATGTTGCTCGCCAATTAATGCGCCTTGGCGATGCGTCCAACTTCTCTTCTCATGGGCGGACTTCGACTTCTACCCTCGACGATGCCTTGAGCGGAAAGGCTGAAGCTGCCTCCTCTAGCGAAGAGAGCGACGAGGGCAGCGACGACGATGAGCAACTCCCTCCTATGCCATACGGTGCTGGTCGTGGTATGCGAATGAATGGGGAGTCTGCCCAAGCATTCGATAGCGGCGACAGCGACGAATATGAGGACAACAGGGACGATTCCTTCAAGGGTGAGAGTGACGATGTCGTTCCTGAGGATCACCAGGGCCAGGGCATGCAGCCACTCGTCTCAAATGCTCGTTCGTCCGTTTCTAGCAAGACGAGCAAGCCTGCCAAAGTCCGGTCTTCTTCCAAGGGCAAGGCAAAATCCGTCGGTCCTGCCAAACAACCCATGTCCCCAGCTTCCCTCCCATCTCAATCGCGCAAAACATCCAGCGCTTCCTTAAACTTCCAGCATCAGCTAGGTATGGATGAGGAGGACTTGTCTAGCAAACCGCGCTGCCAGCGTTGTCGCAAAAGCAAGAAGGGATGCGACCGTCAACGCCCTTGTCAACGCTGCAAAGATGCCGGTATTGGTGTCGATGGTTGCATCAGTGAAGATGAAGGAAACGGCCGCAAGGGCCGATATGGACGCCACATGGGTGTCCCTGTCAAGAAGAACCAAATGGATCCGCCTCCCACTCCCGATCATAGCATGTCGGCAAGCGCCACAGCCTATATGGCTCTATCCACCGGTGCCATGGACAAGAGCAAGAAGCGAAAGAGGCCAGCTTAGGCAGCCTTTCCCTCGACCCATTCGCCAGAGTTATACAGTACAGTTACGGATACATGTTCGCCTGGCCCAATCTGTTAACACACATTTAATATGCCCTTTGCTTGGTGTCTTGGAGTAAGAGGTGGGAGTTCTGGGGTTGATGTCTGAATGATATTTCCATCTCCACCCCTTATCTTTGCAATGTTACTCCAAATTGCGCGCGGGCTGCTTTATCCTCCATCTCTTGGAGATTCTGTATGACGGAATTGTTGGATCAACGCTGTAGGACGGCCATCCTCCGTTCCATTCCTTTGTATTCCCTCTCCTAAAAGTGTTTTGCGTGTTGCGTCCTTTTGACACGAGCGATGAAGTCTGGGTTGTGTATGGTGTTTTTGGAGGCATGATGGTTCCAAATTGAGTCTTTGCTTTCTTCACTCCATCGTAGGTGGTGGGACTTGGGCGTAGTAGCGGGCTTGTGGGATTGGGGTTACAGGTCTGGTCTGTGGGCGCTTCTAATACCGATAGTGTGAGATGGCGTGTGTTGCGCTGATGTTACCGGGCGTGTAGAGATACTGATCTTATGACATCAATGACCATTCGATTATGCAACTGCTTTCTTCAAGGTGCAGTAACGGTACTTAATACTAATTACGCAGAAATTAGCCCTTTTGAACAGCCAAATGATCCAGGAAAGTACACTCCACGTGAGCGCATAATCGTCACAACGTGTCCCATGTCGTCTCAAAACTCATCTTCTCGGTTCACGATGTCATCTGTCACTCGCCATGTTGTGCTATTCTTGGCATCTGCGCCAGCCGACTAGTCCAGGAACGCGAAAGCGGGTGTGTGGGGTTTCACGTGCCGAGGGCTGAAATAAGGATTGGCCAATCACATCGAAGCTGCGCCTCAACCACCTTTGCTGGGATCCTGATCCTCCGACCGTTAATTACCTTGCGCACCACAGCCACTGTGACTGTAACCTTGCACGACGGAGAGGATGGTAGGCTGTGCCCCGATATCTCGTCCTGTTTGCTCCTCCCGTTCACATCTCCCTCACCACCCCTCGAGCCTACCTTCGCCGTTCGAGCAAGACCGCCAAGATGGCAGAAGCTGGAGGTATTAAGGCCCGTATTGCAGCCTTAAACTTGGAAGAAGTCCACGCTCCTGCGCCTGGTACTCGCCCAGCCTTCAGTTACGAGCAAGCGGCGCCGAAAAAGAAGCCACCACCTCCACCTCCGCCTTCGCAACGACCTCCCCAAGCGAGAAACCAAACCATCAACAACCCTCCCATCTACAGCAATGCCCCGACGTCTATCAGGCAATCGGGCAGTCAGCCCATTGATGCCAGACCAGAGCCTCCAAATATACAGCCAGCTCTTCCCCCACGGCCACCACCGCGCACGTCTTCGAGTGCTTCACAACAGGCGCCAAGTCTTCCGCCACGAAAGCCATCGGAAAACGGCAGTGTGAAGCGACGAGACTCCACGGAGTCTATATCTACAATAGCATCAGGACGGTCGACTTGGTCTGTTGGCTCTACCAAGACAAGTCTGAGTACTGCTTCTGGAAATGGGACTCTGTATCAAGTTCGAGCTCCGGTGTATGATCCTTCGAAGCTCCCTCCCTTGCCGCCCAAGAAGGCACCCGAGGAACCGACCGCCATCCGGACCGCTTTGAAATCTAAAAAGTCCTCGCCCAGCCTTGTCCCCGACAGATCTTTGCCTCCAAAGCTGCCTTCCCGTCCACCACTTCCATCAAGACCAGCCTCAAAAACCCAGGAAAATGTTCAGCCAAGGAAACTAGTCGCGCCACCTCCAGCACGCTCTGCGCTTTCCTTTGGACTTAACAAGTCGACTGAGACACCTCCTCCCATCCCAACAGCGCGGCCCTCGAGTAATCCCTCTGACAATGGACCGGCAGCTCCTGGAGTACCCCCGCCCGTCCCTCTAGCGTCTCGGCCCAATCTTGATGCCATCATGGCCTCCAAGCCAAAACCGGGAGCGGCGCCTTCATCATGTCTAAAGTGTCGAGATTTCTCAGGCCCAGACAACCACGCCGCTCGGTTCCCTCGACAGAGCCTCTCTTCCTCGGATGTCGGAAACCTAGCCTACCAACTCACCTCCCCATTCCCCTCCTTGACCGACAAAGCGCGAGCCATCTTCACCTGGCTCCACCACAACGTCGAATACGACTGCCACTCCTTCTTCAGCGGGACCGTCTCCGGCACCACCCCCGAACGCGTAATAACGACGGGTCTCGCAGTCTGCTCCGGCTACGCCGTGCTCTTCGCCGCCCTCGCCCTCAAATCCGGCCTCGAATGTCTCGAAGTCAGCGGCCACGGCAAAGGTTTCGGCCACACGCCCCTCGAGCCCGGCGCACCCATCCCTCCCTTCAACAGCGGCCACGCCTGGAACGCCGTCCGCATCGACAACGGCGAATGGAAGCTCATCGACGCGTGTTGGGGCGCGGGTAGCGTGTGCGGAACCTCGTACAAGAAAGACTTCAAGCCCCAGTTCTTCACCATGGATAATAATGAATTCGGACTGAGACATTTCCCGCCTGATAATACGCAGATGTTCCGCACGGATGGGCGTGTCATGACGTGGGAGGAGTATATGTGCGATGATATGGGCGGGCGCGTGCTGGTGTATGGACCGGCGACGCCGGAACATGGGATTGGGGAACGCACTTTCCAACCGCAGACCAAGGATATCAAGATAAATGACCCCCAAGGTGGATCGGTGGTGAGGTTCTCGTTTGCGAGTTTGTGCCAGCATTGGGATAATGAGAGGCGTGGGAAGGGGAAGCCGTATGTCATGGTGCTGAGTGTTGGGGGCAGGGATGGCAGGAAGACGGATTATTTGCCGTTTCAGACGGATGGCGTGGTTTATTGGCTCGATGTTCCAAGGGCGGATCTGGGGGCCCCGGGGCAGAAGGTTAGTGTTTTTGCGGTTACGAGTTTTGATGGGAAGGATGGAAGGGGTTTGAGTTATGCGGAGTATAAGTCGAGGAAGGGGAGAGTGGCACAGGGCTTTGGGGGTGTCGCTGTGTGGGAGTTGGTTTAGCACTGGATACTGGGCATGCATATGGATGGATGGATAGGATACCCGGGAACTAATGGAGGGGTTTGCGTGCATTTGGTTTTTGTCATGTTGGGGTGTTGGGTGCTGGCGTTTGTTGTGGGACGGGGACGGGACTGGAGCATTGTGAGTTCTCTAGCTTTGTATGGACAGAGACCGTCAGTTACGCCAATGTTCCAGGACTTGGATGAGCCATCTGATGCTAATATTCCTGGGTGCAAGTGTAATCTATAAACCGCAGGGGAAAATGTCAACGCCACCGAGTATGCTTCTTAGCATGCAACTCAAAAAGTAACCGACTACTGCTCCAGCTTTATCTCGCCCTTGAACTCGCCCGGCGCATGCATAAAATTCGCCCTTAACGGCGTCACACTCGTGAACCCCTGCGCAACCGCCCACCCATCATTCCCCTCCTCGCTCTCCTCGACGCTCTGATACACGTCCTTGAACCGTGGCGCCCACTTGAAGTGCTTATGCGTATACCGGACATGACCGGCGCCCGTCGGCGTCTCATACCCACTGCCCGTCCCCGAGCCCTCCAGATTCCCCTGCTCCTTACGCCCCAGTTTCTGCTCTGCTTTCCGCATCGCATCCTCGACCTCCTCGGGCCCCTGATCTTCTTCCTCGGGCACCTCAATGAGCTGGAAACAGCTCCCGCTGCGCCACGCATTCTGCAGCATGTTTGTATACAGGATCTTGCGGCCGAGCACGTTCTCGACTAGCGGCACGTTGACGGAGTAGAGATGTGTATCTTTATCCCAGGTCTTGTAGAGGTGTTCGATCAGTTTTACAGAGAGTAGGGAGGCATTCGTGATGATCTCGGGATCGTGGTTCCGGTCAAAAAACGCAAACGACAACGCGATACTCTTCACGCCGCACACGGCTGCCTCCATCGCGCCCCCAATCGTGCCGCTACTCAAACTGAACACCGCGGTACTATTCCTCCCGTAATTGGGCCCGGAGACAACTAGATCGATTGGACCGCGCGACTGGAAGTAATGGTATAGGCCGATCTGGATGCAGGACGCGGGGGTGCTGTCCACGAGGATCCATTCTTCGTCGAGCGAGTCCTCGGGTAAGGGGCGCGAGGACACGGTGCCGCTGTTGGAGAGACGTCCGTTTTGGGTGACGAGGGGAGAGGGCCGGAAGTAGGTGGGTCGCACGGACTTGCCGACGAGATGCGCTTTGCCGATCCAGGAGCGTTGCGTGTGCGGGAGGACAACGGAGACGGTGTGGCCGGAGGACTGGAGGGTGGATACTAGAGGGGGGTGGGTTAGGAGGGCTGAGGGTGGAGGGTGCGTGCTGGAGGGACGGTGGATGTACCGAGTGAGTGGACGTATGGGGAGGACTGGCCCGAGGGCGGGCCGTCGTCGTTGGTTACCTGGGCATGGTGTCAGTCTTGATGGGCTGAGTGAGGAGGCATTGGAAACGGCACTGACGAGAATGTGCATCTTGGAGCGCTGGAAAATGAAGACTGCGGAGCTGAGAAGCGAGGGTTGCGGTTTGAGGGAGACTTGTCGTGACGCCAATTTTGCCCACATTGCCAATTGCGTACTGTAGGGTAGTATTACCTGCCGTTGGCCTTAACTACTTATCGATAAAGAAATGCCGCCGGGCGTCTGCTGTGCGCCCCTCATTATTCGAGCCGGGGTCCAATTAGTCTTGCTGGCGACATCGCGCGTTGTCAACACCACCAAGAACGAGCCTTTTCGCGCTGGAGATCCTGGCGGTGAACGATGCATGGAGCCAGTGATGATTGGGCCTGAGGCTGACTGCAGCGACTGTACCTGCGCTCCCGCCTCATACCGACATGGAGCGGCTGGCGCCGAGATTCGTCCATCATTCCGCAGCCCGTTTGACTCCACAAAGGCTCAAGGTTCTCGCAAAGATCAGACCAGGTAAGGGCAATGGTCAAGCGAACATTTCCACGGTGGAGGAGAGCAAACTCGGCGAATCGTCATGGTATTGCACCTTCTCCCATCTCAGACCCCAAAATCCCCGAGCGCCCCCTCCCTCCGATAGCCAACCCCTCCGCTCTCCGCAACAGCTCCCCCTTCCGGTCTCAGCCTTCCGGCACCGAAGCAAACCAAGGCCAGCCTGAGACTGCCGGCTCTCTCTTCAAACCAAAGCAGGCCTGCAAACGAACGGGTGCGGCGGTGCCATTCTGGCGCCGGACGTCGGATCCCCACCCGCCGGCCAGGAGCCTCAGGACCCGTTGCGGCAGCGCGGTACCGTTCCCGAAAACGTAGATTTCAACTGCGGTTTGTATGGATTTATATAGTCACCATCACGTCGAGTTTCCAGACTTTCTGTTTGTTGAGATATAGTCTGGTCGAGTCTTCTTTTCTGCATCCTGTCTTCTGTCTTCTATTCCCTCTCCTCCAAATCAAACGCTTCCAACGTTTGCTATCACCTGCGTCTATACCGAAGCTACATACCCACGTGACCCGACACATCTCCCTCCTCCAAGATGGTCATCAACATCCCCACCGCCTCTCTCGAAGGCAAAGTCGCCCTCGTCACCGGCGGCGGTCGCGGCATCGGCCGCGGGTGTGCCATCGAGCTCGGCAAGCGCGGAGCCTCCGTCGTCGTAAACTACGTCTCCTCCAAGGGCCCCGCCGAAGAAGTCTGCCAGATCATCGAGGGCTTCAACAACGGCGCCAAAGCCGTCTCGATCCAAGCGGATGTCTCCAAAGTCTCTGAAATCAACCGCCTGTTCGCCGAAGCCAAATCCGCATTCGGAAAAATCGATATCGTGATGAGCAACTCCGGGACCGAGAGCTGGGACAAGACGGAAGAGATTACCGAGGAGAAATTCGATCATGTGTTTAACTTGAATGCGCGCGCACAGTTCTTTGTCGGTCAGGCCGCGTACAAGAATATCGAGGATAACGGCCGCATCATCTTGATGTCTTCTATCGCTGCTGGTCTACTCGGCGTCAAGGACCATGCGCTCTACAACGCGTCGAAGATGGCCGTCATCGGCATGATCAAGAGCTTCGCGACTGACTTTGGAAAGCGCGGCATCACGGTCAATGGTGTTGCGCCGGGTGGTATCAAGAGTGATATGTTCACCCAGAATGCTTGGCATTATATCCCGGGCGGCACGCCTGACTGGCCGGCGGCGAAGATTGAGGGAATGATGGCGGATCATTGTCCGTTGGGACGGTGTGCGGTGCCGGAGGATGTTGCGAGGGTGGTGGCGTTTTTGGCGAGTGAGGATGGGGGTTGGATTAATGGACAGGTTATCACGATCTCGGGTGGCTCTTCGCAGTAAATGTGTGGAGGGGCATGGGTTTCTTTGATGTTGTTTGAGTCTTGCTATTGGGATTGGTGGGCATTGTCATGGCGAAAAGCTGGTTGGTTGGGTATTAGGGGATGCCATAGTCATGGGGCTGCTTATGTACGGAATGAAATGAATCAGAATCCTCACGTACAGTGCCGTCTTCATTACGAGTACGAATCGTACTGGAGCTCAGTATGTTTCTCTTATAAGCCAGCCGGTTGGTTCATGGTGTCTTCAAATGCGTAACTAGGAACTGTTGCACAGAGGGCAATTACACTTGACCTTCAGACGATTCCCTGCAACCTGCACGATCTATGCGAAACCTAATAGAACACTCTATCCTACACCCTGCTAGCAATGCCCAGTAAAAACCCTCCACGCTATAAAATATATCTATTAATAAGCTACATCGTTCTTGGTGCCTTCACATCTTTATGTTCAACCTATTGCTCGGCTTCTGATTCCACGTGTTCCGCAATCTTATCCTCCTATCCTACATAATTCACACATGATGTAGCACTTCTCTCTATGCTACTGCTACCCTGCCACACCTCCTAAGAAGCGTGCATGATCTAGACATTTCCTTTTCCTTATCTAGTTCGGCTCTGCTCCTTCCCAGCCCTTAACCCACCTCATTCCCCTATCCCCGCAAACAAATCTCCATATTTTATATACTCTACTTACAACTCAGCACACCTCTCTCCCCCCTTCCCCCGGTCCTCCCCAGCAACCCTCTATTTACTAAAACTGATCCACCCGCCAAACCACCGTCTCCATCCAACCTTCCAAATCCCACTCCTTCGCCTCATCCTCCGTCTGCGTACCAGCATCCACATATCCGGCCACTCGATCATGAAAAGTCCTATTTAGTAGTAAACCCGTTCTCTCACAGCAACCGCTCTGCCACAGACATCACTTACAATCTCCCCTCCACCTTCTCCTTCTCCTCCAGCCCACCCAAGAACCGCGCGACTCTTGTACATAGATCTTTAACCACAGTCTCGCTATTCCCATTCAGATTATGTGTTGCGCCCTGGATTATACCGCCATTCGCCTCATCCACAGTCCCGCCGCCTCGGACTACTGCATTGTTCCAGCGAGATATCAAGGTGTGCTTGTCTACGGAAGGAGGCATGTGTTCATCGTCCCCACTTAATATGAACATCATCTTCGTATTGCTCTCTTTCCCGATCTTCCCAAACGTACTAGATAGACGTGTGTCGCTTAGATCCGAGCTAAAAAAGTCGTCTTCGCCATCATGTTCCGGGGGTGGGGAGAGAAGAGAATAGCAGCGGGATGCGGTCATTTGCGCGCCGAAGAGCGAACTAATCGGGGACGGAGGGAGGACGTGGTTCGCTCTGCCTGCTGCGATCCATTCTCGACATGTGTTTGCGGCGGAGGAGTATTCTTCGGTACTGATAACCTCGGCGAGACCCTCACGGTCCGAAATGCCGGCTTGTAGGATTGCGCCGTCGAGGGATAGACGCGTGGAGGATGATGAGGGGAAGGTGAGGTATTGCATTATGTCTTGGCAGCCGGTGCTGTGGCCCATGAGGACAATCTTGCCCCTGCTGTCTTCTTTGCCTTGCGCTTGTTTCTTCTGGATCTCTCGGAAATACGTCACACACCGCCCCAACTCCTTCACATCGCGGCGCAGATCTCCGGTTCCCCAGCCCCGGTAACTCGAGCTGATGAGCACTTCTACGACGGCCCAGTGCGACGGGAGGGTTTGGGCGAGTGTGGATGGGTAGTATACGGTAAGCAGGCCGTCGCCGAGGCCGCCGATCCAGAGGAGGTAGGATTTGGGAAGCGGTGATCCTGGTGAGTTGGTGGCGGGGGAGGGCGAGGCGTGTTCAAAGGCGACGAGGCGCGAGGTGTAGCGGTGGAGCGTGCCGTTCATAGTGGATCGTCGAGTGATTTTTTGGATTCTGTGAAAATTGAGCGCGTGAGAAAGAGAGGTAGTGCAGCGGCGGAAAGGTGAAGGATAAGCGGGGAGCTGGCTTGCGGGCGGAGGCAGTGGGGAGGGGAATTGACGGCTGGATTTAGATGTACAGAGATGATTGCTGATCTGTAAAATAAGGGCTCCCTTACAGTCCACAGTGTCGCAAAACGCAGCTATACTGCGTTAGTAGGTGTTGGTGTTGGTGTTGTGGTACGGGCAGCACGCGAAGGTCTCGGAAGTCGGAAAAGGTTTCGGAAGCAAAAGCGCGCTAAGGAAGCCGGTCTTGGCAATAGTGGGGTATTGTCTAAAAATACGCGGGTTTGGGAACGTCAAGGGCGAGCATGGAGAAATAGAACTTGGAAATTAGGATCCTGCTCACAGTTTCCAAGGAGCCATCATTCAACAAGCTGAATCTTGGGAATGACGTCCATTGCTTTAATGGAAAGATACGTAGGATGACCGTCCAAAGACAATGCTCATCCTGTGCCGTGCAGTAACATAACACAAATGAAATAACACCGAAACCATCGTTCATATGCCATGCCCCAGTTAAACCCGTAGGGATGAAGACGCCAATCGCAATGCCAGAAGATTCATCCTTAACCCGTCGTACATGCTACTAAGCTCTTGAGCCCTCGGCATCGAGCTCCTCACTGAACCTCGCCTGAACGACCCAATTCTCGCCGAACTTGACACCCTTGCCGCCTCCGCCAGCATCCTTCCATGGCCGATTGACGCCGATATCGACGACCCATATCATCCATGGAGGGTCTCGTCCCGCTCCATTCTGTATGGCTTTGAGCAGCCCGGTTCGGGGAACACCTAGACAGACGATGTGTTTGGCTCGAATTTCCAGTGGCTCGCCCTCGAGGATGGCAACCTCCCCAGTCGAACCACCAACACCGGAAGGAGTCTCGACAGCAAGCACGGCTGCGCGGGATTTATTTGCCCAACCCACAACCGTAAGGACGGTTCGCCTGTCCTGGTCCCCCAGCGCATCAAACTCTTTCTGCCTGCCCAACAAGGCATCAATGATGAGCTCCGGTGGAGCTTGCTGGCGCTTCAGGTTGTCCTCGATGTCGGGCCAGGCGCGGACCAGGCCTCCCACTTTCTTGAAAATGTTGACTTGCTTTCTCACATCTCGATCCCAGTCCGCGCTCCGTTCATAGCCAAGTAAAGCAACAATGACTTTTGGTCCTCGTGTGAGCAAATGTCGAGCGGCTGCAACAGCTCTAGCACCACCACGATGGTTTCCCGCTAAGACCACAATGACAGGACGGGCGTTGAGATTGTCGCGTGCCAGACGTCGCCCACCGGGATTGACAGCTGATAGTGCTACTTCGGCAATTCCGCGGCCTGCGTTCTCTGCCATCATGTCCTCCGTGAGACCAAATTCGACTTCGGCAAGCTCCTCAACCGCCAGCATCCCTCCTGGAGTGATGGTATGGCACTTTCGATTGTTGTGAATCAGTCGAAAGCATGAGCGAAGGGCACTTGGTTCTAGAGCTGGTGAATCCGGTGGAGTGGTGACTCGGCCTGGCTTTGGGCTACCAGTTGCGTGCGAGGACGTAGCGTACGGCCGGTTGATGTACGTACGGCCGGTACGAGCAACCAGACTTGATGTTGCGCCGGAATGGCTCTGGGTTTCAACTTCTGGATGGACGCCACTGCCTTGTCGCATTGGAACTCGCTTGATTGATGTCCGGGACATCGCTCGGCGGGAATTGCGACCACTGGCGTACTCTGATATGTCCTCATCGCTGCTCGTGTTCGATCCACTCTTCACACGTTTGCCATCCAAAACATTCTCAGTGGGATGTAGGTTTTTCCCGCCGTGTGTGCCGGGCCGGGCTATCCGGTTGAAGCTTACTAGTCGATCCTCGTCGGCGGTCGTATCTTCGTTTCTGATCTGGTCAAATACCGAACGTTTGTCAAACTTCGAAAGGTTCTCGGCAAAATCGAATTCCGGGAGTTCTTGAATGTCAGTCGCATCTTCAGTGGCCCATCCGTTCTTAGCCTCAAGGGCCTTCTGCCGTCTTGATTTGTGGTTTGCTGAATGAACGGCCTCCATCCCTACTCTGCCGCCAATCACGCCGGGAGTCTTCACTTGAGGCTGGTCGGGGTCCTGGAGGATAGGCGTCTGTCGCCAGCCGTTCCCTTTTCTGTCCGAGCATGAGTATCTGTAGTTTGAATGTGGAGGATGGAAGCAAATCATACCCTTTCCGTACAGTTTCTGGTGAAGAACCAGCATCTCCACCATTCCGCCTCTCCTGCGCAGCAACTTCTTTCCTCCGCGCCTTGCCCCCGCGTCTTGTCCGTTTCCACGATTCTTCGTTTTTGGCCGTGGCCGTGGCATCTTCAGCTTTCCGAGACGGAGGGTCTTCCATTGGCTTCCCCGTGCGAGTCTTCGTGATGCTGGCCCTGCGAATCGAAATATCCTGGCCTTTAGCGTCGTCAACATCCGCCTCGCCGGCGTCCGCGATATTCAGCGAAGAGAACGGGCCTTCGAGTGTCGCCGCGCTTGGCTTCCTTATCGGGCGTTCTTTGGCCAGGGCTATGTATGGAGACGACTTTGCAGGCAAAGGCGCTGTAGTTGCGGAAGAGAGTGGTTTGATAGGTGTCGCTGGTGCTTCCTGTGGTACGGCAGCAACGGGCTGGCTTGACGGAGCAGCTATCGACGTTTTCTTTCCCATGCTGAGGATCGCGGGATCCATAAACGGCGTGGGCGCCTCGCGCGGTTGCGGAGTCGCAGATGGTGCATGTTGGTGATATTGGGGGTACGACGGCTGAGGGTGATGTTGGGGCGGGTTATGGGCCTCGGGTTGAGGAACTGGTGCTGCTGGAGCTGGCGAATCAACCTTGATATCGGCGATCGCGTGCCCTTCTACATTGTAAGTGGCGAGTCGATGGCCAGTCGCGGGGATGTAAACTAAAAGACACAGTCAGAAATGCTCGCGGTAGACGTGTCTAGCGGTCCTACCATCGTGCAAAGTAAGCGTGCTCGTGTGAGGATTTACCGCTCCTACGATGCCGTGAACAACCGTGCTCGTGGGGTTCCTGAGGGTCAAAATGACAGAGATTCCAATAAGGCCCGAAGCCATAATCTGAGGTCGGATGCGAGTTGGTTTTGACGGACAATGATGTTGAAGGTAAAACGGGTGGCTGCTGGATCTGAATGTTTCTGGGGCTTGGCAGGTCGCGTAACGGCGTCGTCGATCTGCACGTGACGTCACTTCTACTTTCGGGGTGTCTAATTTTAATAAAGTGAGAAGCAGATATGTTCTATGAGGACTACGCTGGTGGTATGTATTGCAAAAATGTTGGGTAAGTGAGGACGCCTATGATGTTCTCACTTCGTACGCTGTGAGCCTGAATTGCGAATATCAAAACCACAGTATGGATTGAGATGAATTTGTTCGAAATCTTGCCGTAATATAAGCCTTGTTCGTGTCTGTTGTCCCAGCCCAGCCAAATACCAATATTCCGGAGTATCTTTGAAGCCGAGAGAAGACCTCCTTTATGCCTGGTGGTAGTATTACCTTCCATACACCCGAAAACGCCTCAACATGCGTTGTGCCACATCTCCCTCTCTCAACCTTGAACGAAATCCTTCTCATAAACACTAGCATTCATTCCAATCCCTTCAAACGCGTTCTTCTTTGCGGCCTCCTTCTTCAGTCCCGCCTGCTCCGCCCTCGAGAGTCCCAAATAGAAGCTCCTGACTTTCTCGTGCGCAATAACCTTCCGAGGATCGAACCGCAACACCTGTAACCCGCCCATACTCGTCGCTCTCGACAATGCCACATAGGCTTGACCCTTCTCGAACACTCGCCCGAGATCCACACGCACCCGTTCCAGAGTTTGACCTTGCGCTTTGTGAATGGACAGCGCCCAAGCCAAAATGAGAGGAATTTGTTCGCGACTAGCCTGCACCTCGCCATTCGGGAGTTCCACTTTCCAACTCTCTCGTTTGCAGAGTAGATCCCGCGTTGTGCCATCCGCAATCTGGAAGCGCACGACGGGGTACACTTGTTGTGTGTTAACGCCCAGGATAGCTGCTTTCTGGTGAGCGCGCATTTCGAGTTCGGTGGGTCCCTCGTCTTCGCCCTGGAGGAAGGCTTCTTCGTTTTCCTTATACAAGACAAACATTTGTTCCGTCATGAAGCCAGTAACCCGGCCTAGGGATCCATTGACTAACGTATCGTCCATGTTCTTGATCAGCATGACTTGTGCGCCCTTCTTCAGGTGGACTGTTTCCGGGGCAATGCAGTTTTGCAACAGTCGGTCGCGATTGGTCTTGTCGGTGATACTGCCACCGTCTCGTGCTTCGAAGCTAAATGTATCGCCATGTAGCTGTTGCATTCGTACTGTATTTGCGCGTTCAACCTCCTGGCGTGTAGGGAACAGCTCCGTTGCCTCTATGTTGTCCTCTGAAGGTGGAAGTGGGCGGTCCAGCTTCCTAAATGAGGAAATGGACTCGGGTGTAAGCCGTCCCTCACGCATCTCGTTGAGCATATTTGCGAAAACGGGATCCTTTTGACGGAAAACGTGATGAAGGCCAATCGTATGTTCGACTGCGGTAGTCCAAGTTGCGGCGTCGAAAGCAAACTTGGCAACACGTCCATAGTCCGGAACTGGGGGGAGCTGGAAGAAATCGCCCGTAATAACGAGCTGGATCCCACCAAATGGTCTGCCGTTGTTTCGAATGGTCCTCGCAATTTGCTCCAGTTTGTCGAAAAGATCGGCGTCGACCATTGACACTTCATCAACGATCAAGATTTTTGTGCGCATCCACCTCTGTCTAGCCTTCGGGTTCCTCCTGATCTTCTTGACAAGATCCTCTGCTGGCTCTTTTCCCAGTCCAATTCCAGAAAAGCTATGAAGTGTAACACCGCCAATGTTACATGCGGAAAGGCCTGTAGATGCCGTTACAGCTACGCGATCTGGTTCGCGAATGAACTTCTTCCGCAGTGCTGAAATAACCTCCCGTAGTAGAACAGATTTTCCGGTGCCTGTATATCGTTAGACTGGACTGCCGCAGCACAAGAGATGTGCAGGTAATCTTACCAGCTGAACCTGTGAAAAATACACTTTTCTTATGCTCTACTATCAGATTCAACACGTGTTGTTGCTCCTCGCTCAAGAAAATGCGATGAACAGCATGCTTCTTCCTCTTGGCCGTCGCTTGCTTCACCTCTTCCTCGTTGCCTTCGTTGGTCTTTACCATCTTCTTGTTAGCCTCGCGAAGATTCTTCTGTTGCTGCTTGATAGCACTCGCTGTTGTGTTCCAGGGGTACGCCGATTTAGTCGAGTCCTTCGGTAACGGGGTAAATTCGCCAGGGCGAGACGCTTGTGTGGATGCTTGAGCAGATGCCTGTGTTGACTGTGTTGACTTCCTCTTCTTCAGTTGTACATGCTCCGGCTCAGGCTCTGGTTCTTCCACCGGGTCCACGGTTTGGCTCTGCTTCTGAAGCCATGGTAATGTACGGCGCTTGCTATTGGGTTGTTGTGTCTGTCGCGATGTTTCGGCGAGTACGGGTCGAGCAGCCGGCATAGCCTTTTGGGGTGTCTTGAAATGTTCGACCGGCGAGGATGACCACGGAATCGGTGCGCTGCTATTTGGAGGATTTGTCGTAGGTCTCGCGGAATTATCTCTTGACTCATAAGCCGAATCGTGTATGGCTGCTCTTGAGCCCACGTTGGGGAGGCTTGGATAGCGAACGGTACCCTTCGTCGCGGGATCTTCAACATCAAGGTCGAGATCGCTATCGAAGTCATTCTCGTCGAAGAACACTCCGGTCGGGCCGGCATTCTTGTTCTCTTTGGTAGTCTGTGATACAGTGGGCAGGTCGAAATCGCCATCTCCAATGCTGAGCAAGGGGTATTCGAAGTCGTCTTGTGAGCTCAATGCTTTGGCGAGTCCGCTGGAAGTCCGTTTGAGCCCTCGACCCTGCCAGGAAGGTGTTCGTTCCGCTGCTGCATTGTGCTTGAGGATGTTTCCAGAGCCCGTGGACAACGGACGCGTGGCGTGGGTGGTCGCAGGAATCGCAGCCCGTTTCAGTGCATTGGTCAACGACTGTTGCTGGGGAGCTACCTTCTGGGTCGGCGCAGTGGCATTGTGTGTTTTGACAGCCTGTTTGAACATTGCCGCAGAAGAATGGAAACGGGATGGGAGGTATCGGTGCGTGGTGGGGACAACAGGTACGGGTCGTAACTGCCGCGAAGAGGAAGCCTTCAAAGGTGGCAATCGCAGTGACGCGCTCAGTCTGAATAACACGACAAGCATACAGCACAGCAGCGTGGCGACCAGGAAGGAAAGAAAAAGAGAAATGGCGTCCAGTAGATGCATCAAGCGACGAAGCAATGTTAGTGTAACAACGCGGTACAGAAGCGGGACCGAGCGCAGTCGCGAAAACGCCTAGGGCGCATCACGTGCATACGCCTTGGCGCGTTCCTGGCCAACCATCGCGAAACCCGCAGGAGCAAACAAGGGCTTGTGGAAGTAGTAAAATCTTCGATAGGCTATAATAGACTTCTCTACGAGTGCAGTTCACACTAGTCGCGTTTCCCCAGCATCACTTCTCGTAATCCTATGTATTGCGACATCACTGTCATCAATCCAAAGTATGCAACAGCCACGCAACTTTTATCCAGATGAACTATAGGCCGGCCCATGTTCTACCAATATCCGTTGCCCACATCTCCAAAACTATATCAGTTCAGAAACCCCATGTCATCGCCGCCATATATAACGGAGCCTCCGAACTTCATGCCTGTTATGGTGAAAACGGTTTGAGGAAAGACGATCTCGCCCGCTCTAATACCGGAGCTCGAGTTGGCAAAAAGCACCATAAGGGAACAGGTATCCAAACTTGGTAAAAGCCGACCTCGTTCGTACCATAACCGAGATGGACATAAGAATAATCGGAAAGGAGACGCCCATGACAACCTAAAATCGTCGAAACATGGTCAACTCAAAGGGAAAGGGGTATGTTATGATATATGCCACGCAAAAGACGCCATCCAAACCGCAGAACCCACGAAACGCATCTTTTATCCGATCAAAAGGAGAGGAGAGCATTAAGCAGCAGCAGGAGCAGCAAGCAGGACTTGTGCAAGCAAATAAGGAGATTCATTATGAAACCCACAAACACAAAAACATACTGGATGACACCACACACAAAGCTCTAGGAGAGGTCCGCGCCTTTTGCGGAGGTATAGAAACGTACAACTGGTACTGATACTCCAACCCAGGCGAAACACTGCCGAACCTTCCCGTATGACCAAACTGAGCTAATTCTTTTTGGAACTGTGAAGCAGATAAAACATAAAGAAAGAGAGGAACCCCGACCGTGGTGTTATCGATGAAGACTGGCATATGTGAAGGGATGTTCAAGTATCCAACCCATGTAAACAATCAGGCATCTGTGGAAGATAAACTGCGCACGACAAGGAAAGAGGTGGTGCTCCAAACGCTCAGCCTTGGTAGCCGCCGAAGCCATTCTGACCATAGTTGCCCTGGGTGGGCTGTCCCCACTGTTGTTGCTGCTGGGGTGGGCCGCCGCGTCCATATCCACCAGCGCTGGTGGGCATTTGTTGATAAGGCTGAGCCATACCAGGGCCTCCAAAGCCAGGCTGCACAGATTGGTTCTGACCGAAAGGTGTACCGCCAGGGCTTGGACCTGCAGAACGATTAATCACTTTTTTCCGAGCATACGGATGCCAGCGTGGCTCTTGATGGAGCCTACCTTGAGGCGACATAGGACCGCCGGTTCCGCTGTACTGCGGGAAGTATTGGTTCGGCGTCTGCGGGAACGCAGAGTTGGGGACGCCTTGAGCAGGAGAGTATTGCTCGAACTGGCCAGTTGGTGGACGGTCCTTGCCCCACTATAGTTTACCGATCAGCTGAGTATGAGAAGGAAGAAATCATTACACTTACGCTACACTTCAGGGGCCGACCGTTGACATTGTAGCCATTCAGCTGACAAATGGCCATGGCGGCATTTTCATGCGTGTCCATCTTGATGAAAGCAAATCCGCGATCAGACTGGAAACGTGTTTCGGTAACATAACCGAAGTTCTGGAAGAGCGGGACCAAGTCCGACTGCGATGTGTACGGTGTCAGGTTGCCAACATAGCAGGTAGTCTGCCATTGAGGTGTCTGGGCAACCACCATATCGTAGCTCTGGACTCCATGGGTAGGGAAGTGGTGATGTCCAAAGGGAGTGGTCGGAGTCATGCCCATGGAAGCCATCGCCTGCTGCTGAGAGATAGAGGGCTGGCCCTTTTGGTTCGCCCAGTTGCAACGGATTGCCCGGGAGCCCAGCCATTCGCCATCCATGGAGCTGAGGGCGCGTTCGGCATCCGAGCGGTCGCGGAAGGCAACGAAGCCATACCCACGGGAACGACCGGTTTTCATGTCCCACATGACACGAGCTTCCGACACGGGACCAAAGGTAGAGAAGGCCTGGAGGAGGACCTCATCGTTGACTTCGTTGGACAGATCGCCAACGAAAATGTGGAAGTGGTTGGAGGTATCTTCCTTGGCGGCATTGTTGGACTGGTATGCCCAGTTCACTCGGATTTCCTGCGCACTGTTAGGACACGTTGTCTGAACGGGTTGGGCGGAACCACTTGCCGTGTTGTGAACCCTCCGGCCATTGAGGGTCTGCATGGCACGTTCGGCCGCGGCTGGGTCATCGTACTCGACGAAGCCATAATTGAATCCTTTAGCCTGGAACTGCCGCGGGTTAGTCATGTTCGACAAGATGAAATGGTGCTTTTCATCGTGAGCTCGGCGCATCTTGCGATGCGCCTAAACTAGGATATGCTCACGCTTACTAGCGGCGAATTTGCTACTGGGGAACCACTGACGTTCTTGTCTGGGATAATTTTGACATTTTGAACGTGGCCTGTCGTCTCGAAGATCTGCCTCAGGACGTCCTCGGTGACTCGGGGGTCCAGTCCTCCAACATACAAGGCCCTCTTGTTTGGCTCTGGGGCAGCGCGACGCGGAACGTATCCCGCGCCGCCGCTGGTGGGAGACATGACGCCGCCAGACATGGGCGAGCTGATGGCGGTAGGGATCGGGTTGTTGTTCTGCGGGATGATGACCGGGGCAAGTGGAGGCGGGGGCATGTGCTGTTGCTGGTTGCCCTGCTGCCCGCCGTCGTAGCCGCCTGGCACGCCGGTCGGGGCCGGGGGGGGAGGGAGCGAGGCGGCAGTGGTCTGGGAATCAGCCATAGTGAAATATTATATGCCGTCTAAATGGTCGTAGAAATCGCCGATGAATAGAAGATGCGTGTACTGAAGCGAAGCGCAGGCCCGTTGGACGCGACGGAGAAGATGGAATGGCAGCCGAAGCGGTCAGGAATATGCGCGGTGTGGTGGGTGGTCGCGCGGGGGCGAGGGCGTGGGCGAGGGCGAGGCTGCTCGACAAAAGTCGCGGTAAGGCGGCAAGGAAAGTCGAACAGAAAGCGGGCAGCGCAACCGACAGAGGAGACTGACAACGCGCAAGGAAAGGGAACAAAGAGAAGAAAAGGAAGGCGCAGGGAATCCGACGCCGAACAAGGATGGAAAAGATGATCTGCTGGTCGTTTCGCTGTGGGGTGAGAGGAGAAGGGAGAGAGGGACGTGAAGTGGTTGCAATATTAGCCTAGCGCTGAAGAGCTGCCTTGGCGTGCTAGGGCGGGCCGTTGCAGCATACACAGTATGGTACACTTGTATTTTATTCTGGGAGGCGCTTTGTCAGGCCACGGAGCCGTGTGCTGTGGCTCTTGATTGACCGCGAGGGGCTAGCGGGAGCTGTCCCGGCGTGACAACCTGCAGCGGTTCTCTGTTTGAAACACGCAATTCCGCTGCGGGCGACGAAAACTCTGCAGGAGGGGAGAACGCGTGCAGCGGGGAGTGGAAATCTAAATCTGCGGCGTGGATGTGTGTGGGTAGAGACTGCCTCTTGGGGGCTAGTGTGTGTGCTGGAATTCTGGCGACCCGGTCCCAGTCTGTTCATGGGAACTTCCTCTGCTCTGATGAAGCAAAAGAACGCACCAGACTAAGAAGCCCAGACAAGTGTTCTTCGAGACCCCTACCAGAAAGGTTTACCTGGGCACCTAGGGAGGACAGCGGATAGCGTTCTCTGCCTTATTCTACGCGTGTGCGGAACCACCCGCTAGTGTCTGCCGAAAGCTTAGTTATCCCGGATCCGAGAGCTCTTGCCCTGCAGCAAGAAGCTGCACGCGAACCGTCACCTCGGTGGATGGAGCCAGCCCAGCACCAGATTTCCCCTCCACACACGACACGCACCCAGCACGCACCCAGCACGCACCCAGCACGCACACGTTCCCGATTCGCCCTGTCCGACGATATGGCAACCGCGTCGCTACCTCCTCCCCAGAAGGGAGCCGCGGAGAACAGTGCCTTGGTCGGGGAAGCCCAGTTCGGGGCCCTCCAAGCCATGATGAATCTCGTCGTATGTCCGCCCGAGGGAGCTTGTGGATGCCGAATACTAAGCACCTGCAGCTGGTCTCCACCGGAAACTATCTCAGGGAGCAGCGGGAGGAGAACGCTTCCGGGCGCATGCTGAACATGATGAAGCGCTCCGTGCCCTTGGCCATGGAGCGCTTCCAGGGCGCGCTCGACGAGCTGGAGAACGAGCTGGTATGTTCGAATCCCTTGCCATTAGAACCGTTCCCTACCCGGGACAAATCCGAGGTGTTGACCCAATCCAATGGCTGACGTCGGGCCCCAGCATCAAGCGCAAACGGTTCTCCGCAGAGATCTCGCCTTGCTGCAGGCCGACCGCATAAAGCGGGAACAAGCAGAAGCCGCCGAACGCCAGCGCCTGGCCGCCGAGTCCTCAGCCAAGAAGAACGTCGTCGAAAAAGAGGAAGTCGCGATCAAAGACGCGCCTGCCGCCGCAACAGACTCGGAAGCCGCAACCCAGGACCTCGTACCGCCTTCGACGGCAGACCCGCAGCCCGCGGCATTGGAGCGCGCGCAATCACCGCCACCGCCGATATCTACGGCCGCCGCCCCGATTGGCGATCCGCTGTTTGATGGCACACCGACGACGGCCAATCCCCAGGATGCGGAGTTTGACTTCGATGCCATTTTTGGGGATAGCGTTATGGACACCGCCGGCGATGCGTCGAACGAGCATGGCGACATTGATATGCATGACAGTGGGGCCGATCTACACTTTTCGCTCGACGACCCTGGACCGCTCGACGACCATGTCCAGGCAGACGACTCAGGCCCGTCTCTTCTCCGCGGCCTCGAGGACTTTGCGAAGGTGGGCGACGACACGGCAACGGGCCAGTCGGGTGGGAACCTTGACATCGACTTCTCAATGCCGGATCTGCCGGATGTGACTACAGACCAGCCTGCGACACACGAAGAGCCGAAACCCGCGGAAACAGCGACGGTATCGGCGGACCAGCAACCTACAGACACGGGGGACAACACAGACATGCTTAACACGATGGACACGATGCCTGTGGACAATCTAGACGATCTGTTCAATCTCGATGGGTACGATAATCCCGAAAATACCGAGTTCGAAGACGCCTTCTTCGGCTTTGGCGAGAGCTGATCGATATCTCCGTTCCTCACTTCCCATATGTTGCCAAACTTCCGCGCGGTCATACTTAACATCAAATCTGGGACTAGATGCGATCTTTTTCCATTGCTTTTCGTTTCCGATATCTAGAAAGACTTCTTCGGCTTTGGGCCTTTATTGATCAGCATCCAGGGCCTTGGTCCGGATTTTGGGCGTTCGCTTCTTGGGAGGACTTTTGCTCTATGGCTTTGGGCTTTTTGAAATCGGCGTTCAGTACTTCATTCTCAATCATGTCTTGGGGACACAGGAGCATTGGGACGGAAGGTTACATCCCCGGTCATGATACCCCAGGCAGGCATAGGATACACATATGTACACACTCTTATCTAGTAGAAGTTAGAACGGAATCATGAAGTCACGGTCCCTGTACGAGGGACAACAATATATTTCATGAATAACATGCCGAGTAACGAAGATCAAAGCCGACGTTTTGAGATATAAAATTTATCGCATTGCTTGGATCTCTTCCATGGTCCTTCCTCTCATACCCTATGAGAACGGGGATGCCGTAGATGCATCTCCTGCATTCTGCAGGCGCACCGTGTGTGTATAATACAAACAAGAAAGCAGTCGCTCATTCATAGCTCATGCCATGGCATGGTTCCCTCGGAACCAAAAAGAAAAAGAAAAACGCCGGCCATGCTATGCAGATAAAATCCATACCAACCACCCACTCCATGCAGCATATTTTACTCCACGCCTTGAGCTGCTGCGGGAATTTACTCTGGCTGATGCTGTTGCTGTTCCTGCGTCGTAGCAAGCGCCTCCACAACCGGCTTCGCATCCGCATGCACATCTCCACTTCCCTCCCTCACAACCCCTTCAATCATCGCGGCAAAGTCCACTGGGATATCATGGCCATGTTTTCCCGCGTCGGCACCACCGTCATGGGAATCCTGTGTCTCCATATCCATACCCCTGAACTCATGTTCCTCGAATGCCACAGCATCACTCCCTTCAAAGATACTCGCTCCGCTCCACAAGCCCACTGTACTCGTAGCTGGGTCCTCATACAGCGAGAAACCCAGTCCTCCAGGCGGACTGCTTGGGATGGGCATATCGCTGCTCAAGAAGTCGTCAGGGGCAAAGTCGCAGAACTGGATTCCAGAAACCGAGGACCGACCAGGCGTGTTAAAAGAAGGGAAAGCGGAGAAATCAAATGTGTGGGAGGGCGAGCCCTGGAGTCCATCAGAGAGAAGAGCGTTGAGTTGGGCGGTGAAAGGTGTCAGGGGTGCGACAGTGGCAGCTCGAGTGCCGCGATTGGGTGTCACGAGGAGTCGGGTGGGTGTCGTGAGACTGAGGCCGAACAAGTCGGCAGTGGCTTCCGGGCCGCGTTTGGGTGTAAGAGCGGGACGACGACGTGATCCAGGTGTTGGGGTCTTGAGAAGATCGTTCAGCGGGGTGCCTTTGTTGGGGGTGGTTTTTATAGGCGTAGTCTTGGGGGATACAGGTTCTTCGAATAAATGTGCGAGGTCGTCATCATCGTCATCATCGATGGCTGCCGCCGGCGGGCAGTTCTCCTTGTCATAATCATCAGCGGCCGTGACCCGTGCTTCTTTAGCATGTTTGTCTGCTTTGTTCGTTGGAGATATGCTCGGGCTATCCGTGAGAGGTTTAACCCCACTAGTTTTCCGCGGTGAAGGGAATAGCAATCGTCGCGTAGGTTTAGGGGTGAGATCGTTCTCGATTTCGATTGGAGAGTCCTTGTGTCCACGCATGGCGACTGGGCTGGATTGGATAGCTCGGCGTAGAGCAGCGTTTGCAGCTGCTTGGTCCATCTGGGGTCCAGGATTGGCATCCTTACTTTGGAAGCTGGAAGCCCGAGGGCGAATAGGCTGCTTCATCTGGGTATCAGAAGTCCCGTCCATGGTGAAAGAAGCACTGCCGTGGAAATCTGGCACCACGGGCTCTGATTGCGGAACGGGGGCGTCGGATGTCAAGTCTTCATTCTGCGCTTTCGCCCTCTTCCTCGGACCCTTGGGAGGGTTCCTCTTTCGCTTTGGCTTGTCTCCTCCAAGCTTCTGTTGACTCTTTACCCAGACTTCTGGTGGTCTCATGCAGCCCTTCTTAGTCAGCCATAGGCCGCAAGGATTACAGAGGACAATCTTCTCAAAAGTATCAGAGCCCTTCTCGTCAGGATCCAGAATTTGTTTGAAAATGCGGTACTGTTGTGGGCCGTCTTCTTCCTCGGTGCGGACAATAGCATCAAGCCCAACAACACCAGATCCATCCGTAGAAATCTCGACATCAGCGGGGTCTCCAGTCTCCAGACGGGCGAAACACTTTCTCCATGTAGGCGTCTCTATCTCGCCGCAGTTTCCGCAGAAGTCCGGAGTTTCCCCAGCCTCAAGCTTCTTGTTCAGCTTGTCGAGAATCGTTTGTTTCCGTTTCGCACCAGAACCGCTTCGGGGTTGACGTAGGCCTCCCTCAAATGGAACAGCCGTATCTGACATGGGCTCACCAGACCACGTCTGGGATCGAGGGAGACCCCGAGGCTTAGACAGTCTGGGTGGTTTCGCTGGCACTGTGTTTGGAGTCGATGCACGGCTAGGTGCCTCTACTGGATTTATATCAACATTCACAGCCACCGGAGCAACAGAGTACGTTGTTTTTGGCGAGCCGGCATCTGTGCTGGGTGGGCGCGAGAAGCTCATCTGCTGGGGTTGCTCGATTTGATTGGCTGGATTTTCCTCCGCGGAAGGTGAAAATGGAGCTGTGTCGAGAGATTGTACAGGCGGTTTTAGAGCACCAGAATTGGTGTTCCAGTCGGCGACCATGGGAAATGTCTCGCCTTGGAAAGAGGCAGACGTTTGTCGTTCCAAGCCCCTGGCTGAACTAAATGATGACTTCCTCGGGAGATGGGCACGTGCGTCATCGGCGGATATCTCGATATTGTTCTGTGCGGACGAAGCTGCTGCCACCGCAGGTGGCGGTCTGGGATAAGTGTTGGGTTTAGGGAAGTAGGATTTAGGCAGCAGCTCCATGGGACCTGGGGTCACCTCTGTCCAAGGGTGGTGTGACCGATCTTGTCTAGCTCGCCGCCTAACCTCTGTTGCAGTAGGAAGATCGCTACCTTCCCAAGTCTTTCCGCCCTCTCCGTCCTCTTCGTCTCGCCCAGCAGACAAGTCACTAACAAAGCCAGAGTCAGCAGGGCAAGGCAAAGTTGGTAGTCCTGGGCTTGAGGGCACAGACGACGCATCACGCTGGCGCATGACTGGTGGCGAAGAAGGCATTTCCATGGGAGTCTCAGCGGGAGTGCCACCCCTGTCCTCATCAGCGGAATCAACGGCATTATCAGAGAAAATTCCGGACTCTGCGTAAGGGGAAATGTAGTTAGACCTCTCATCCATTGATGCATGTCGCAGCAGGCTTGGTGCTCCAAGGCGCGATGGTCCGCGAGGCTGTGACATGCCCGTTTCGCCAGGCCGAGGCGTAGGTGCTCGTGGCATCTGCTCGACCGAGGACATTACTGCAGCAGGATTCATCGGGGTGGGTCTGTGAAGTCGGACGGACGCCGCTGTGCTGGCGGCAACTCTGAGAGATTCGGTTTTCGTAGCCAGGGTTGCCTTCTTTGGTCTCTGTGCCTTTGTAACACGGGCTCTCTTTTTAGGTGGTCCTTCCTCGCTGCGTTCTGGAGGGACTTGAGACATGGACGAATAACGGCGAGGCTGTGGGGGCATTTCACTGCGAGCGGATGCTCGCGAGGCTGGTCGGGAATCCTGGCCGGCCTGGAATGGATTATAGGATGCAGTGCTCATCGCGGGACTGGAAGCTCTCGTTTCGTGTGCGCTATGTGTAAGACCCTGTTGCTCATAGTACCGGTCGTTCCTTCGATCCTCCTCTTGGGGGCTTGGGCGCGTGAGCATCTCGTGTATGGACTCCACACCTCCCGTAAAACTAGCCGTATTCCTCCGCGGACTGTCCTCGGGTGTTGCCTGCGCCAGCTGCCCAATCGATGGGTTAACCTTCAAGAAGTCCGCCCAAGCGCTGTAGTCTAGTCCTTCCGGCATAACCTTGCTCAAGTTATGATAGCGTTCCAGATTCTCGACATATTCGCGTTGCAAGCACGTGGGAACCGGGACGAGCTTCAGTTTGACTTCTAGTGTCTCTTTAATTCCATTGGAGAAGAGTCCGAGGATGTTCTTGCACACGCGACCGGTAACCATAGTCTGTGACTGGTATGCGGGGGCATTGGGAGTGGGAGATGCCGAGGCAAGGATCCACGAGAGCATGCCTTGGCCGACGAGAGGCGTTTCGTACTCGGAATAATCGTAGGCGTACACGGTGAAGTCGTGGCCAAGCTTGGCAACCAGTTCCGGGCTAGATGGGATGTTTAGTAAAGCAAGGGCCCGAGGAGCTGCTTCTTGGCAACGTACCTCGCCGTCACGATGGCTTGGATGCATGTCTTGAGCTCTATGACTCCCACCTGAGTAGTGTCGTCCAGGGCGACGGTAGGAATGTTCAACGCGTTGGGTAGCCGAGCTAGACAATTGGATTTGTTCTGGTCGTCAAACGTGTACAGAATCTTGACTGCGGGTGGATGGGTTAGAGATGAAGCATCATGGCAGCCACTGGTGCCTACCTCTCATGAGCCTGCGCGGAATATCGAGCATCTCATCACCATCCTCGTCAACAGCCGACGGCACGAGTTGCTGGGAAACATCCTCCCGCAGACCGCATGGAGAAGTCATGACGGTCTGATGGGTGAATTTGCGGGAGGAGGCTGACGCGATGGGTGAAGGCCAGGAGCGTGGTGGTGGCAGGGTAATAAGGGAGGAAGGTGGTCAGTGGTGTCCTATCGTAGGTGGCTGGCGAATCATCGCGATCAAGACGCGCGAACATGCACGAGTTCGCGGTTTGGCACGTCAAATAACGTGCAATGCGATGGATTGTGGCTATAATATGGCGGGTTACGATTCGTGGCTCGTGGACGGAGAATAATAGAGAAACTTTCAGAGAATTGAACGGGGAAAGGGAGCGAGGCCGGCTTGGTGAAGGTTGTCGGGGAGAACGCTCGAGCTGTGGAGACGAAGCCAAAGCTCGCGTGCACGTGCCCAATAACCCATCGCGTCACGTCGGCGATCAGGTTTTTCCGGCCCGTCGGTCGAATCCTAGGCAAGCTACTTCACTTCATCGCAACCTTTACCAGCAGACCACACCACGCGCCAAACTTTGTTAAAGCTTTTGGGGTCACCGATCTGATTTTTTCCAGTACAAAATTCCAAACCGCACAATATGGCCGACGCAAAGATGCAGTAAGTTGATTGCGCCCGCATGTAGCAACAGAAGTATTAACAAAGTGCAGGGAGCTCCTCTCTAAGCCTCGACAAGAGTTGACGTAAGCCGATTCCCTTCTCCTGCAATTCGATGCAGTCCCCATATTATTGCAATACTTATCTGTAGATAGCGAGTACGAGGTCGCTCAAGTCGAAGAGCACGAAATTACCACAGGCCCGCTTTCCATCCTGCAGACCGCCGTACGAAACCGCACCCAAGTCCTGATATCCTGCCGCAACAACCGCAAGATTCTCGCGCGCGTCAAAGCCTTCGACCGACATTGCAACATGGTGCTGGAGAATGCGAAAGAGATGTGGACGGAGCAGCCAAGACTGGCAAGTGGTCAGAAGGGCCGAAAAGTGAACAAGGACCGCTTCATCAGCAAGCTGTATGTCTCACAGGCTAGATAGCCCCAGTTTTGCGCCCTGCTAACAACTTTGAAGCTTCATCAGAGGAGACTCTGTCATCCTTGTCTTGTTGAGTTAAGTGGGGAGGCGCATGGGAATCAGCCCTCACGGTTTTGGACGGCAACGATGGAGTTCTGGATTAAAAAATTACATGAAGGTCACCGAACCGACGATTACAATATCACTTTCTCAAACCTTCGCTGAGCCCCAGCAGTAATTCAGCTAGTCCGTGCGCTCCTGGATCGGGCACCACCTCCCACCCTTCTCCTCCTACGTAAACCGTGCGACCCAAGCTTGCTTTCATTCCTCTGGTCCCCTTTGCGCCGTCTTCCGCAGCTTTCGCCGCCGATTCGATATTTTTCGTCTGTGAAAGAGTATTGACAAATGGGAACAAGGCGTCCATCAAAGTCCTATCTCCTGGCTTGGCTGGCGTGTACCTGTTCAACGACTGAAGAGAAGACTCTAGGGCCTTGGCCCAGATTTCAGGCGTGATGTCCTGCGGGGACGAGGGCGCATTCTGGCGCAGGCCGTGGGCCAGTGCGTTCAAGAATATGGCATATATGGCTCCAGAGGTCCCATCCATGGTTGTTTCAACCACTTGGGTTATGTTCTGGAGGAATATAAGAACGTCATCGACTTTCTTCCCGGACTTGTCCAACATTCTCAGAATGGCTGCACGACGTTAGCGATTGAACCCTTATCGACATATATGACTCTCGCGTACCTTCAGCCCCTCTTTTCAAGCCAATCCCACAGTCTCCGTCGCCCACTACCGTGTCGTAGTTTGTGATATCTGGCTCAGCCGCAATGACCCTATTAAGGGCTGCTGTCAATGCTGACTTGGCCAACGCAGGATCCTCTAATACACTATTAGCCAAAAATCCAGCTCATGGTTCTGTTGGATACGAACGTCTCAAATTGCTCGATTGAGCTTCCTCCTCTGCTGACGGTTCTTTTTGGAGCTCTGGAGACCCTTGCTGCTTCCAGGTGTCAGTTTTGATTGCAGCTGACCATCCCGTAGCTTCTGCAGGCGCATCGAGCAATTCTAGCATCGAGCTTCCAACGCCAGTGTCCGTGATTTTCAACAAGGAAATGCTGAAGCCAAGTCCATTGAGACTTGTCATGTAGGTACCTGACAGTATTCGCACAGGTTTGATGTTCCAGTTGTTGGCTAACTGTTCGATCACTTCATGGGTGATTCCGCCCAGTTCCAGCACGCTTACTGCACCTAGATTGTTGACCAGTAACACTACCTCGTCGCTCGAAGAGATGTTAAGGAAATTCCGGTCCTTGTCTGAGGCATCCAGACAGTGTGAGAGCATCTTCTTCACGAGGCCGGGGAGATCCGTCGTTTTGCGTTCTGATCCCGGTTCGTTATGAATACCCATACCAATCTCCACCTCGGATTCTTTCAGTTCATCTTCAGCCGCGTCTGCAATGGATCTACCCGGGACGTGAACATGGGAAAGCGAGGAACCGATGGAAACGAGGCTGTCCGCCGTGAGCTGCGCAACTTGCGAAACTTGCTTCAGACTCGCCCTATACTCTAGTCAGCCTCACATATCCTTCTTTCCCAGTCGTATAGATATTTACGTACCCCTTCGAAGCCAACGCCCCGGCAATCTTCTGCACCAACACCGTCCCCGCAATTCCCCTCCTCCCCACCTTCCCTCCTTTTGCCCTTCCAACCCCGGCATCATCTCCCACAACCACCATATCGACCTCCAAGCCACTGGCGCGCGCCTTCTCAACTGCCATTCCAAAATTCAACACATCGCCCGTATAATTCATGACTACAACCAAGACCCCCTTCTCCTTCTCCACGCGATGCAGAATACATCGTCGGACTTGCTCTGCACTCGGACTGGCAAAGATGGTGCCCGCGACGGCGCCGGAAAGTAGACCGCGGCCCACGAATGATGCGAAGGAGGGCTCATGGCCGCTGCCGCCACCGGAGATGATGGAAACTTGGGGTGGGGACGAGCCGGGTTTAAGGTAGATGATTTTGTTGTCGAGATCGCATGATACGGAGGGGTTAGTTTGCGGGATGGAGAGGAGCGCTGTGTTGACGAGGTGCGTGGCGTCGTTGAGGAAGTGTTTAGCTGAGAACGAGGGTGTTAGTATTGTTTGCTATCAACTGTGCGATTCACTGTGAAGGTAACTTTCTTCGCGCTCATATGCATGTTTTATTGGGAGTAGTTATATGGGTATACTGACATGACATGGTGGCTTTCAGCTAATTAGCACGGCAAATGTTAAGGAAAACACGTAGGTAAGTGTGGGTAAGTAGGTTCACATTGAATGGTTCGAGCGCGGAGCAAGGGGATTAAGATGGTCGTTCATGGCTGTTCCGACACTGTGGCGGAGTGGAGCCCGACGTGTGCCTTGCGTGCCGATGTTTTGTGCTGAAGTGGGGTCGAAGAGGGGAAGCTGGTGGGGTCGAACTTCGGGGCGAGAGCTCCGATGTTGCGCACGCAGGGCAACGCGAAAACGAGGAATGTGGTCTGCCTAGCTGGGAGCTAGCTTATATTTTAGGAGTGTAGAACAACGTCGCTGGGCTGGATTGGGAAATGGTGGTTACCTTCTGACGACCACGCACGCGTGAAATAAGGCGGAGAATGCCAATGGTTTTCCTTTCTACTCATTTCCAATTCAAGTCTAAAAGCAAGTTCCTGTTGTAATTGTTCAGCTTGTCCGATTTTGCCACCTTAGATGAGTAGAGGCAGTCCTCAGACAAATCTTGGCACGGATAGTGAGAATGAACTCGCACTGTGTTAGGTTAATGTGAAGTTGAGACTAACTCTATTATAGACATTTTATAGGTTTCGCTAAGAGTTATATGTAGTCTTCGAGCTACCATAAGATTATCTGTGTAGTAACAGACGTTGTAAGCAGCCAGAGCTCCGTCACATGACTACGGTCCTATGACTAAGCTCGATCAATTACTACAAGAGCCTCTGATTTGTACACTACACACACACATGATGGACACATACATGAGCTACACACAATACACACGAGAACCCTCAATTCACCCATCATATCTTCTCTCTATCTCTAGTGACACCTGGCCCCCACCTGCTTACAGACGTTTTCCAAATAGCTAAAAGAGTGTAGCGCACCAACAGTGAGGCACTAGGCATTTCTCGTTGTGAATTAGTGCCTGCCCCCTCCACTCAACATCGTCAAACCTCAAAAAACTTCCAAGCACATATTCTGTCTGTTCCTTCCATCATACCACTGTAGTTGTGCTTTACGCAGCCATCAGAGTATTCAGACTCGGTAAAGCGTTCAGAGCCTATCGCACCTCATCGCTCAATACTGAGTCTTTCAGACGAGTCTCTCTGTCGGAAATGATGTCCATCTATAGTCCCCTTCCAGACGATCACATAAGGATCATCGAACTTCAGCCTGGCGAACGTGATGATTCCTTAGTTTGCAACCTCATTCCTGTTTCGACACAACCATGGCCGGACTACGAGACCATCTCCGATGTATGGGGAGACCCGAACATCACTAGACCCATATGTTGCAACTCCGAGAGCCTCCCCATCACGAGGAACCTTGGACACGCACTGAGAGCACTTCGCCATCACAATCGGTGCCGACGTCTGTGGGCTGATGCAATCTGTATCAATCAGAGGGATCTTCGTGAGCGAGACCAGCGAGTACGTCTCATGCATTGGGTCTACGCCAATGCTCAGCAGGTTGTTAACTGGCTAGGCCTTGACAATGGAAGCGCAAAAGTTGCGGCAGAGTTCATAGCGTCTGTTAGCAAAGCTTATTGGTCTTACGCCTGGGACAAAGAGTCGTGGGGCGAGGGGTTGGTCATCAAAAGTTTCAAATCAAATCGCGTCTCATGGGATGCCTTGGCCGACATACTTGATCGTGCCTTGTTAGAAAGAGTATGGGTTATCCAAGAGCTAGGAAGAGCTCTAAAGGCCATGCTACGCTGCAGCGACATCGAAATACCGTGGGAGAATTTGACCCGAACCGCAGCCCTACTGGGACTACACTGTCGCGTGACCTCGCAGAGCTTGAACGCAAGATTCGCCCACGTCATGTTGATCGAGAGAATGTTTCTGATGTATAATCATATCGGGAATCATTTCGGGCACGTCTCATTCGCGAGCGTCCTAGAAGAGCATCGACTTCATCTGGCCTCAGATCCAAGAGATTACATATGTGCTTTGCTCAGTCATTCGACTGCTTCTTGCACCGGTTTATTGATCGCGGAACCGGATTACGGCAAGCCAGTGCAGCGGTTATCCACCGAGGTTGCCTCGAAACTGATGGAGACCGCAAGCCGTAGATCTGGAAATCTGGAGATTTTAACGACAGTAATCCATTATCATGACCCTCAGCTTGGAATACGTGATATCCCATCCTGGGTGTCTGATTGGAGGATTCGCAGACGGTTTGGAGAACAGCTGCACTACTTTTCCTATGGCCCTAAGCGAAAACTTAGAGATCGCATCAGTTTATTTTCCGTGTGCTCAAATATTCAAGCCATCGCAGCTATTCGACGGGAGAATGTGAAAAACCTCTCGGTCAATGAACAGAGCGTACTTAGGATCGAAGGTGTCATGTTAGATGTTGTGGAAGACCAACCCGACAACTTATCCATTATTAACCCTTCGTCGTGGTCCTACATAGAGGCGCAAAGTCCAAAAGTTAGGGAGCATGTACGTTCGTTAGCCTTCAATTCCGAACCCCAAACTGGGGCTCCAGACCCCACAAGACGGAAGTCTTGTGACAACCCTCGCAGGCGGTTCATGGCAGAGCCATTGGTGTTTTAGCACCGGTTATGATGGATACATGGCAGAGAATATCGAGCAAGTCCCAAAATCGGACGTCTCTGACGTAACAGACTCAGACATACTAATCTCACGGCGTTTATCAGAAGATACAAAGCATTCAGGTCGCTAGTTCTCCAGGTTGGTACCAACCGACGCTTCTATCGTACCACAAAGGGGCATCTTAGTATTAGACCCCTACTTATGAGACCCGAGGATTTCAGTGTATGGCTCAGTGGCGGAGTTGTACCATTCATCCTACGAAAAGTTGGCGATCATTATATATTGCTCGGCGAATGCTATATGGACGATTTGACAGACGGTAAAGCTTTCAACATGATAGCCAGAGGCGAATTGAGGAAGGAAATTTTCGAGATACATTGACGAGTTTTATATTACGAGGATATGCCCTTCAATTACACCGCAGTTCGCGGCGGAAGTCTCGCAATCGGTTTCGACCTGCTTCCCTTATCAAAGAAAAGCCCCTCGAGCTTCCTCTACTCTAAGCCCACAACTGCGTAACATCCATCATCCTATTCGCCCTGCCACGCTTCACCAACTCATCCTCGTCTCTCTCGTCCAAGACCTCCCTCTCATTTTCAGGACCGAAAGCCGAGAATTGGAACGGGAGGCCAGTCCCAAAATTCGCATCCGTCTCCATATCCCGCTCTTTCATTATCTCCATCTTTCTCTCCTTCTCCTCCCCTCTAACTCCCCTCCTCACCGCCACCTCCATAACTCTCGCCAACTTCTTCCTCTCATTGAAACTACCGTCCCTCCACTCCTCCCTCTCCCTAACAAACCTCTCCACCGCGCCCTTCACCTCCTTAAAAATCCTCCCCTTCCAATCTCCCCTTACAAATACCACCTCCAACATCCTCTCCAGCTCCTCCTCGCTGATCCTTCCCCTTGCATTGAACAACCCGATGTCCGTCGCTCGCCGCGAAGTCTAGAACTGTGATGGGGATACTGTAAAGGTATTCTAGGAGAGCTTGTTTGAGGCAGTTTTACTCCACTTGTGTAAGGCTAGAGTTTTCGCGGGAGGCGCGGAAACAGTTTATCAGGGCACCGAAAGGTGTAGGGTCGTGCGGCAACGGGCGACCGAGGCGGGCGAGAGCTTCTCGGGTGAGTTTTGGGACAGAAGGTAGGTCGAAATGGTTGGGAAGGGCCGACCAGGCGAGATTATGGGGGAGTGGGGAGAACGGTGATTGTGTTGTGAGGAAGGCCGCGGACATGGGCGTTGAAGGTTGGGAGGATATGTCGATGATGAAGGGCTCCACATCCTTACATTCTAGCGGGGCGGGTGTATGCTTTGCACGAAGATTACAGGAGCCCATTATGTGTCTTTAAGATGAATGAGCGCGATGTGATTTTCCAACTTGCCGCCGGTGCGCCTCACCAAGAAGAAAGTACACGTTTATAGTTGTTGACTAGAGACGAGACTTCATTCACTGCGGATCGATTTCCACTCAATGAGTGGAAATACTCTACTTAATAAGTAGAAAATCCCCACTTAGGGCACTTAATAAGTAAAAAACTCCTACTTATTAAGTAGAACAAGATTTTCTTACATATATATTTAATAAAAATCTTAAAAATCTAAAGGACTTAGTTATTTTAAAGCGTTTGTTACGATCCGACTGCGCCAGGCAGCCAGGACGCCATGCGCAGGTCTTATGTACTAGAAGACCAATCAAGGGGACGTTAGGGTGCGGCACAGCATGCGAGGGTTTGGTCACGTAATTAAATACAATGTTAAGGGTGATCGCTCACGATGCCAAGGGTGATTACTCACAACAGTAGTAGTAATTATAGTGAGTGCTCATGATGCTCATAGTGAGCAGAGTGATTGCTATTAGTATATAGGAACAAGGAAATCCCTCTATAGACTTCTACGTTTAACCTTAGTTATTTAGTTATAGCTTAATACATTAGTTACTCTAACTATTGCTTATAACAGATAGTCTATTCTATACTTTATAGCAACACTAGTTGTTACGTGTCCTTTAAACTATCTTTGCCTAAGAACTAACCTAAGCACTCTTGTTAATCTACCCCTTAGACTATCTAAAAGTCTTTAACTACTATAACTGTCTAAGAACAAGAGGACTTAACATTTTAAACGCCTCTAACAAAGATAACTAATATAAACAATAACAAAGCCTAGACTAGTGTTAAGTTCTCTTATTCTTAGACAGTTATAGTAGTTAAAGACCTTTAGATAGTCTAAGGGGTGGATTAATAAGAGTGCTTAGGTTAGTTCTTAGGCAAAGATAGTTAAGGGACAAGTGCTAATAGTTGTTGCTATAAAGTATAGAGTATACTATCTGTTATAAGCAACAGTTTAGGGTAACTAATGTATTAAGCTATAACTAAATAACTTAGGTTAAACGCGAAAGTCTATAGAGGGATTTTCTTGTTCCTATATAGTACTAGCAATTACTCTGCTTACTATAAGCATTATGAGCGCTTACTGTAATTCCTACTACTGTTATAAGCAATTACTATAATTACTACTACTATAGCAAGCAATTACCCTTAGCATTGTGAGCAATTACCCTTAGCATTGTGAGCAATTACCCTTAGCATTGTGAGCAATTACCCTTAGCATTGTGAGCAATTACCCTTAGCATTGTAATTAGTCACGTAACTAAACCCTTACATGCTGCGCTATACTCTAGCGTTCCCTTAATTAGTCTTCTAGTACATAAGACCTACGCATAGCGTCCTAGCTGCCTAGCGTAGTTAGATTATAACATTATCTCTCTCTCCTAAGGATTTGTCCTTAAATCTATATAATTATCCTAGTTGCTAAGTTATAAGTAGATTGCCCTATACTTATAAGTTATGGGCTTCGAAATCGGACTCTGCACCTCCACGTGGTGAAGCCTAGGAACCTGACTCTTACAGAGATCAGAGCCAGCGCAGAGACGTCGCGTTGATGGTAGTGCGGTAGGTAACGCTGCTCTATAGTGAGACAGTGTAGAGTTTTCACACCAGCGCTACTACAAATAACACCTATAACAGTTAGAAAAATAGTTTATAAACTCTATTAACATAAAGGACTATCCTTAAGCACCTAACAGCAACAATATAACAACATAGCAAAACGCCTTATCCCCTACACCCTTAGGCAGACGAAACAGCAGCGGCTGTGCGACGGACAGACGCCAGCGACCCGAGCTTCGCATACCACTAGTACGGTGCCAGAGAGGCTAGGATGACAGCAGCGCTGCACATAGATGGACCCCGTATACTACTAGTGAGGCGCCAGAGGGGCCCAAAAACGTGCGACAGCGGCGACAGCGCGCAGATAGTCCCCACATACCACTAGTAAGGTGCTAGAGGGGTCATAACAAAACAGGCCGTCAACGCCTGCGAGGAGCGACAGTAGCGCTAGGGGTGAGGCGCGAGGGGGGAGGGGGAGCGTAGCGGACAACTATACAGGACAGGAGGCAGTACCTACACACAAGGGAGACATCACTAGTAGAGGCAAGCGTGACAGGGTGGGCAGTTAAGGCTAGAGGACAACAGCAACCTACTAGCGCAGGCGTTACGCCTGCGCTTGCCTAGGGACGCACATACGGCACATTAGCGAAAGGTGTTTTTCCCCTAGTATAGGCAAGCCTTTGGGAGCTGCTTCTATGACTAGCTAACAGGGGTTTTTTTTGTTTACCTGGTGTAAATAGTGGCAATAGTCTGCATAAGCCAATAGGGCTTGCATCAGACGGTAAACAAGAATCAATAATAATAATAATAATACTTATAAGTTATTAGCTATAATGTTATCTAATTTTTATAAACGTTAAAACTGTCTTTACTCTAAAATCCTTATAGCTAACACTATTATATCTATTCTTTATAATAAGTGTTTTTTAGAAAGTTATAATTATCTTGTTAGGGCTTCGAAATCGGACTCTGCACCTCCACGCGGTGAAGCCTAGGAACCTGACTCTCATGAGCTCAGAGCCAGCGCAGAGACGTCGCGTTGAGGGCGGCGCGGTGGGTGACGATGCCCTGTGGTGAGACAGAGCAGAATTTTCACTGCAACCGTGCGCAACATAACTCAACGCGCCTACGACAGTTAGAACAGTTACAAACCCCACAACGCAAAGGACTACCTACCTACGGCAACTAAACAATATAATTAAAAAACAACCTTCGCACCCCACTCCCTCGCTACGCGGACGAAATAGCAGCCTAGGCAGACCTCTCACCCCTAGGCTAGACAAACCTCTTACCACCCCTCGCCTCTATAACTGCCCTAAGCTAGATAACTATAATTATAAGACGTAGATTGTTACTCTTTCCTATAGGAGAGAACCTAGGTTAGGACCCTAGAGTAACAGACACCTAATACTAGGGGCAAAGATCCTGCTTTAGCAGAAGGGGAGAGTCCTCTAGACAGGCAGTTATGTTATAACAGCAGTTTAGGCGTTATGTTATAATAACAGGCGCTAGGAGAACAGTAGACGTAGAGGCTATACTAACAGAGCATAGGGTAAAAGAGGAGAGGACAAAGACAGACATATGTAACATTATAAGGTATAAGGGACGTTAGACATAGAGGGCATTTAGGACTTAGGTTAGGGAAAGCGTGACAGAGTGGGCGGTCAAGGCTAGAGGACAACAGCAACCTATAGGCGCAGGCGTCTTGCCTGCGCCTGCCTAGGTACGCACATATGGCACACAAACGAAAGGTGTTTTTCCCCTAGTACAGGCAAGCCTTTAGGAGCTGCTTCTACGACTAGCTAACAGGGGGTTTTTTGTTCACCTAGTGTAAATAGTAGCAATAGTCTGCATAAGCCAATAGGGCTTGCATTAGACAGTAAACAAGAATTAATAAATAAATAATTATCTTATTATGCTAAATTCTTGTCTAAAGTACGCTAAATACACTTGTCTAGGTCACACGTATGTTAACATGTTATAAGAGTCCCTTAATTAGACTTATAAAGAATATTAAAAGAAAGTAGATAAAGATAAGGCGTTGCTTATAACGTTATAGCAATATTTAAAACTTATTCTGTTTTAAGCTTGTAGACGCTCTGTTTTATAAGCTAGAGCTTCGTTTTAATCTAATTTCTACATAGTTTTAAGTTGTCTATTTAATAGTATTAAAAACATATAACGTTTTCTACTACTAAGCGAGACACACCACTAAGCAAGACACCCCTACTAAAATCTACGTGCGCGACAGTATAACTATAATATAACAACTACTACCTACTATATTAACCTTAAACAAAGCTAGGATTACTATTGCTATTAAAGCTATAAAATACAACGCGTTATTATCCTAATAAGCTGCTACACGCGCCTATATCGTGCCTCTATTAACCCTAGGGCATTAAAGCCATAGACGAGCATCATGACGTGATTACGTACCTAACTATAGGAACCTAACGCTACTAGAGGAGAAATTAATAGTAGAGCGTATACTTGACCTAGATTCTAGAGGCTTTCTACCCTTAAAGGCCCTACTACAAGATATAGCTAACAACCTGCGCGCCTAACAAGGGCTAAGGCTAGTTAGCATTAACTAGCTAGACTGCTTTATTAATTATATAGAGGAGCTTTAAACGCGCTAGACTTAATTATATAATAATTAAAGGAAAAAACAAGAGGATCCTAAGGTTATTAGCGTGTAGTTTATGCTAGTAGCTAACATAAAAGCAAAGTATAGCATTCTAAACAAAGACATACATAATTTTAATAAATTTAGCTTTATAATAAAAGTTATAAAGTCTTAGCTTATAGTTATAGCTATAGAGAGACGTAAGAAACTTAAGATAGTTTAGCTAGGCAATTATAAGTAGGTTACTATTATTAGAAGCGTCTGCGCTAGTAGGTAGGCGATCCTACTCTTTATTATCTACGTAGGCAAGGTTTATATCTCTACGTAGTACTAGGACAAGTCTATGCCTTATAACTAGGTTATTGCTGTTAGTAATAACAGCTAGACAAATAATAACCTTAGAATTACATAGCTAGAGCACTTTAACGCGTTAACAAAGTTATGTACTATAGGGGGCTATAGGCTGCTTATTCTTAACAGCTATAAAAGCTACTACTCTGCTAAATTTAAAGAGATCTGTTAAGAACATAAGATTATTACCTTATATATGCCTATGCACTTGTTATATCTACTATAGCCTCTTAACGTTAGCTGCTTCTTGCTATTAAAGCGTGTATATAGCACTAAGATTATAGCCTTAGCACGCTGCTCTATTACCTATATTACTAAAACAGACTTCCTCCTAGCGTTTAAAACAGCCTATATAAAGACGTTTATAATAGAGACTATTAAAGGAGCGTTTAGAGGCGCTAGGCTCGTTCTGCATAATCTAGATGTTATAATATTATAACTTAATATGCGTCTCTCTACGCCTAATTAACTGCCTAAGCAACCTACTATATAGGAATCGCAAACACTAAGCAATATGCGCGAATTTAAGGCTTAATCTACTCTAATTTATAGTAAGATTAGATCACACGTTAATTTGTTACTAACTGCTATTATTAAGTTGCTTTAGAAGCTTAAGAAAGGCGCGCTAGCAACAGCGCATAAACACGCTTTAATAGTAGGAGAGATTGCTTAGCTTTATAAGACAATTAAGGCCTAAACAAAGAGTAAACGTTATAAACAAAAGTATATATAGACTTAGGGCACGTTAACAATAGCAGAAGGAGCCCTGTTAGCCACTGCTTAGGGCGCTAGTAGGCAGGAAACTAGTAGAGAGTCCTTAAGGGGTAGTCGCACCACAGGTGTAGCTCCGCAACAAAGACGCTATGGGCGCTACAGCAACATAAGGCATAACGCACGAACCTATGTACAGGCTGCTTCTAATACTTCTAATACTAAATAATATACTATGCTATTATATAATTTATAGTTGTTAATATATTATAATTTATGCTGTCGCGGATCGTAGATTTTAGTAGAGGTGTCTTGCTTGGTAGTGTGTCTCGCTTAGTGGTGGAAAACGTTATATAACATTAATCTATATAAGCTATTACTATTACTATCTGTTAAATATATAGCACTATTAAATAGACAACTTAAAACTATGCAGAAATTAGGTTAAAACAAAGCTCTAAGCTAGCCTATATAGTTTCTAGCCACATAGGGTTTCTAGCCACCCCACTAAAATTGGCCACCCCTAGAAAAGTCGCGTTATCTATTAACAACACGCGTCAAAATAGACCCCCGTGAGCAAGCTATACAATCAGCTATTGACGATCTTAATTCTAGTGTTTATACTAGCTAGAGAGCAGCTGCTAAGGCGTACAGCGTCCCACGAACTACACTTCAAGACTGACTTAATGGCTCAACAAATAGCTTAGCTAGCTATTAACACTAGCAGCGGCTAACCCCTTTATAAGAGGAGTTCCTTGTAGAGTAGATACTTGAAGAAGACGCGCGCGCATGCCCCCCCTCCCACGCTCGCGCCCAAGAAATAGCGAATTGAATCCTACGCATGAACGGCAACAATTAGCCTATAGGCAAGCTCTAGATACTACACTTTATTAAGCAGAATCTTGTAACGCCAGTGCCAACACACCAACGCGGACACCCATGTGAGGCTGCCTAGGCGCGGCCGCGCTAGCGAGACGCTAGCGAGACACTAGCTTGTAGCCGTCCTACTATAAGGAGGACTAGAACCCTCTAGAAAGAGAGTAGAATTTAGTCTTCTCTTAGCCTTACTTCTTAATCCTTACTAAAGTGTTGCTTATTGCTATATAACTTATTATAATTCTAAATTCTCTTTCCTCTCTAAAGGTAGCAGCTTAGCATACTTAAGCAATAGATAACTAATTAGTCTCTAAAGATCCTCTTATAGACCTCTCTATTATAGCTAGGATAACATAGCTAAAGCAATAGTAAAAAGAACTAGCCTAACAAGTATAAGAGCAGGACCTCTATAGAGAGATTAGCTTATACTAACGTCGCCTTGTTAGCAAACCTACGTTAAGCCCCTCCCTGTCCCCTAGCTAGGAGGATAGAATTACACTGTCCCTAGAACCTAACAAACGCCTAGCAAGACAAAGGCGCCTAGCTAGCAAAGAACTAACCCTAAGCTATAGCCTAAAGATAGAGAAGATTTCTATCTTTAAGGGCAAAAGGATCTAGAAATACTAGGACTTTAAGACTTAATTATAAATTACTTTTTGTCTAGACCCTTAAGCGTTCCTCCTATAGGACTAGGAGATTATATTTACGCTCTAATACCTTTAACCTACCTATTGTTAACTCTAGATATAAAGGAAACAGGAAGACAAAGGCAAAACGCTAGGATAGTAATAGATAATAGACTTCTTTCTAGACCTAATAAAGAGTCTAATTAACTATAAACTATAGAAGGGAACACCAAAACCGTGATTCGACCCATACTGCCATATAGGGGTTCCCTTCTATACTATCTTGTTCGCTAGAGCGAGCTAAGTATGAGGATCACGTCGATTTTCAATGCACGACATTAGTCGTCGCTTAAGGGCTCTCTAAAGGCTTAACCCTTAACGTAGTTAGAAGTTATAGAGTTTTTACAGCGCTAAGACAACACTAGAGGCAACAGAAAAACAGAGGAACTAGGTAAAAACCACCTAACATACTATCTAAGGAGCTGCCTTGCTAGCTACTCTAGTTTAGTAGTGCGACAGGACACCTCTGTGCTTGCGCTGCTCTAAGAGTGCGTCGCTAAGGCGTCGCACTAAGGGCAGGAACAATCTAAAATTCTAGGCAAACCTATAAGAGACTTAATAATAGATTCCTAACAGACTTAACAACTAAACAGACAACTATTACGCTTCGCTAGCAATTAATTAGAGGATCTTAAACAGCGTAGTGCCCGCAGCCTCTAACAGGCGTGGTCATACGTACCTTAGTTAACTATGTTAACCTAGGCACTGCAGACTTAGGCAAACTAGCGGGTATTAGTCTTAGGCAAACTTAAGTAGGACTTAACAAGACAGTGGAACATAAGCTTAGTTAGTAGAAGGCTAAGGGACTAAGAGCTACGCAGCGTCAAGCTCTCTTAGGGCCCACTTCTGCAAGACATAGTTAGCTTATTATCTCTAAGAGGGTTATAGGTAACGCGAAACAATCTGCTAGGCGTAAAAGGGATTACAGGGCGTAGCATATAATAGCAGCAATAGATAGCTCTAAGGTACTTGCTCTAGCTATTGCGCACGCGTAGGGTAGACCCTTGGTGGACTCGTACAGCCTTGCAGGTAGACAGCTGTTCTCTAGGGCACAGGAGGCTGCTGCTTAGGATCTACATGTAGTGGGCTGTATAATGGGAGGAGGATCAAACCCTTGCTAATAACACTGTCTATATAGCTTAAAAGGACGGATGCGCGTGTTGGTCTATCTAGAGTGCAGGTGGCAGCGCTGCTGCGATAGGCTTAAGGAGCAAATCAGGGAACTTATGCGTTTCAACGCATAGTAGGGAGCTTGGGCGGGCAAGCTATGCTGCACCCTACTATATGACTTATAATATACATGATTCTCTAGCCACGTGGTAAAGCCTAGGAACCTGATCCTTGAGGGGATCAGAGCTAGCGCAGAGACATCGTGTTGATAGCGGCGCGGCGGGTGGCGATGCCCTGTGGTAAGACAGAGCAGAGTTTTC
>MCFA01000078.1:0-174967 GCA_002105025.1 Clohesyomyces aquaticus | reverse complement strand
GGGGAGGCTTTGCGACAGTACCTGGCTCGCTCGGCCCATGTTAACCGTTGTGGTGATGGGAAAGGCACGACAGACAGCTAGCACGACACGAGCGCGCACAGCACAGCTGCCAATGATTGCTACCACGTGACTGTTCATGGATGTTTCCAGAAGCGCGCCACAGCAAAGAATACAATATCGATAGCTACCGTCCAATACCCTGCTATGTCAGCGCGGTAAGTGCCTCTGCCAAAACGCTTTATAGACCTACTCGGGCGGATAAACTTGGGAGTGCAAATGTGCAGGGGCTGAATGTTTTTAGATCTTCAGAGTATCATCTTCCTTGATCATCTTTGTAGGGCTCCGGAACTTGAATAGATGTACTCATGGACTTAAATATGTGCAGTAGAGTAGTTAGAAGTGCAAATCTCTCGTGGTTCTTGATGCTGCAGCCGGCCATACCGCGCACGTCTCACATAATCCTCCCCAGCGTAATTTACACAGTGTGGCTAATGAATCTCTGGCTTAACGGGCTTCTCTCAACTTTCGAGACACAACGCTGATGTGCAGCCTTCAGCCGCTGCAGCCTTCTCAGCCCCTCCGCGCTCAAGATGAACGGCAACATCTTTGACACCCACGGAACGGTCTCGCCGCCTTGCGAATCTACGCCGGAAATTACACAGAATCACCACGTCCACTGCACCTCCGATCGCTCGCCGCATCATGGTAAGCCTTGCTGGAGCGGCAAGCGTCATAGCTGTCGTCGACATATCCGCCAAGGTCGCGTCGCTCTGTTTCCAGTAATCAAACGCCGTTAAGGACGCAAAAGCGGACATTAAGCGCCTCCATCAAAAGGTGACCGATATCGGGAATGTCCTCGAGGAGCTTCAGCAGCGTTTCCAACAGTAAGGATACGGTTCGACTCGATACAATTCGTCCCTGTTCTGTCTCAGATTCATATTACTTCCCTCCTGTTTAGGAGACGCCAAGCAGACTTACGGTTACGCAATACTTCCTGTTAGAGCTCTTATACGTTTCGTACTTTTCGCCAAAAGTAGTAACGTAACGCTTAATACTTTTGCTAGTTAGCAGGGTTACTAAGAATTTTACTCAAGATCTTGCTTAGCCATAGAACGTTCACTGCCAAGAGGGTCTGCCAAGAGCTGAGTCGTATTACGATTCAACTTTACAGCCTCACTATCGTACGTATACGATTGAGAGGTCTCATACTTCCGTACGGCTCACGTGACCGTATTGAACCGAAAGGGATGACTCGTAATACTTGCTGTTGGAAACGCTGAGCATCAACAGCTTTTAGATGAGCAAGAGAAGTCGAAGCTCTCTACTACATGCAAGATAGTTTCAGAGATGTGCGTCTCGGGAATATGAATGAGCAGTCGTGAATACAGACGCAGTGAGAAAATTTAGCTGTAGTGTAGATATGTGACGTTTTTGCTCGGGTCTGTTGAATGTTGAACAGCCACTATATCAAGCCTAGATTGAGCAATCATACTGGAATGTGTATAGACAATGAGTCACAGCACCGCAAGCTTGTGTCACACCCGTTAGGAGAAGCAGTGTGCGGCATGGGTAGTCAAAATTTGGGTATACCCACCTTACCCACGTACCTGTAGGTAATGGGTACCAGTGGGTAAGCCCACAGACCAGTCATGCCTTATAGAGATCAGCAAGAGCGTCTTGATACCCTACTCTAGCTTGTTCCGTTCCACACATCCACACTCTTGGCGCCTTACTAAGGGCTCTCCTTTCCTAATATCGCTTAGTTTCGTGCCTGAGGCACTACCTATGGGTATCCATATACCCACAGGTATTACCTGCGACTACCCATGACTACCCATTCTGCACACTGAGGAGAAGCAACTGAAAGGGTGACTTAGTTAGGCCCACGTGGGAAGAATGAATGCAACCGTCAATCGCCACGCTAACTATGATCTGTCCGTGAGTCAGCAGTTTCGAGAAAATTAACTCCGTCGCTGCGGATCGTTTTCCACTCAATGAGTGGAAGAACCCCACTCAGGCCACTCATTGAGTGATTTTTCACTTTTTGAGTGGTTTTCTCCTACTTAATGAGTGTATTTGCGTGATTTGTATGTAGAAACTAACTAAAATTGTCTCTTTTCTCACTAAGTGATTAAGTTTACTTAGATGTTTTCGAATCTCGTGCTGAAGGTGCGTACTGAGGTAGGTCCCCAGCGGTCGAGCTTGGCCCACCCACACAAACTATATAACCCTCCCATCCTCCCTCCCTCCTGCTATCTCCCCTCTACTCCTCCTTCATCGTCACTGTCATCTCCATCGTCCATCCCCATCGTCCATCTCCATCGTCGCCATCATCATCAGTCAAGTATTTATATTAGATTCACGTTAGATTGCAGAGCAATCATGACGCAGAGAGATCAATTCACTAATGCAACAAGCTAGCAGGGCAGGCAGGGCAGGCAGGGCAGGTTGTGAGAGCAGATTTGGTGTCGAGGAGCCGTGGGGATAGGAGCCGAGGGGGGCCGAACCCCTGAGTGGTACACCATATACTAGATCGAGCCGTAGATAATTAGAGCTAGTACACAACATCAGCGAGACCAATTATTAAGCCATTTTTAAACTATTTTTAATTAAATTATTCGTAAATTTTTGTAATCAAGATACCTAGTCCTGCGATAATATATGTAAAAATAAGTGGAAAATTTCCACTCTTGAGCGGTCGATTATAGGACAAAAAACCTACTCAATGAGTGGAAATCAATTAAATCCACAGTGGTCCCGGATCCAACCGATCTGAACGCAGCACCTACCCAGCCCCGACGCCACCTACTCTCCCACCTCAGTATCCTTCATATATCAAAGTTCCACAAACGCCAGAATGACCTCCAAGGACCTGGACGAAGACACGATGGGTCAGGATAGGGCGACACGAAGGGCGTCTACATACCCACCGAAATCCTGACCTTGATTCTTGCCCCGCTGCTTATCCTCCCCGCCGACTCCGTTATCAGCAACCGCCTCAAGAGCCTCTGTCTTGTCTCGCAGCGCTTCAAAGCTATATCCCTATGCATCTTCTATGGCCAGAACACCTTCGGGCTCTTGTACATAAAAACGCATTATCCACAGCCTATTATCGACATGGACGTTTTCTGCACTTTAGCGCCACTGCTCCCCGTCTGGCTACTCCTCCGCCGTCTAAAAGTCGACATCAGAATCGACATATCGTACACTATCACCCTAGCCCGGAGTGGTATGACGAAGCACGAAATCTACAGCAAGTTCCCCGAGATATACCACGAGCTATGGAAGCACACCGAGGGACGGAAGGCGCTCCGTTTTCTGACGCGCGAGGGTCGTGGGTTTACGAACCTGCTATACCTGGGGCTGTCCATCGACGGGCACTACGATATAGGCAAGGAATACAATTTAAACAAACCAATCCACCGCAAGCCGCGATGTGCCCCAGACATTCTCACCAGAAGAGGAACGGTTCGAAGAGCTGGTACGAGCAGCGAACATCGTTCTGCGAGCTAGTAAGATCCATATCATCCGGGGAAGGTGGGTAGACCGCGGGTTCTTGGGGTCGTGCAGATGGAAGGGAAGGTCAAGGATCATAAAAGGCCGCACAGGTTCTTATAGATGTTGATATAAGAATGGAGAAATATGGGAAATGCTTGCTTTGGTCCACCGTCCATCCCTCCACCCCTCTCACCACCTCCGTGAGCTACAAGCTACAATTGCCGTTTAACCCTCTCACAATGCACTCATATACCTGCTTATCGATCCCTCGAAACATTATCGTCTACATGCACATGTCATGTACCTCCATTCTCTCATCCAGCCAGCAATCCCAGACTCTTGACCAAGCTTAGATCCAAACCCCAAGCCCACTTTCGTCGCCCCCCATTCTCCAGCTCCCACGCAAATATTTCCAAGATGTAAGACTAAACACTACATATATTGCGATACCCTCTATTCCCCGTCCCTATTCCTTTCCCCATCTCTATCCCCGTTTCCGCCGTGTATCTCGAAAGGACACCACCCTCTCCCCCCTCTTATAAACCGCACCATCCACCATCTACCGCTCTCGTTTGATTTCACTCCAGCACATTCGTAAGCCCCAATCCTATCTCGCCACATCATCGAATTCCTAGCCCAACTCCCTTCAGAACCCCAACATTTTTCGCGTATAGAAATGCTATGAAATTCGAACCATCTCCTCTCACCCACCCAGCCACCGTTAGATACCTACTCCACATCGCTCCATCCCCTCTTCCCTTCACTATCCGGGTGCAGGGAATCTCAACCACTTACACACACTCCTCTCCTGCCCACCCAACAGCCACGCACTTATCCCCTTAGGTAAGCCCTCCTCCACTCCACTATTTATATCCTCTCAATCCCCCGGCCCTCTTCAGCACATGTAAACACAGACACGCGACGAAATCTATCCGCACATAATGAACAATAATCAGTGTTCTAGTTTTGGTATCGATTTGATTTGAATTACGCTCCCTCACTCGCTTTTCGCTATGCATACGCCTCCATCTCGTCCATCCACTCCCTACGCCAACCAATTCACTCCAAACACCGCGAGTTAGTGTCTCCAGCTTTCAGTTCATTTTGTCCAGGCCTTGAACAGCCCCGCTGGTCCATTGGATAAAAAAAACCCCACCATCAATCCAGCCATCTCCACCCCTTCCACCCCATTCAGACCAAAATCTCAATCCGTCTATCCCAACCCCGAACCCCAGCCCAACTAGGGACAAAGAATAACGCCCAGAAATGCATGACAGCGTCTTCAAGCAAACAAAGGAAAAAGAGAAAGCGCCAAAGCCCCAAGATTCCGCTAGCGCTATCGCTATAATATCAACACTAAAAAGGGGAGAAGCCTATGTATATCATCAGATGCGCGCGGAAAGCCTATCCAGTCCAAAGAAGAGAAGAGTGTAGTAGAGGTCGAAGTGGCCCGGTCCGCTCCATTCTTAGGTACGTACGTAGGTGGGTGTCGCTAGGGTCGGGTTTGTGGTTGTGTGTATGGGTATCATATGCTCGTGCTCGTTTTGCGCTGTGCCGTTCCGTGCTCGCTTGCTCTCCAATTCTTTCATCGTCCTCAATCACTCCTCAAAACCCCTCATCCTTCTGATTCTTCTTTGAATCCAGCTTATCCTTCTCCTCCTGCGTCATATCCACAATATCTACACCCTCGAGTTTCTTCCCCTTCATATCCACGATATGCTGCCCCGCCTCTTGATGATACAATTCATGTAACCGGGGCAGGAAATACTGCATAACCGAGTCACTCAGGCCCTTCGCCAGAAGATTTTTGTCAACCCAGAAATGCCGTACAAACACGCCCTTACACCCTCCCCGATCCATCGCCTCCGGGGCTCCATTTGCTTCAACACACGGCAGGACTTTAATATCATCCGGCCGATCAAAATCGTACCTCAAATACTGTCCAAAAGCTGCCTGCTCATGCGCCCAATCCAATTTCCACTTCGAGCACCCTTTATACCTCTCCTCACTCGGGCACTCTCCCCACGCCTTAAAAAGCTCTTGAGTCCGATCACCCTGCTGCGCGATGACAAACCCCGTGTTCAAATACCGGTTTCCCTTTGCATCGTAGTTTTGCGGCTCGTCGGGGTCGATGGCCATCATGGCCAGCGTGTCTGTGGACATGTTCCAGTAGTTGAGCAGCCACTCGAGAGGAAGATGCGGGTAGTGGAACATGACGTCTGAGTCCATGAAGACGATGTAGTCGTGGGATTTGAGCGCTTCTTTCATCATGGGGACTTTCACCCAGGTGCCCCAGCGGTCGGCGTAGTCGGGGGCGCGAATGAATTGGTAGTCGTAGCCGTGGATCATGGCTGTGTAGGGCGTTAGTAAAGAGTGTAAAGTGTTAGGTTCAGCCATGCTTGTTTCAGTGGCGGAGGAGTATATTGCCAGAAGCGTGGTTGGTGGGGCGGAGTGGGGTGACGTACCAAACATGTAGTGACTGAGCATGCCCGCTGACAGCGCGCGCATGCCCTTCCACTTCAGCTCCTTGTTCATAATCTGCCCGGCCGCATCGAGCGGCCTGCTGTCAATGTCCAGAATCAGCACTCGCTTGCCGAGCTTCTTCTTAAATCGCGGCTCGCCGGGGAGCCGGTATATGTCTCCGTCTTCGTCGGTGAAAGTGGGGGCATCTATTGGGTGTAGTATGGGCCTGTAGAGGGCTTTGATGACCGTGGCCATGGACATGTCCTCGGGGTTGTCGGCGTCAGCCCATGATACGTTTCCAGGTTTTGAGGGATTTCTAGGGCGCGCGGAAGTTAGCCCGAGGGTCTGCGACGGCATATTCACATGCGACAAGAGTGCGCGACGCGTGCTTACTGTAGCGGGTTGAGGTTCGCGGGTAGATATGACGATGGGGCGGCGTAGTAGAGGAACGCGCAGAACATGGGGACCATTGCGATGAGCAGTACGCGACGCCACCGGCCCTGGGGGCTAAAGTTCCCCAGCGCCGAGTACTGGGCAGCGGCCATGGCGAGAGTGGTGGGAGGAGAGAGAGGATCGGACAGTGGGGAGGTCCCCAGGCTGTCAGTCGAGTCCAAAGTCTAAAGGCGGGTCGGAGCTGTCGGAGACGTGGCCGTAGCCTGCCACTCGGAGCCGCGTACGGGGGAGCGCGGAAGTGTCGCAGGGCCAAACAAGGCCGAGGGGGAGGAGCGCGGAGGAGCGCGGCGGAGCGATGGCGACTCTGGGTGTCGGTATCTCAACAGCCACGCAGGAAAACGAAAAATAAAGAGCGACAGGAAGCAGAGGGTGGAGAGGGGAGAAAATGGAAATTGGAACATGGAGAATAAGGGGATCAAAGTCGGCGGTGCTCGTAATCTCGTATAGGGCAGTTGCGCAAGCGGCGGAGGGCAGGGGTGGCGGAGCCAGCTCGCGATGGGAGAGGCGTTCGTCTCGACGCATGTTGCATGTGCCCTATCAACGGCCGCCCGGATCAGGCAGAGGGGCGTGAAAGACAAAGCGGCCAAGCGATGTGCTGTAATGGCCGCCCAGGACCGGCAATGGGACCACGAAAGACAAAACACCCGCAGCATTTCGTGGTTCTCTGCTGCTGCACGCCTTTCTCGTTTCTGCCCAGGTCTCTCTCCACCCGGCAGAACCACGGAATGCGCCGTGGGCGAGGAATCTTAGTCATCCGGAAAGTTCCACTTGCGGCCAATGATGGGCGCCTGCGCCATCATCGTGGCTAAAATTAGGGGCGATCTGCCATGCGCGGTTCCTGATTGGGTCGTTTCAGTTTCTCTCCGCCAGAATCCTGAAGGAGCGAGGCAGGCAGGCAGGCAGGCAGTGCAACTCTGCCCCTCATGTGCAAAAGGGGTGCGATGTCTGGTCATGGCATTGCAAAAAGCACTTGGTAGTGAATTTGGGAGTGAACGTGCATGTCACCCGGAATGTCACTTGGCCGATTTGATTAACGCTCTCCGGACTATATTTTTCTTTATTCAATACAGCCACCCGCATCGCGAGTTGATTGTGGGTGCAGCCTGCCCCACCAAACGAACAAGTCCTGTGCAACCCCAACCGTCGCAAGCATCTCCGCATACGCAAAAACAATCCTACGCCGGCTATTTGCCGAGGAATGAGCTGCATGCCCATTCACGCCATTGCACGGATTTGGCCGTTGATGCCGGATACGAGAACACCGCGTGCGTTAAAATGTAACATGTCCAACGTCACGCCAGTCACGCCTTTGTATCGCAGTACGCCTGAGGGACTTGCCAAGGCGATCTGCAAAATCTTGCCTGCTCTTCTATAGCAGCTGTAACAGCCCCGCATCTTTCGCAATAGCCGGGCTGTCCTGTCCGCATCCATCGATCAACTGCATCATGATGCGTACCCAGTCTCTCCACCCCTCGGGCAGGGTATCTCGTACATTTGGGTCCGGGGATCGTGCAACAGCGTGGAAGAGCAAAACCTGCCCGAAGCATTGACAACACCATCCAAACTTGAGCGGCAGCGCTGATCGCATTTGCGTGCACAGTCCCATCGTCGTCGGCCAGTACATTCCACCTTTCAGGCCCTCCCGAATCTCAGCATATTCCCCAGGGCTCGTATGGGCAGGGGCGTGGAGCGCTTTGTATAGAAATGGTCGTCCGATATGAAATTTGGCGACAAGGAAGCGGCTGCGGAGCATAGCTTTGGCAATGACGTGCGCAGGGCTGGGTCCATCATCTGAATTGTCCAAGTCCGAGAATTGGAGTGCGGGTGGAAGATTAGTACGCCATTGTTCGAGTTGGTGATGCATCTCCGCTGTCACTGTTGGAGTAGGGTGCCCTTCTTTCTCGACAAACGAGTATAGGCTGTGGCGTACCCGCGTCAAAATGATGCGATGGGCTGCTTGAGCGAGGAAGTGAAAGTTGAAGAACGAATCGTCATCATCCGTGATCAATCCGGAGATGGATGTCTTCGACCTGGGATAGGGAGTGAACTTGGGCAGTGGCATATCGGCCTCGTAGTCCTGCAGTCCGCTCAACGGCAGATTAAGCTCATGGGTGAGAATTGTCTCGTACATGAGCGTGTTCCAAAATAATCTCGAAATCATGTCCCCTTCCCATTCGTCAAAGTCAATTGGCTCCGCACTCTTGAGAATGCTCATACAGCTCAGAGCGGCTCTGTTGACCGTGGTCCAGGAATCGATTGGACGCACTATCTGTGCATAGTACAGTGTCGAGAGCATGTGAAATTGACCTGCTTGTAGGTCATTCTGGCACATCAAAAATCCAATGCGTTTGCGGGCCTCGTTGAAAAACTTGAGGCCCGACGGGTCGTCCAGTATCAAATGATACCACTCTGGCTGCACGAAGCCCGTTCCGAATGTCCGCAAGCGAGCTGGTAATGCAAAGTCCCCCTCCTCGTGGGCGCGGACAGCCAGACACCCCAACGCAAGGACATTGAGGACGAGACAGGTTTCCATATCATATCCGAACTCGTTCTCCACGGCAAGGCCGAGAGTCGAGGAATAAAAGTGAAACTTGTCTAGTACCGGCGTGATTCGATTGAAGACGGCGAAGTAGGCATCTGAAAGACCCTTTATGACAGAAAGAGAGAGTCCAGTTAGCCACTGGTCTGGTAATTGACCGAAGGGAAATGCTGTGGCCATGCTCAATGGTGCTCTGCGGCTCTCCAGGTCAACTACGTAGTCTTTCGCGAGGCTATCGCGCGCGGAGTAGAAGGCTTGCGGCAGAATATTTCGGACTGCCGGCCAGATCGCGACACCATGTTGGCTGAAAGAGATGGGTGTCCGACCAGGGATATCAAGAATGGCGTAGGGACTCTTGCCGGGGGTTCCAACGGCCTGCGGGGAGAAGCCAACCTCTTGAGCCCCACCCCGGTCCCGTGCATGTGCATTTGCAGTGCTGTTTGGGAGTTGAGGAACACTTGGACTTGAGTGGGATACGGTTGATAGAGGAGATCGATTGTCAAACGCCTGCTGTGGCTGAATCCTAGAGGTGTTCAGGGCGGTGGTGAGATCCTCAACTTTGTTCTCCAGCCGCCTGATGGCATTGATAGCCACGCTCAAAGACTGATCTTTTCTAGCGATGATGTGTTAGATTTGGGCAGCCGAAAAATGCGTGAACCTACTCACTTCGTAGCTCGAGGTTCCGGATAGTTGCATTGGGTGTTATTAGCCTTGCAATATCCACATCGTGGGCGGTCTTCATCGCATCGAGTTTTCCTCACCCGGCAGGTATCGCATGCCTGAAGAAGTAAGCAGCATTCTCTTTGGCTAGGATGGGTCGGCGCCGGGCTTACCAAAGTGGCCATGAAGGTGCGGGCCTTTTTGAGTGACGAGGCAGAGGGATCATCGTCGCAAGAACCATTTCCCTCGCGATCAGGAGGATTTGATGATTCGCTGGCCACTTCAATTGAGCGCTTGGTCATAGCATGTTATTGAGCGGCATCACAAGCGAGGGGTAGGTGAAATGTTGAGAGTGAGGTTCAAAAACGCACTCGGTTGTTAGATTAGTTAAGCTATCTTTATCGGTGCTTTTCGAAAGGCCCTGTCCAACCCCATCAGCCAATAAGAGGCACGAGCTCGAGGCTGAAAATATCAGTTCTACAATCACCACCGCGTGAGTACATAGATTATAAATTAAGGCATAAATGGAAGAAGTAATCTGCTTTGTTCCTATATGGATTCTATATAAAATAAGGCTGTTGTTTTCAGGAAATATGTGTTTTCCAGATTTCTCTACTTCTTATGTCCCCTTGCCCTCTGCTTACTAAGGGCTTAGCAAACCATAAAGAAAATTCAGAAGAAAGGAAAGAACAGAGAATACTAAGAACACTAGCGCTCTATAGTATAACTATAGAATTAGTGTAGAAAGAAAGGCCTTAAATTCTTCTATATACTGTTAGATTCCTAGATTATATTATCGCTTCGTGGTGGTGTAAAGGCAAGTGAAGGGCGATTTTCAAGCCCTCCAGCCAGAGCTCTTAACTATTGGCTGATGGGGGTGGACCGGGTCTTTTGAGAAGCACAATAATTGGACTAGCATGTTCCTCACTTCGAAAAGTCACGTCGCGTCACCAAGCGTGTCCAAGATCCATGCATCACTTCAACCACACCAAGTATTCTCACAAGTAATCTGATCACCAAAGCCTGCATCCCGAGTCTGCATTCCATGAAATTACATTCGGAGAGAAGACGCGCACTGCAGATACCTGAGTCATGCAATGCACATATACCCGGATCCCTATCCTCAACCTCGATTTTCGGTTCCCATCCAGAGGAAGTAGATCTGCCAGGAATGGGTAGATGCGTTGAGAGTCGCAGAACAGAAGATCCATCGCTTTTTCGGTAAAGAAAACCTACATATGCTTCAATACACTTATGGTGGACTCCGGTGTCTCTCACATCTCCATTTTTTTTTCTCTTTAGAGTCTTTGCGGTGTGGTGTTCTCGTCTTCATTTTTGCAGAGCCGCCATGTCCTCGGTATGGGCGGCGCCAAAGATGAGCTTTGACTTCAGGATGCATTCAATTCCTTTGAGCATATTTTCAATTTTGGGCATATATCCCTCGACGGAAGAGTTCATATTCTCCACGGTCACACATCCACTCTTGGCCCTGATCCTGATCGCGCCTTCCATGACCTCTTCGATCGACATCTTCCAGGCTTTCAAGTCCCCGTATAGAATCCGGTGTCCCACCTTCCCGACTTCAGAATAATTCGATTAATACTTCGACTTGAACCACGCGGGAAAGTTAGGCGAAGCTCAGAATGAAGCTCAACGACAATTTCCACGTGGGTAAGATTTCTGAGCCCGTAGGCTGAGTTATCGTCGGCGATGCGCTTTAGCATTCTCCAGTCGGACTTTCTCAGCTGAAGCATCACTTTGATGCGTCGTATGTTGCTCCTCTGTCCCGGAGGAGGGAAATTGTCGTGTTAGTAACTCGTGCTTTCTCGGAAGGTGTTCACTCTGTAGAAGACCTCTTGTGCCAGTGCACCTATCCTAGAGTGCATCTTGTAATGGGGAAGCGGGATCTCAATGAAGTGCTTCTTGACACTCCTGCCACTAAAGACACCTCTCCTCTTAACAGTATACTTGATGACCTCGAACTTGAGTTCGTTCGAGAGACTAAGCCGGCCTCGTGTAAATGATTCGGTGAGTTGGGGCCAGGTGTCAGGTAGGCGCATCATCAATCTGCCCTTGTCGTTGCGTGAACGCCCCAGCTTTGCATTCTCGTAACGGTGACGAGATATATTCTAAAGTGAGTCAAAGTCTTAAAATCCTCCCGTGACCGAATAGTAGAGAGTTCTCAATGCCCAGGCGAAACCGTTGCTTCAAACACTCACCCTCACCCTTTCTACCACCACTCAGTCGGTAAGTAGCGTACCCTAGCCCTCGGGATGCCTTCAACTCACAAGCTCTTCTCCCGACCCGATTCTCCTTCTCACTTACATGAAAGTCAAACCTGGCACCACCGTTGCCATAAGTTCAAATAACTCCCCGATCCTCAGACGAATCGGCGAATCAGAGCTCTGTATGACGTACACCATCGCGGGCAAGATATCGTCTCCAAATGCAGCGCGATCAACAGGAAGTATTACTGTACGGTTGACACAATCAGTCTGCTGTACGTCTCAGATTTTGGTTACGTACGTACTGTTCGGTTGACCAGATTTTGACGAACGGTTACGGTTACGGTACGGTTGAACCCTCTGTACTATACGTACGTTCAAGTAACGTACCAACCGTATAAAGCTCTTTTGCTCTTTTCTCCTCGTATTTAGTCCGCGAGGTTGTTAAGCTTACTATATACTACTCGTCAACGGAGCTAGTTCTTTTATAATTAAAGTGCCGCGATTGTTGCCCAAGAGAGGATATTCCTATTAATTATAACAGTTCTCTAGCCTCTACTAAAAGCCCTCTCGCAGTCGCAACTAGTGCTTAGTATATAGAGGAAATCAACCACGATTTTAAACAGTGTAGGGTAGGTTATACGACTAACCTCGCGCTACTAAGTAAGAGGGTCTCCCCATAAAGGACTGTCGTCTTTTAACGCGTTAATGTTATTAAAGAGGGGATAGAGATAGTAATTTAGGAGGGAAGGCTTAGAGAAAGGCATCTCTCTGTCATGGTAGGTGATTAAGAAAACTCTGCTTGTTATACAGCAGCTCTAACAGTTACACTACAGGCGCTACGTCAACTCACCTCGGCCAACCTCTCCCTCTCCTACGAGCCTCGTATAAACTAAACCTCAGAAAATTCTATCTCAACCGTATACTCAACCGTATACGGCTATACTTTTGAGCCTCACCTGCGTACGGCTACTGTACTGTACGGTTGAAAAAGCCCGTACGTACGTACGGTACACGTGACCGTACGAAGTGGAACGTACTCAACCGTAGTACGTCCTGTTGAACGCGCTGTCCAAATGGTATTGAGCTTTGGCTTGCAGACCCGCTCAAACCTGATGAGCTGAAGGTGCGTGTTTTGACCTTCAATCTCGTTGACGATAATCCCTCTAGATTGGTTCGACATACGCTCCGCTATCAAGTTCAGACTTATTCCGCACCTTTGTCTGACTCCGGAGATAGCCGCCTCGTCGAAGGAGATATTCTATTCCCTGAACACCTCTCATTGTACCCCAGGAGGCTGATCTAGAATTAGAGCGGCCTTTCATTCAACCGTGAGAATACCCGAGATCTTAAGATCTGTTGACCACTCTCCGCTTTCGACAGACTCAAATTTTGTGCAATCGCAACATCGGACTTCACACACTTAACGCACCCGAGTGTAGTAGTGGCCGTTGAAGATACATATCGTTTCGGGAAAGGCTATAAGTACGTCCAAGCCTTTTCTAAGGTTATCACCGTTAGTACAATATTTCATAAGGTTGCGCTGGGAGGGTACCGTCGGCGTTAAGATCGATCCGGAAGTGGAGAGGTAGCTCTGCTCGCAAGAAATCATAGACTTCAAGAACATCATTGAAGGCCGAATCAAGTTTGGCTGTGGGATCATTGATAAGGAAGACGAGGATGAAGATGAGCATGAGCATGAGCATGGAAATGAAGAAGAAGATTATCATGAGCATGAGCAGAATGAATAAGAGCAGGATGATGGGGAGTGGAGTTGTAGATTCCTGCATGGCAAGCGCTACGATGATCAGAGTCGGAATTCTTCCAGTTGGGGAACAGTAATGGTTGCTGCGAAAATCTTGTACATTTTGGGAGACATGGTGCGACTTCGGGGTTGCAGGGAGGGGAGCCTAACCATCATCAGTAATGGCCATGGGTGGGCTAGAAAAAAGACTTGATTAACATTGAAAAATACCAAATAGGACTACAGTGTACCATAGAGTAATTGTTCGGTTATTTTCTAGAAATCTGCTATAACCCAAAGAAATTACTCGGCTTACCTGGCTACCCATGGGTCGCCGTGGGCGGAGGTGCAATTCGGCTGCCCATAGCCATTACTGATCATCATTCCATGAAACAAATCTTTGTATCACTCTTACTCCAGTGACATAAGCCACAGCGTGCTTTCTGAGTGAAGTGGTGCGTAGCCTCACTGCGCTTAGCCGCGCGCCTGCTGCCCGGCTGGACTTGTACTTGGGATCAAGCGCCCCCAGCCGTCACCCCAAAATCGGACCCGACCTTCGATCGAGACCCCTGTAGACGATCAAGTGGGGGGGAAGGGAATAGAAATGCCCATTTCAAGTATGATACCATTCCGGGGCGCAGAGAGATAAGACTACCAGAAGAGGGAGATGTGATAGGTAAGAAACCACTCAACGTGTTCTCATACCATTGGCTAACAAATAGTTGAAGGGTTTCCTGATTGGGACTTCACTTTAGGTCGCTGGCCAAAGGATTGCGTCCCGCTGCCCTAGATTGCCCATTCATGATCAACCGTAACGAGCGAAATTTCCACAAGTTTTCAGCGGGAGTGATAATGATATTGCCTAAAAAGATCACCAGGATTGTTGAGCTTGGCATTCCCACTCACCGAGAAACGGCTAATCATTCAAGGTGAAATATACCCAGGAAGGTCGCTTATACAGCGCCCAGGGACTATATAATTCATCTTCCCATCTCTTTCCAAAATCCCCAGCCCGTGTGCAACCTGACTTTCGTCTCCAGAAGCCAGCTCTAAACATTCGCCCGAACCCCAATTACGAATTAATTCGTTCATGGTGTACGGCGCGACATGGCAGAGAACACGATAAATCCTGAACACTACGAACCAATCGAAATCTTCACCCCGATCACGTTGCGTCCAAACGCCCCATTCGGCCTCTACTCTCCGCACCCTCTCAAAGTATGCAGCGAAAGGGCAAGCCTTTCCAGCTGCCAGAACCCGCACCCGTCTGCCTCGCTGGAGCAAAGGAAATGAAGGTCGAACTGACACCACTGCGGATTGAGTGGGTTTTTTGGCACGTAAACGACCACTTAATGAGTGGAAATTTTCCACTCATTTTACACTTATTTTTCTACTTATTTTTCCACTCATTTTTCCACTCATTTTTCCACTTATTTTTCCACTCATTTTTCCACTCATTTTTCTACTCATTTTTATATAGTTAATTAAAAATAATTAAAAAATAGCTTAATAATTCGTTGCGCTAATATGGTGTACTACCTCTATCTATAGCTCGATCTAGTACGTAGTGTACCACGCAGGGGCTCGGCTCCCCTCGGCTCCTATCCCCACGGCTCCTCGACACCAGATCTGCTCTCGCGACCTGCCCTGCCTGCCCTACCTGCCCTGCTAGCTTGTTGCATTGGTGAATTGATCTCTCTACATCGTGATTAGTCTGCAATCTAACGTGAATCTAATATAAATACTTGACTGATGAGGATGGCGACGATGGAGATAGAGATGGCGATGGAGATGGAGATGGCGATGAAGATGGAGATGGAGGAGGAGTAGAGGAGAGATGGAATGAGGGAGGCAGGGAGGGTCATATAGTCTGTGTGGGTGAGCCAAGCCCGCCCGGTGAAGGAGTGGGGGGGGGGGGGGGGGGGGGGAGGGGGGCCCACCTCAGCACCAGATTCGAAAATCTCTAAGTAGATTCACTGATTCAGTAAAAAATTAGACAATTTTACTTAGAAAATAAGCCTAAGTAGGGTTTTCTACTCAATGAGTAGGGTTTTTCCACTCATTGAGTGGAAAACGATCCGCAGTGACACCCACTCGGCGAAGACTTTGTCGAAGGGTGGAACAAGCTGCCCAGGCTCTTAAGTCCATGCATTCCCGCAGTAAGATTTCGTAGGAAGTGCATGTCTGCATTCATACTTGGTGAGATGCGGCACTCAACTCGTCGATTTCGCTCGTTGACGAAGGGATTGAGATAAGCAAACCTGTACGCCGATCATCCGTAGAACTTATGCCGCAACCACGGCCATGACCCACCCATATGTGCCGGTGTAGCGACGAGAGGAAATGTGTTTCGCTTGTAATATGCTTCCTTTTCCAGATCTGAAATCTCGGGCGCCATGCGGAGACGATGAAATTGTTTCGTTCTCTCGTTCTAAAAGGGGTGTATAAGTCTTTTCTTCCCGCAGCAACGTTCTGAGATCTTCAAGTCGATTTCGGTGGTAAGTATAATAATGTCCGACGATGAGGGGCATATAGCTAAGGGGCTCTGGCGAGGTGACATTGAAGGCGATCATGTCCAATTTCAACTCGTTGGTCAATACTCAAGTAACCTGTCATTTGCAGGATCGCAGATTCGCTTAAACACCCTCCAGACGACGGAGAGCCATTCCGGTTGCAAGGAAACCTGAACATTATACAGCCAGACTGCGAAGAAGATGGTGTCTCCGAGCAACAGTACGAGGATATTGTTGCTTATCTCCAGGGGAAGATTTTGTTTTGGGCTGGCGATCAGCGATAAAGGCTGTTAGATGCCTTCGCTACGGAAGGCCCTGGTAGCACGGTATTGGGACAGCTTGAATAATGTGGAAGCTCCTATGAATTGTAAATACAAGGGAAGCTACATTTATAAACCACGAAATAAATCGTTTTCCAATTTCAGTCCCCGGAGCATGTATGCGAGGTTTAGAGGCAATTCCTCCTTTAGCAACAGAAAACCTTCTAGAAGTCACCAGAAAAATGTTGCGACAGTGACTTGAACTCGTTACTCTATACGCGACCCGTTCGTCGGCTTCGTTGAATCAGGTCACTCTAATTCCACCGCATGTGGTGCTTGGTAGTAGTAGCGCAGTAGGAATAGTCATATGGATAACAGGGTGACTGGCTTGAAGAGTCTCTACAACCCTGTTGGGTCCATTATTAAATTCCACGGACTGTCCGGGACCCTACCACTGGTCAATAGCTACTATCTATTAGTGAGTTGATCGTGTTTTGCCACATCATTTCTTACGCCACGAGCTAACTCCAATGATCAGGGCGGTGAGCCCACCTTCCAACGTGCACCTGCACGCAAGCTCATCACACGTGACGTCACTGGCCTGTCTTCACCGAGGCCCCCCTTCTGCGCGGAAAAAATCGCATCCTGTACTCCGATATTCCGCCCATAAATAACCTGACTCTCCCCAAAGCTATCTCAACGCGACCACATCACCAGCGACACGACCCCAAAGTATGCCGATGACGAACGTCGAGATGGAACGCGGCAAGCGCTCAAAACCCGTGGAAATCTTCACGCCAATGCAGATTTCGGACCCGATTACAGTCTTCTCCGCTGTGCCTATACAGCTTGACCTCCCCGGCCGTGCACCGATTACATTCAGCGTGTGGTCAATCGGTATTTGGTGCCGTACCTCCGCATGACGCCGGAGATCGCAGGTCTGGCCAGGCAGATATTCTATGGAACCAATACGTTCAACCTGCGCGTCGCCCCAGCCGACCTGACCCTCAGAGAGACCTTCAAGTACCCTAATCACTTGGTCAATGACGACATCCGCAAGCTGACCGTCAAGATTGTGTGGAATAGCGACCATAAACACTTCCTCTCTAAACTCGCCAATGGCAGCTACGGTTTCAAGAATGTCCAGTTCATTAAGGTCGAGGTGGACAGCGATCGTGACCCAGGTGGCCAGACGTATTGGGATGCGTATCTTCAACAAGTGGCAACTGAAGGGCCTTTCGCTCATCCGACAGTTCCTCTCCCACCGCTCCCGCCACCCCCACCCATGTTTAGCCCGGCATTTCCGGTATTTTCATCTGGGATGCACCGCCGCCGGCCCTTCCCAACGGCGAACCGCGTCCGGTATGGAGTCAGCTCGGAATTTCTACACGCTGATGCGGTGCCCGAAGTTCCCTCTGTTCGTCTCGGCCCTGAGCTGGTCGCTGGTCGTCGTGGAGGTCGCCCGCCCAACCATTTCAGGAATCGAGCTCGACTGCCCCATACGTTCATGCCTCTGCCACTCCCTCCTGCGGGTCCTCGTCCGCGCCGGTCTGGGGTTGCGGGCTTTCACCCCCGCCGCGCCGTAGCTCCGCAGTATCCCCCACGCCCACATTTCACTCAACCTAATCCAACTCCTGCCACACGCCAGCAGCCAAGCCACATCCCTCCTGCACATCAGCAATCCGACACTTTCGAGCCTCTCGAGCCTGTCGAGCCAATCAAGATTTTCGACGATCTCGGAGACTTCCCTGAGATGATGTAGACCCTCCCGAGGTTTCTCAAGCCCGTCGGCATCAGCATGGTGTTGGCGGATAGCTCTGGCGGGAAACTTTGGTGGACAGCTTCGGTGCCCTGGATTGGCGGTTATGGATGTTCGGAGTACTGTGGGAAGCTTCTTTGAGGCCTCGGTCATAGTGGAATCACAGTTGAAAATCATTCTAAGTGTGACGTGGGATCATTCAGCGGAGTGGAAGTGTGGGGTGGAACCCTGAAAACTCGGCATTGCTGAGATAGAGGTAATTAGTCAGTAAAGCCACAGCTATTAATACAGAAAACTCAAAAACATTGTCCAATTTGCCAAGGTGGAAGTGATGACCTGAATGCGGAGAAAAACTGATTTGTGGCGAAAACAGAACTCAGTCCTTGAACGCCGCCATGATAGTCCGATGTTAGACACAAGTGCGCACCCTTTTGCCATACTCTCCTTTGCCAACCTCGAGCCATAGTCATGAATACCATTGCAGTGTCGTAGCTCGAGGTTAGACCTGCCAAGATCACACGAGATGAGGGGAAGAACATGGCCACCTAGGCAGTGAATCGACCCGCTGGATATATTCCGTCGCTATATTCCTCACCATTTACAGCTTTGCTATTTTTTCGTCCGTGTTTTGAGGGTTGGGACACAAAGGGAACTCATTCTAACTAAACTCTGCTGAGATAGCTAAGCGGTGCCGAACCGGGATCTGAACATCCACGCCCGTGAATGTCTGCCGGACCTTCCAGGGAAAATTTATCAGAACAGGCCAGGGCCGGTGCCGGTGCTTCTCTAGGAGGTTCGAGGCGGCACCCAGTAGACGAATTTAATCTTCAAGGTCTCCAAGGTTCCGAACGCATACTGTCCTTTCGCGATCTTCTCCAGGAGCCAGATATTGCAATTTGCGATGCACCGGGCTCGAGCAGGCTTCGGGCGGGGTGCAAGCCGTATGACGCATTCGATATTCTTGATCCAGTGGCGAATCGCGAGGTTGGGTAGTTGGAGGAAGTCCCTTGGGGAACTCTTCTCAGTTTTTCGCATCCTCCTGTAAGGAGTGAGATACAGTCGAGGGCAGCCCTTTTATAGAGGTCCTGGTGATCTAATTCGATATTATCGCTGTGTGGGATGGAGACGATGCTTGCGAACCATGGATGACGGCGGGATTGCGGCTAAGCAGGTTCAATCAAAATCAGTCTACTAGCACATTCTCATCTGAGTCGTCGCACGTGCACAAGATCTTTGTGGGAATAGAAGTCTGGTACTCGCTACCAAAATTTCGGGGCTTCTGTGAGCCATGCTCTAAATCTTGATATCGGAAAAAATCGTAATTACGATCGAGGAAAAATTCAATCATCGACTATGAGTCACACTGAAGAGAAGCCAAAACTCTAGCGCAGTTTCGCTGCAACACGCAGTGATGCGGACGTTTCAACCGAGTTGAAGCACTAGCGTACCAAGATAACCTTCCGAAGAGTCACACATGTTCACTATTATTGATAGACTTCTGATTAACCAACACTCGCCGTTGGCAAGGACAATCTCGCAATTCCAAGGTTGTTTTGTGGTACTCCGCGCCAAATTATTCGACCAAATCAGACCCCGGAGCATGCCGATGTACATTAGACGTCTTGTAGCACCAAACAAGGCTTGGTATCACCATGCTATATTCCCAAGATCTTTTGCAATCAATACGGAAAGATCAGTCTTTTCAAAGGGTTTCAAACTTCCAAACTCGGCTCCATCCCAGGCCAGGCGACCAACTCTTCAAGCGACCTACGGAGATCTAATCGTCCGTCCCCCTATCCGAACTCTCTTCCTCCAAAGTCTCTTCCTCCGAGGTCTCGTTGAACCATTCCTCGATATCGTCCGGTGAGATTTCGGGTGCCTTAGCGAGATCGATGGCGTTAAGATCAGCCTCATACGCGTTGAGCGGCACGGTTGCGTCCTCCCTCTTGACCAAAACAAAGTACGGCTCTAGGTAGTGATCCCCGGACCACCGCGGCTCTCGATACACCCGCCCAGAAGACCGCATACTCTTAATGGCATTCTTCATCTCCTCTTCCCAGTCTTTCGTCTCATCCGTGATCAAGACCTCCCCACCGTTGCCCAGGTTGATCTTGACGTTCCATTTCCACAGAAGGGACTGCATCCGAGATGGTTCGGGGACGAAGAACACGGCAATCTCCTTGAGCTTCAGAAAGTCGTATTTACCACCAGCAACCTGCTTGAGGTAATGCCAGTTGTCGCCATGGCGCTTCCTCCACCACTCGCCATAGTTGTATCCGATTACAGAATGTTGAATATGGCCCTCGTCTGAGTCTTCTTCCGGCTTTTGAATGAAGGTAGGGCATCCGTAGAACTCGATTCGCTTCACATACATGTTGGTGACCAGATTCGGGTATGTGAAATGGATCTCAAGCTTGGGTGGGTCCCCAAACCGGGTGGCCGGTTGGAACCCTTCGGCGGGCAGAGGTTGGAGTCTGATATTATTGTGCTCGTAAAAGTACTGCAACGCCTCCCTTGCCATCCCGACGGACACGCCCAAAAGAGGCATCAGATGGTCTTCCGTGAGCTGCTTCACGTTACCAGCGGTGATCGTGACATCCAACTTGAGATAATCAGCCAGGATCCGGTGCTTCAGCTCCAACGGTAGCTTGGACCAGGTTCCCACTTGCTTTATCTCAAAAGGCTTGTGTCCGCCGTTTCTGGGAGCGGTAGCGGAAGCGGGAGATTCTTCAACCATCTCCTCAAGCTTTCGTTTTCCAAGATCCGCGTTCTTAGGGGTTGCGGTCGTGTCTTCTGCAATTATAATCTCCGAAGTGGATTTGGCTGCGCGGGCACGGGAACGCTGCGGCTTCCAGGCTGGTGCCGCGGCTGCTTGGGCGGTTATCGGGTTTAGAAGCACGTCGACCCGGGAAGTCGGTGGCATACAGGTAAAAGGAGAAGAGATGTCCAAGAGGGGAGGCCGGGCAAAGGAATACGGTCCTGCATCGTGGGAAACAGAACGACGTGAAGGAGAGACAGCGGAGCGGCTAGTCGGAGTCGGATGACTAGCGGCGGAATCGAAGAACGTTGAACGAGGTGAAGGAGAGAACGGGCGGGCGCCGGAAGAGTTCTCGGGATACAACATAAGTGTATTATGTACAGTAGCGTTGTTATAGCCGGATTGCGAGGCGCGGAAAGATGGAGCGGGAGCGGTATACAAGTCATGGTTCCAATTTGACGAGACCGAGGAACGATATTGGTCTGCATCGGCGCCCTATAGCAGTCAGCACAAAGCTCTCTTGGCCAGTGTCCACACAAACTCACGCGAAGAGTGGCCTGTGCGAAGCCAACTTCTGATCGTTGCCGCAGCGGACCCACATGTATACCATGGAATGTTGAGCGGTCGTGCCGAGTGCTCGGGAATGGTGTGCCATGATGTTGGTTGCCGTTATATGGTGTGCTCGCATGCTCATTGCTCAGGTAGTGTGCGTCGGCGTGCAGATTGCTGAAATACGGAGGAGGAGCATCTGCGGAAGAGCGATTCGGCCGCTGATATTGCGCGTTTGCGTACGTAGCGACATGTGGAAAGTTTGGATGTCGGGGAGCCAAACCCCCGTTTGACTGATTTGGGTCACCCGCATGGGAAGCGGCCTGCTGCAGGCTTGGAAATTCTGGCAGCATCGGTCGAGCAGGCTCTCGTTCGAAACCTTGAGCAGGCATTGAGTTTCCTTCCCTATCAACTCGTTTCTTCTCGTGGGTCTGGTTCCTGCCCCGGTCCATCCTAGCGGCCAGGATCGCACATTGGAGGGAAATATTTGCTGGAGAAGAGGTGAAGGTGCAGTTGCGCGCGGTATTTTCTGCGGACAAACTTTTGGCACTTGACGCTGAACCTTGGGCGAGCTAGCCTCTTGCCTGTGAACCTCCGCCACGTGAGCGCTGTTTACGTCAGCTACCTAGATACCGAAAAATCACCTGCTATGAAATACCGGTGAGGCCACTTGCCCGGCCAAAAGTGATTCGCTCATGCTGTTCAAGTTTTAGATTTCGCCAGAGGTCATCATGACGCCGAGACGGGCCTCAGGTTTTGAGCGATCATCAAAATCTCTCATCTTCTGCGGTGCGTGTTCGATCGAAGTCGATTCGAGCGTGATGCGTGCAGTCGTAGTCTCCATTCGACGTTCCTCGGCGTCATGAGCGGGAATCGCAGAATTCCAGCATAAAGAGCTGCCTAAGCCTTTCCGCCAGCAAGCGCTGAAAACCTGTAGCATCCACACAAAGAAAGCTTTCGGAATACCACTCGTGGCCCCGTCGTGATGAGGATCCCGGTTGAATAGCCAATTCTCGCCATTAAAGTTCACCTATCCACCTCCTGGACCTAAGATCGGCTTTTCAAGATCCAAACCAGGCGTCGGTCGTTCTGGTGTGAGACTTGGGTGCTGACTTGGGTCTATAATCTGCTGTCGCATGCTGGGGTATATCCGCAGGGAAGAGCTTTTACTGCCGATAAAAAACTACGAAGAAGTGCTTGCTAGATCCGATTTGGGAGTTTTCGACATATTCCCTGCCTGCTACCACTGTTGACGATGTCTTCTTATCGAATCCGGGAATATTGCCATACCGCACTGGGTTCTCCAGTCATCGTACCTAGCGAGCGCTATGGACCATCTATTACATACTGTAAACTGTAGAACCCCATGTTCGAACAGGCGATAGAAAGAATTGTGATGGAAATATGCTGTAGAGGATATTGGATGTTGAATTAAAGGTAGAAGCTTTGGGAAGGCCGAACCGAGGCCGATGCCGGTATCGGTGGTGCTTGGCCACTCTTGCCCATCTGTTGTGTGCGAAAATCGGGGATATCGATACGTAATCTTGGCGTTTCTTGGCGCATTTCCTCACCAAATCTGCTCCGCAGAGCAGAAGAGCCTGAATCCCACCATCTACATCACAACAACGCGTAGATACTGTAGTCTCTAATTTGTATAGTAATCTCTTAGCATATAGAGGACTCCATACCTATATGTTTAAGCTTTTAGAAGAAGTCGTGGTGGAGATTCAGGTGGGGGCTACGGAGGTGCGTTAAAAAGCTTCGGTTAGGGTAGGGTAGTTTTCCCCGATTTTCGCACACAACAGATCTAGGCAAGCCGGCCGCCACAGTTGCCGCCACAACCTTAGAAGGTGCCAGTGCCAGACCCAACTGTCGACCCGTATCAAGTCTCATATTCATCACATCATAAAAAACGATACTCAAAGCACAACTAGCACGCATTAAGCAACGAGGCACGAATGGCCACTCGAACGCCAGATTGGAGATGTCGCGTTGCAGCCACTCGAAAACATCATCCTCACTACCATCTCTTTGGTACGATCCGCACCCCTTGGCTTTTCTTGGTTCATCTTGTCGAAGCAACACAAAGCCATTAGCCACAATAAACCCGCCAAGAGGTATGGGAGACCAATGGGCCATTACCAAGAAATTGGGTTATCTGTGCCGACGGTTACGAAGTTTTAAACTATTCCTGTGGATCTCTTTGAGAATAAACCTACTTGTGCTCCACCGAACTCTATGATTCCCATTAGCACGGCTTGGCACGAGACACAATGGCAGACTCGAAAGGGATCACAGATGGCGGGGCGTACACAGTGGACGAAGGATCTTAAAGACTTGAAGACGATGACGTCGTAGGCGGGGAATTTGAACCGTTACATCGCAAGCTCAAATCTCGGCATCTACAGATGATTGCTATTGGAGGTAGTTTCTTACATCTTGTCTCGAGAGGTCTTATTTAATTTGTCGTTTGCCAGGTATCATCGGACCCGGTCTTCTAGTTGGCTCTGGAAATGCACTTCGTCTTGCTGGTCCTGTAGGAATATTGATCAGCTTCTCCCTGGTCGGGATTTTTGTCATGTGAGCAACTATCCCACTCGAAGAATATAGCGGTTGCTCATTCGCTTAGGCAATCCCTCGGGGAGCTGGCTACCATCATACCCGTCACGAGATCTTTTATTGATTACGCTACACGTTTCGTGGACGATGCCCTTGCTCTTGCCTGAGGTTGGGCCTACTGGTATCTTTGGCTAACTGTCCTCGCAAACGAGTATAATGCGATCTCCCTCGTCGCCATGTACTGGACCGACGCCGTTCCGCAAATGGGGATGGATCTTAATCTTCTGGGCTCTCTTCATCTAGTTGAGTATGCTTGGTGTGCTAGCGTACGGCGAGGTCGAGTTCTAGCGTTCCTTGATAAAGGCCATCTCGATCTCTAATTTCTTCATCCTGGCGATCTTTATCTCATCTGGGGGCACCGGCCCGCAAAAGATAGGATATAAATATTGTGACGACACTGGAGCTTTCGCAGATTCGATCAACGGAGTCGCAAGGATGTTCGTCATTGCAGAGACACTCTATGCCGGAACCGAAATGGTAGGCATTACAGCAGGAGAATCTCCAACCCTCGTCGCGCAGTTCCTCAGGTGATCATCCAAGTGTTCTGGCGCATCCTGATCTTCTACGTCGGCATGATGGTTTTCATCGGCATTCTCATTCCTTACAACAATGAACGTTTGCTCGGGAAAGACTCCAAGACGGCGACGTCCCCTCTGGCGATATCACTGGCGGACGCAAACATTGGTCCTGCTGCGCATCTCATCAATGGGCTGATCGTGATATCGGTCATCTCCGCTGGAAACTCCTCCCTGCAGGTCGCATCCCGCACGATAACGCATATGGCTCGGAACGGCATGGTCCCGAATCTGCTTGGAAAGACCGACAAGCGTGGTGTGCCATGGGCCGCCCTAATCTTTACCAACGTTTTCGCCTGCATAGCCTTTCTGTCATAGTAGTCTTCCGCCGGAACATTATACGAAGCGCTTATCACGCTTTCCGGTGTCGCCACGCTCATCGTGTGGGCCGTCATCGAGCTCGTCAACATCCGATTCTGGCAAACGCTCAAAGCTTAGGGCCAAAGCGTCGATGACCTCCCTTTCAAGAGTCTTTGGTACCCGTGGGGGACATATGCATGTTTGGCTGCCAATCTATTCTTGATCCTCTTCCAAGGTGAGCGGTTGAGCCAACCTGGAAACGCCGAATTACCATTTTGCTGACCATGATAGGCTACACTGGCTTTCTGAATCCATTCTCGGCTCAGGACTTTGTCATCAACTACATCCTTCTTCCGGTTTTCGTTATCTTCTACTTGCCGTAAAAGTTCTGGCACAAGACGAAGATCGTGCGTGTGGAGGATATGAATATCTGGACTGGACGACGGGAGGATCAAGATAAAAGGCACGTTGAGGTTGGCCGAAAGTCGGTATGACACCGCGTCCGGAATGCTGTTATAGCGGGATCCTTGCTGTCTCGGAGAAGGCTTTTCTTCACCGACAAACAGCTTTATTTCGAATGTCAAGGATACCACCACAAAGAGACTGTAGATATGTCCACAGAGGATATTAAGGTAATGCATGATGCGGGTATCAAGCGCTTTTTGGACAACTACCGCAAGCCCGGGAGAGTCCAGATTTTCCCCCTTGAATGGCTGTGGCTCACATCCCGCGGATATTCTCGATCGCATTTATGAATATTCACAGAGCAATCTCTCCTATGATAGCGATATCCTCAACGGCGCTCTCGGGGTATTCAGAGCCTTCGAATCCATTGATATATCGATACGTCACGTATGAGGAGTCCATTTTGTGCCCGGGACGGAAATCCCACTGGAACTGTAGATGACCCAATCACCAACCTTCCGGTATTCATAGAAAGTCTAAAGTGGGACATAGAAGGAACCAAGCCCGTTACTCGGCGTCTCGGATTCCCTGATTGGTCCTGGACTGGATGGTTAGGTAGAATTGGCATGTCAAACTCCACCTACGTGATTCCACCGGGATTACCACGGCCGGTCTATTTTGAGATCCAAGTTGTTTTTGAACTGTCGTCGGGAGAAGTTGTTGACTGGAATGAAATGCAGAGGTCTTACCACTGGCTTGTTTCGGATAGACTCTTCAGTGTATTCATTCACATGTTTGCTCCAACCACTCCTGTCAACCCATAGGAATATTCGGGAGGAGCAATGGGATTCAGTCTGCCACTAAAGAAAGGTGGCTTTTGCGGTGGCACAGTTTTCGTCAGCCCACCCGCGGCTCAGGACTTTTCTCCAGCAGGCACATCGTCTGCGATTCACATCGGTTCATCCTATTTCGAAAAGACCGACTCGGACGACCGGACGAACCACACAATTACTTCAATAATTGTTCGCCGTCGAGAAGGTTTTACGAGAGAGTCGCGAGGGGCTTTTGGGATACGCGATGCCCATTCCTACTCGATGAACAAGGGTTCATAATCCCGCATCAGAGAATAGCCGAACACGAGTTTGAGAAGGCGTGGGTGCGTGGAAGAGAATACGGCTAGGATGAGAAATTAGACATCAAGGTTTCTTTGTTCGAGAAATTTCCAATCTTTAACATCGAGGAACAAAACGCATATATTCAGCAATGAGTCCATTCCAATCCAATCTAGTCTTTTTAGACCCGAAATTCCTCTGTAGTCCACCCAAGATCCCGTCCCGATGAATGGTCTCAATCTGTCTTCACTATCGCAGGAATCATTGGCACATCCACTGGATCACACGTGGTGGTCCTGTGACTGTAATCCAATCCCCCATTATTCGGCCACGTGAAGTTTGGATTGACCCACTCATCAATCTTACAATTCAAATTGAGGCTCGCTGATGCATATCCAAGGTAATGATGCCTGTTCACAAATCAATACCACAATGCCCACCCAAAGAAACTCAAAAAATGACAACTCACTTGCCGCACACCCACGTCTCATTTACACTGACTTTATGATCCGGATACGCCACATACGTAAACATCGCATCTCCATCCGCGCCCGCATCCTCCTCACACTGGAACACCTGCGGCCAGGAGAAGAAGTCCCCTTCGTTGGATCCGCTGACTTGGCCTTTGCAGACAGCGTTGTAGCCTGCGGCGTTGTTGGTCAGGTTGAAGGTGAGTTGCGCCCAAGCGACGGCGAGATGCGCGGGCGTAGAGTAGGTTATGCTGGAGTAGTATGTCACGTTGGATAGATAGAAGTACCGCGATCCGGGAGCACTGTAGGAGCAATCCTCATGGGGAGGACGGGGATGCGGTTTGTGGGGTGGTCTGTGGTGTTCAGGCCCGGGCCCACAGGCATTGTTGGTGTCTGTCGGGTGAGCGAATATGGGTGCGAGAAGAAGGAGGAAGAGTGGAGATAGCATTGTATTGATATTGAGAAGTTTAAGTTGTTTTGACGAGATCTAGTGTCGAAATGACAAGTATGAGAATGTCGAGATGAGTGGGGTTGGTGTACAGTAAGAGCATTTTATGCAGTGGACCCAGGCCATCTGGGAATGGGCGGGAATCTTAAGATCGTATTTGATTCTATATCTTGATGTTCGAGAGTGCATTTACGGGGTCACAGGGCATCAAGAACTATCGAGAGGGCGTACTGCAACAGCTGGTCGACATCCTGCTACGAATCTTGCTCCAGTCGCCAACTCTGGTCTATTGAAGTGGGCTGATGGCCAGATTATCCTCCAGTTTACCTCGTTCTTTTCGTCCGAGCGAGCGATTTGGGCGAGTGTGATGGAATGATCGTCAAAAATAGGCCTGTACGAGCTCACGTGATGGGGTGAAAACGACGTCGGGAGGCGAGGCTGGGACCTCAGATACACCACGAGGTCTTTGGTTTACGAAAACCAATAGAATGCAGTTTCCTCTACCTATTTTTGATTTTAGAAGAGATAGATGAACTCATTCTAGAAATCATGGAGGTTTAGAACTTTGCCAGTTCATCACACCCCATTCTCGCGACAACAGTGACGCATTCTGTCATACGAGCCAGCGCGAGAAGTTTTGAGCCTCAATTCTAGGATAGCTATAATACAGGTTTTGGACTGCAACTACGTGGTCGTGCCTTGTAGACTAAGCTAAACTCTGCCGTTGTATGTTGGCACAAAAGTTAGCTGGCAATCATTTATACAGACCCCTTAATCAAATCCGCAGGCTTCTCCGCAACCGCATACACAGTAGCCACCGGGTTCGCTCTCGAAGGAATCAGAAACATATTTGCATCAACCACCCTTAAATTCTTCGTCCCATGTACCACCCAACTGCTCCGGCACATCGCACACATGCTTGCTGGATGCCAACTACTCAAATTCGCACCCTAATATAGTCATGCAGTGCATCAAGATCCCGTAGATCTGCAGGCGCTGTCGAGTTGCGCAGACCACCTACACCTGCACCTTCCTTGAGCAAGGGCTTCAACGGGTCTGTTTCGATGATGATGGTGGCGGTGTACTGCATGTAGTGAGCTAAAATCTTAAGACCAAGAGAGTAGGAAAGGTAATTTATATCCTCTTTGACAAGAATATTAGGGTCTTTGCTCTGGATATTAACGTTGCCTCGGGAAAGAGGCTGAAGCAAACAGAGAGCAATAGAATAGAAGGATCCGGGGAGAAAGTTGGATGTCATCAGACTACTACCGGAGCCTTTTCCAAAGTTTCCTTGCGCCGCGTAGGTAGAAATTTCAGCAGTAGACTAGTTCGAGTAGAAGAGCAGTTTTTAGAACGTACGAGGTGTGGGCTTGTTTCATTGGGTGGCTGTCATTTGAGTAGGAGATCCGTTCGACAAGTTTGCGAAGACTCTTTCCATTTTCTTCTACAATGATTTCCTGGGGTGGAAGAAATGCATACAATAAGATCCCAGCTACCGCTAACGGACCAGATTTGTTCTTCTCACATTGTTCCATTGCAGCTTGAAACGCCGAAAGATCTTATCTGGCGAGATCATCAATGATCTTAACACCTTCCCGAACCTCAAAACTCATCCCGGTCATTGGGTGGTCTTGTAAGTTCTCCTCAACGTGAGGATTTTCAACGTGGACTGGAATTTCGCGTCCGTTGAGGAGACTGGCACTGCCGATGAAAGATAGTTCAAGTAGCTTGGTGAATGGAGGGCTCCAGCTGCCAGTATAAACTCCTTATAAGCCTTGATGTGAGTCATCTGGTCGTACTTTATGTACATTACGCCTTCTGCAATCGCATCGGGATATGAGCCGGTGAAGTTGATTGTTACGGTTCAGGTTTCACCAGGTTTCACCTCAGCTAGCTCCTTGGCGACACCAGGGCTATATAGCTGGTGTCGTCTCATAGAGAGTCAATCAACGCAGTTTCCCACACTCCTCAGAGCCAGTTTGCTCTGACATTGATCATTTGGACGTTGGCGTCAGTTATAACTGTCAGGTTTGATTGATGCCGCATTGGGGCTAAGTATGCAGAGGCTGAATGGCTTCGTTAATGGAGTACAGTATGAATTGAAGTCGCATTCGTAGATGCTCCCGTGATTTCACCCGAGAAGGGGCGCCCGTACAAGGGTGATTGAGAGTGTTAAGGGCTTGGATCCATGCTTTAGGAAGAGGATTATTCAGATCCTCTGGGGACCTAGCATGGATGGGCCCGGAATGGCCACAGATGTTCTCATCGACATAGTCCAAATGAAGGTGTTCGCGAACAGCCGGATTTGTAGGTACATGCAGTGTGTGAGCCTTTGAAAGATAGGACTCGAGGTCGTCCTAGGCAGTCCAGGGTTTCCGAACGCTGCCCATTCTTCGATCCAAATCTTCAAAGTCCCCACGAATGCTTAGCCGTTGATAGCGCTACTCTCATCAAGAACCTTACCATGGGGAATAGCGATGGTTTTGTTTCCCAGTGCCGCCTTCGTAGTCGCGTCAGCACATAAGAGATCTAGGGAAGGACGCAGTGACTTACCTAAGAGTCCGTGACTATATTCCAATCTACAGCAGATCCGAGTAAGGTGCGGAATAGAGCGGGCGTCGTAATCATGTGGTCTGTAGCCATATCCTCTCCCGCTTCAAGAACCACGACTCTGACAGTGGCATAATCATTTTTGAATTTCATCTCCGTGGCTAAGTTGCTACCCAAGTATTCCCCTGTTCTTGACCTCAAAAGGGCTTCTGCTGAAACATGTAGCTCTTTATTCGACCATCTTCTCGAACTTGGTCACAACGAGATCGAGTCGCGATTTAGAAGAAACGATATCCTTAGGTTTCATGGAACCCGGGGCCAAGGTAGCCAATTGTAGGTGTCACTGATATCCCGTTGTCATGTAATATCCCCTCAGAGATTCGATTCTGCTTCCCGTGCGCATTCCATTTCGTTCTGTTGAGACTGCACACAACGAGGTTTACAGGCCGACCAACCCCGTTCATTATTTGGCCTTTTACATATACTGTCTGCCCTTATACATATTAATATTCAGCTGACGCAGTCAACGTCAATAAAAAATTACGCGCACTTCCAAAATGATCCAAGCAATTATCCCTTCCCTCCAAAGCCCAGACGGCATAGGAGTAAAATGAAAATCGACTAAATACCATAAAAGACGTAGTACACCTCATGGCCGTCCAAGTCCAAGAAGCCCGAGTGCCTGAAGCTTCTCTCCTCAAATACATAATATTCTCCGTTGCTAGTCCGGCCCCTCAAGCTTCCTTCGCGATTCCGTCATTAGTCGCCCGAACAGGAAATCTTTCCGCGCACACGGACCAGTACTCGTGCGGCACGTCTCTCGAAGCATCGCCAAGCAGAGCAACATCCCAATCCAGCTCAAAGATAAGTATCAAAAACATTTGATATTTACAGCCTCATTGGCTAACCCGCAACGCTAGCCAACTCCAGTTATCTTTCGGCCATTCGGCCACCCAGTGATTCTGCATAAAACTCACAACCTCAACCTCAATCTCAACCACAACCACCCGCAAACCCAAACCCAAACCCCCACGCCCGCACACATAAATCCACGCACCCGCAATGCCCCCCTCAATGTCCTTCCCCGCCTTCCTAGCCCTGGTCCTATGCTCCCAACTCTTCCGCAGCATCCCGACCCCGACAATATCCTTCGCCAACCAAACCGTCATCGTAACCGGCTCAAACACAGGTCTCGGCCTGGAAGCCGCACGCCATCTCGTCCGACTCGGCGCTGCAAAAGTCATCCTCGCTGTGCGCACCGTCTCAAAAGGGTACGCCGCTGCCGAAGAACTCTTGGCCTCGACTAAAGCCACCAAGGATGTGATTGAAGTCTGGCAGCTCGATTTATCTGACTATGCAAGTGTGAAGGCATTCGCGAAGAGAGTGGAGGGGTTGCAGAGACTGGACGCCGTGATCCAGAATGCAGGGATCATGACGCTGCAGTTTAAGAAGGTGGAAGCTATGGAGAGCATCATTGCGGTGAATGTTGTCGGGGCTGTGCTGCTGGGGTTGTTGTTACTGCCCAAGTTGCGGGAGACGGCGGAGCGATTTGGGACGAGGACGAGATTGAGTTTTGTGGGGAGCGATATGCAGTATGTGGCGCAGTGTAGAGAAGCACAGGGGGAGGGGAGCGCCTTTGAGAAGTTGAATGAGGAGAAGGGTGCTGCAATGGATGATAGGTATGTTTGTGCGGTTTCCTTTCAGCTTGAGACAAGGACAGAGGGTATACTGTCGGAGAAGGAGATGGATTTGAAACGCACCATTGAAGGCGCATGATCACACGGCAGCGAAAAATGCATCATGGTAATAGTGATTATGCTCTTCAGCTGTGCGTTTCGAATCTGAAGCAAGAGATGGTACCAGGAGGGAAGACGTGAAAGCCTCAAGAACGACAGCTATCCTTCATCGCCGAACCCCCCGCGACCTTCGGCCTCGCTGTCCTACCCGCGGCAGTACCATCTATAGTTCCCCACCTCCATCCCAACCATCCACCACCAATCCATTTCCAACGCCACCTCTCGCCATCACCCCCTCGCCATCTCCGGCTAATCATCCCCCAGATACGCAACCTCAAAACTTCTCCTCCTTTACGCCGTCCGCTCCATCGCCTTACTCAGCTCTCCTCAATCCGGATCCAAGTCTTCTGTCCTCATCAACTGCATGACTCCCGGCCTCTGCAAGAGCAGTCTCTTCCGCGACGACCTCTCCTTCATCCTTCGCACCCTCCAAGGGTTCATGATGACGCTTTTAGCGCGCAGTACTGAGGTAGGTGGACGCGCGTTGGTGGATGCTGTGAGGCCGGATTTGGGGGAGGAAACGCATGGGGCGTTTTTGATGGATTGTAGAGTAGCTGAGTAAGTCGAAGTTTCCTCGAGATTTGACGCTCGGCTAATAGATGGAATAGTAATGGAACGAGTGTGGATAGTGTGGAAGGAAAGAAGCTACAGGAGCGATTTACGAAAGAGTTGTTTGAGAGGTTAGAGGAGATATCGCCGGGAGTGACTTCTGTTCTGCATTGAATTGAAGAAGAATAGGAACACTGAATAGGGTAGAACGCGATCATTTGAGTGGTGTGCTTTGACATGTAAACTCAGGGGTAAGTAGTATGTACAATTTCAAGAAAGCTGATCCTTCACACCCTTGAGCATTGGAATCAGGGTGGGTGCTTGTATTCTAACAACACCGGGCGTAAACTTGCACAGAGAACTCGCACTTCTCTTCATAGCGTAATAAACTTAGACCGCCTAAGGAATGAAATCAAGTATCCGTTTTCAAGACTTGTGCTAGAATGAAGTAGAATAGATGTAGGGTGGGTTCTCTGCCCTTTTTAGCCTAGAGGTTGTCAGAATACAAACACCCTAGAGTCGACCTTTGACAATGAGATTGAAACGGAAAAAGTGCCGGGACCAGCCTTCTCAGTGCTCATGTTTGAAACTAGGCTGATTGTTGGAGGGAGAGGGGAAAACGACGGCGACGGCGACAACGACAACTACGATCATTCCGGATACACCATCTTCCCGCTAACACCCCCATCCACCACAATCTCCTGGCCCGCCACAAAGTCCGAATCAATCAGATACTGCACCGCCTTCGCGATGTCTTCCACATTCCCAACCCGTCCCGCTGGATGTCACTCTCTATCCTCTTTCGACTGCCCCTCTCCCCACTTCGTCCCCATCTCATCTGCGCTCTTATTCTGGTCCTCAACATCGACCCATCCCGGCACAATAGCATTAACTCGGATCTTATGCCGATGACCCAGACTCACCGCCATACTCTGCGTGAGTCCCAAAATTCCCGCTTCCACTGCCGAATATCCTTCATGATCCATCTCCGCCTGATACGCGCGCGTCGACGAAATATTAATAATACAACCTGGCGGATTTCCTTTCCCATCTCCTTTCAACAACGGCACGCACAATCGACTCAAAATAAACGGCGCTGTGAGTCCGACCGCGATTTTCTCGTCCCACTCTTTCATCACACTATCCTCCCCGTCCGCATGCTCATCCTCCATTTTCCTCCCTCCACTCCAGATATGCGGCACCGCCATCGCGTTATTAATCAGCACATCCAGCCGCACACTTGGATCGCGATTTTCGCTGAAGCCCAGGGCAGATTTGATTTCGTCTCGGTTTGTTAGATCGCATAATCGGCCCTCGATGACGCCGCCGGAGGTGCCTTTCCAGGTTTCTGCTTCGTGGAGCGTGTGTGAGAGTTCGGAGGCGTTAAGTCGAGGATGCAGACGGAGTGGCCCAGGGAAAGGAAGTGGTGGAAGAGACCGCGACCTATGCCGCGGGCACTACCGGTGATGAGGATCTTGAGTTTTCGTGGTTCAGTCCCCATGGCGGGGTATGAGGATGAAGGTCGGGTTCTGGGGAAGAGTGGTGTGATGATTGGTTGGAAGCGAGTTGATGACACGGGGGTATTCCGCACAAGATATGATAGTGTATTTGGACGTCGAGCCAGGAACATGAACGGCGGAATGAAACGAATGTTCAGAATTGTCCTGGGCAGGAAAGTTTACGCGAATTGAGGTTCAAGAAACAGAGCGACGTCATCGGCCCTACATCCGAGTATTCTATCCTAAGCGAGGGAAATACGTGGTCTGTACATCCGTCGAACCTTGCTACCTACGCAAGAGTAATAGTAGTCAAGTTCCAATCCGCAAAGAATTCATTCGGGAGTGGTTGAACCTCCATTTTCATCAGCGGCAACACACCGAGCACAGCTGAGTGCGCCATTTGCCCAAATCCAATTCGCTGGTAGACATGCGGCTCCTCCTTCTTAACCGCAATAAAGATCCCCAGATACAAAGCCTTCCCGAAAGTACCCAGAATCAAGAAGCAAGGTTGCATGTCTCGAGCCGGTGAATTCGGAGAAGGAGTCGATGGATTATCGCCTGTTAGGAATGATTTTTCGTCAGAGTCAAATGCGATCCACCCAGCAGTGTGATTCTTCGTTCCAGCACATATCCTGTGGGCGTGAACAAAGTGCTGAAGACCGAGGCGAGGAAGATCGGCGCTACCTTGGGTGACTGGGCCTTTTCGTGGAGGTCCGGGGCCGAGCTGGATCGCCTCGCCCAGACGATGATCTTTTAGAGAAACAAGACGGCCTCGAACGGTCAGACAGCCTAGTCCGTTGAGCCAAGTGATACCTGCTTCCCCACCCCCATGATTTGGGGGGTTCAATGACAGGAAGGTACATCTTGAATGGAATCTCGGTCCTCGTAAGCTCAGAGGATATTGAATGGCACCGTCCCATGCAGCCCAGCTCCACGAGGGAGCACGAGGTTGTTCAGGTGGCGATAGTGCTGTGTTTTCAGGAAGCCATAGAAGTCCTTCAGATAATCTATCGCTCCAGATACCTGCGCACCAATGGCTGTGAGTCTGTGAGTGGATCTTACGAGCCATGCCAGAAATCGCCATCAGTTTGTCTTTGTCTTTGGTCAGCCCACAGTGTGAATACATCTCAACAAGGTCCAGCCATTCCAACGGGGTTACTTGAAGAGCTTCGAGGCCACGCTCTACATCTCCATTGACGCCAAGTCCGAAGGTCGCGCGGAGTTGAGGAGACGCAGAGGGACTGAAAAAGGTCGGACGTGAATCCAGGTAGCGCCTGCGGTGACTTGAGGCTTCTGGTGCTACACTCAGCGGTCCCTCCTCAGTCAGGACCTTGCTTGTTGTTTCGAAATAGACACGTCCTGGCGTAAAATGTAAAGTGCGTGTAGACAGAAATCTCTCCTGCAAAACCCAACCTCTTCTTGATAGTCGGCTGTTCGTAACATCAAGTTCCAAGCTTGGCGGTCGACAAACACCAACAGTGTGGCCCTTGATTGAGCATTCGATCGCTAAGGGTGCGGCCAAGGCGTCGGAGAGGAATCCCTCGGAATCGTCTCTGGCGCAGTGGACAGCCAATGTCACAGCCGCATCCTTGAAAATATCTCCCATCTTCTCAGACTCGGTTTGCCAGTCCTCGAAGCTGTCTTGGATGATGCATAAGGCGTCGATCCATATGTACCGAAAGCCTAATTGGTTGGTAATGAACACGGCATCCTTGAATGTCTGAGGTAGACGCTCGATTGATATCCCTTCTCGAAATTCCCCGATCGTAGACAGTGTCGTGGTCAGATGCTGCGAAGCACCCCATCGGTGGCTTAGCGCGACATAGTCCGGAGCGGTAGTCTCTGATAACTGGGAATCGCTATTCTGCATAACCGTATCACCCTCGACGATTTGAACATATCCGTCCCGGATTATGTCTAGTAGCCTTGTCGGGCGACTCCTCCTTGAATCAGGGTTTCGATCACCGAGGTCAGTCCATAGCCATCGATGAAAGAGTTCAAACTTGCGGTTACAATCCAGTCTTGGATCATCGGAAATGTGAGGTGGTGGCAGGTTTGGTGATGGAGGAGGACCTGGTCTCCATTAGCATGTCGCAAAACAGACGGTGGAACCAACTTGCCGGGGCACAAGAAAATGGCAAGATCTTCTCCCACGGATCGCTTCTCAGCCGACGCTCCTCGGATGGCGTTGGTACGATATTTGATATCAAAAACAACGGCAAGGCGGCTTGACGCAAGGGGCTGTCGTCGAGTCGCAGGTGGATTCCTCAGCAAAGTTTGGAGCGTGATGGTGACCTTGTCATCAACATTCGTCGAGACATCGCCATGCATGATGTCTGCACGATTGAAGGTTGGATCTTCATAGGCCAGGATCTGTTCGAGTACAAGCCCATCGCTGCCATGGAGTACTGAGAGAAGCAGCCGACAGAGAGGACAAACTCTGTGCAGTGATTTCAACGCCGACGCAATATAGAATCTCCGTGAGTATGAGGTACTTCCGGAACCCTGAACGACGGTATGAAGCATAGCTTCACACTCGCTACAGCATTTGGGTTTAGCCAAAATGCTTCTCCTCTTCTTGCCAGGCTTTGTTGAGGACCGTCGTGGTTGTTCCAGATACTTTTCCAAGTCCGAGCTCTCCCGTCGCAGGAGCGGGGGCGGTGTACCTGGTCCATCATCATCCGTGATCTTCAGCGACTTCACGGATTGCCTAACTTCTGCCTCATCGGCCCATTCGCGCTGGCGCTTGGTGTACATGGCGATTGGGCTGCTTGTGCCTGGTTTCACGGGCCAGCTGAAGCGAGATGCAGACGCTCCTTATCGATAAGCATGCCGAGTCGTATCCCATGACGGGAGTTGTGCGCGGGCATTGCGGCGCCTGTATGGCGAAAGATTAGGAGAACGTATTAAACCTCGAAGAATGTTTGCGATAAGGAAATAGGAGGCAAAACTCCAATGGAAATGCGAAGATGTAAGAGAAATTGGTGCCCAACCAATGACACATTGCTTCACTAGCTGAATTGGGACAAGCCGAAGTATTGGGCACGGAAGGGATGAAGAACGCATGGGTCAGCAAGTAGAAATAGGAAGCACAATGAATTTTCAGAAAGCATCCCCATTTTGACGGTCCTATCCTCCAAGGCCGATTAAAATTACTCTAGGTATCGTGCAAAATAAGTACATGAAATGGCGTTTCTCAAGTAGGCACAAAGGCCTGAACATTACATGTATAGATCCTCCCCACAAGCGGTACGATACGATGCAATGCGACGCAATTCCCTCCCCATCAAATCACTCAGACTTACAAGCCGGAGTCAATCTGGTTGGGAATGTTGGTCGCGGTATACGCGTCCCAAGCAGTGCAGCCGTCGAAGATGTCCTGGTCGAAGTCCTGGGTAAGGATGTCGTCCGGACGCTCCAGGGCGTTCATGAAGAGACCGCCAGACACGTGCCACGCGAGATGACAGTGGAGCGGCCAGACACCGGGGTTGTCTTGCGTGTACTGGATGACGATATAGGCGGGAACATCGGGGCTCTGAGCGTTGTCGAGGAGGTGAGTGTCGCGGCGAATGGGGTTCGCAGCGTTCACAATAGTGCCATCCCACTCGCCATAGCCTTCGGCAAGAACCTGGTAATCATGACCCTGGAAACATTAGTGATTTGTCCAATGTATACGCACATGTAAAGACTTACGTGAAGATGCATGGGGTGACCACCGGCTTGGCCGTGGTTGATGATGTGAAGACGGACGGTCTTATTGGTGCCGAAGTTGTGAACGTTCCATTGCGGCTCGAAATCAAGATCACCATTCTTGGCCTGGATCAGGATCGGCTGGTTGTAGTCTCCACGGTAAGAACTGTTGTTGACATACCAAAGGAAGTTAGTGCCGTTCGACTTGAATTCAAGGTTGATATCCTCGGTAGTCTCGGGCTCAACAACAGACTCTTGGCAAAGGGGCTGTGTGGTGTCTAGGGGATCGTTCAAGCAGCGAGCAAGTTGCTCCGCAGTGACATCAGAGGAGGTGGAGGGAACAGACTCCGTGTCAGCATCCTCGTAGTAGACTGCGGCAACAGCATTGGGCGAGATGCCATCGTTCAGCGTGCAACGACCGGTACCAAGCTGCGATCGCATCCAGAAGGCATCGCCAGCCTCACCGGTGGCCTCGACAATGACATCAGCACGCTGAGCAATGGCAAGGGTAACGACATTAGTGGTATAAGGCTCGACGGGGACGAAATCCAGGGCAACTACGGTCAAGGTGTGGCCGTCAATGCTGAACTTCTGGGTTCCCTCAGCGCCCGTGTTGACGAGACGGAGCAGGTGCTTCTTGCCAGACTGGAATCGGAACTTGGAAATACCAGCGTTGGGGTTGCACGGCAGGGTCGTGTTCGCGCAGGGATATTGCATCTTGCCGTTAATCAGATTGTTGTTCGACAAGGGGAAGCTGCCAGCCATGACACCCTCAACCAGAGAATAGTAGTCAGCGTGGAACCAATCCTCGAGCAGAATTGGACCGATATCAATGTCGTACTCAGCATGCTTAGGGCCGTGAATGACCATGGGACCGTGGGCACCTCCAGAGTACTGACCGCTGTAATGGCTGTGGTACCATGAAGATCCATAGCGATCGGCACGGAAGAGCATGTCAAGGGTGCCGCCGTTGGGAACAAGTGGGCATTGGGCAACGGCCGGGACACCGTCATACCATGGAGTAGCCTTCTGGAAGAGACCGTGGGCGTGGATAGCTGTGCCCTCATTTGTAAGGCTGTTCTTCGCCTTGATCAGGATCCAGTCACCCCAGTTAGCCTCGACGAGAGGACCTGGGAATTGGCCGTTGATGGTCAGACCGTTCCTCTCGATACCATCGGGAGCAATTGTCTGGTAAGCCACTTCGAAGTCGTAGGTTCGAGTGACACCAGTGTCGGGCATGGTCGGACATGCAGGAACCGGAGTGCTGCTTGAAGCGCTGGAGCTCGCGGATGAGCTGTAGCTGGACACGGAAGAGTTGGAAGAGTAAGACGCCGAAGAGACGCTAGAGTAGGAAGAGGAGGCGGAAGAACTTCCAGTGGGGTACACAGTGTAGGATGTGTACATGGATCCGGAGCCACTGGGGTAAAGGGAGTAGCTGTAAGATCCAGAGACGGTGGGGTACGGCGGGTAAGTGCCAGTGGGATAAGTTGGGTAGGCCGAAGAGGTAGGATACCCTGAAGGAGAAGGGAGAGGAGGATATGAAGGACCACCCGGCAGCCCAGAGATGGGCAGATGGGGGCAATCGATATCACCCCAGTACGACTTTCCGTTCGTCTTGTCCTTGGGGAGCGACGGCTTCAGCTTTCCGTAACCCTTCGGGATCCAAGCGGGCGCTTCGTACGCAGCAGCCGCGGGTCCTCCATAGGAGTATGGGGCAGTTGGCTGCGGTTCCGGGATGCTCTGGCCCTTGGATGGGAGACCAGGCCAGTTGTATGGGAGCGGAACATCGTTGTATGGGTTGTTGTACGGGCCACCATGCTCCTTGTAGGTCGTGGTAGAAGTAGGGTAGCTCTCCTCAACGGCGGTTGCAGGCGTACATTTTCCGTCGAGGTTGCAAGGGCACACCTCGATAGTCTTAACAATTACTGCGCCGGTGTAATTTGCTGGTACGGTGGGATAACCATACTGGTAGGGCGCGGCGGATGCGAGGGTCGCAGCAGAGGCGACGTAAGGAGCGATTGCAACCATTATGAGCTGCGATTAAACGAATGTGTGACTACCAAAAAAGAAAAAGGCAACCAATTAGAAAGGAAGGTAAAACGAGTGACTAGGTGGATACACCTGATGATCGATGGATGAGCAGATTTGAGGTCGTTCCCATCATATATAGAGAGCAGCTCCCCCAAGGCTTGTCCCTGAGTCGCCCCGAGTCGGTACCTGCATTAGATTTGCTTTGGCTGCAACAAGTTGACAACCAGCCGTGAACGCCTAACAGGTGGGTCATGCCGGTCGAGTGGGCTTGGGGCCAACCTGCACCGTTGGCATGTTTCCCACAAACGGCAACACGTAGCGTGAACTGAGGTCAGCTTTGGCGTGGCTGAAACTGGAACTGCGTGCCGAGCAAAAGTGCAGCGCGTAAGATTCGTTGGAACGACTCAAGCGAGACCAGTCTTCGTACGACGGAGTGGAGGTGGAGATGAAAAGACGAAGCCAAGGCTAGTCAACACACTCGGTCAATGATCTGCAATGAGCAGGGGGAACGGTTTTCTTTTTCGACTCCGTGGCGGAAGTGCGATCCCAATAATGATCGAGGCTCGTCCCAAGGACATGGTGAGCAGCGATTGAGAGCGCTCGTGGGCAGCAGGGAAAAGTCGTAAATAGAAATTCGTTCCTGGATCCGCCTGTCCACAATCCTAGAGTCAAGCTTCGATGGCCTTAACGCGAGTCAAAGTCGTTGTCGAAGCTTACACATCTAGCTCGGCAGCATTGGCAAGGCTGGATTAGGACAGTGGAAAGTGCCGCTTCCACAAGTGATAAGCGCTATGCGTGACGGTTTCGAAAGCGGCAGCATAGCGCGCGGGAGAGCCTTCGGACTTTTCCATGGGGAGCCGGAGCTGGTGGAGGTGACAGCGTGGTGGTTCACCGCTGAGGGCTGTGAGGCGTGGAAACAAGCTTCTGCACGGACCCAGGGGGAGGGAAAAGGGGCCTGCGACGATCCGCAACTTCCTGTTGTGCGACCCTCGGCCCTGCATCTCGCGCCTCGCATCTTCATCAACCAGCAAAAACGATCACACATCGTGCATCTCGTCGAAAGGAATGACAGACAGGTCTCTTCCGTCATTGTGTTGTTATTTTTGCTTCAATGCCATGCGTTTATCCCGCTTGGTGTCGCCGCGTCGGGAGCCAAAGGCCCCCAACAACTGGGATCCAGCTTCAGAAACACGAGCAACCAGCCACCATGGGGATAAGTGATAACGAATTGGCAGTGGTGTGACCAACCAAATCTCAGTGAGCATGCAGCGGTCACCCCTCACATCTCTTTCATGCGCGTCCATCACAGACACCGCGACAAAGTCTCTTTTCTTGCATCCACATCTACGAAAGCTTTGTATCCTCACGACAGAGCAAGAGCAAAGGTTCCTCACTCATGCGGCATCACCACCTCCCATCGCCAACTGCGCGGCCCACGGGCTGTCTGGTGCCGCCTCGCAGGGGCCGACCTCGGGAAAAGCCTCCGAGCGGCCACTGGCGCAGCCCAGCCAAGACCGCCACGTTCCAGCGACATCGTCTTCGAAAAAGGCACTGCCTGTGCCAAAGACGCTGTCGACAAATAATTAAACCCGCCCCCGCCACCACCAAAGAAAATAAATATTTTCAGGGTCGCGTCACCATGCTTCTCCCTGCGCGCGTAACGTTCAGACGGCGTCCTCATTTCTTTGGAATGCGGAGAACTGGAGCGAAAGACCGAACCCCTGTGCGCCCTGCAACCCGGTTTTCGCGTGAGATCCCTTGGGCCCGCAAATCAGCAATTCTGACAAAGGGCCCAAAATAAATGATTTTCAACGATTTCCCAAAGAAGACCCACCCTGAATCGTGGGCTTCAGCCATCCATCCTTTTGGGATGCACGTCGTCACTCAGCCCAGTGCCCCTTTTCATCCTTGAGCCTCACTCAGCACGGCGACCACCCCGTTTCTGTCACAGTCTGTCAGAAGCTGGGGTGCAGACGTCTCGCAGCTTTGTGTGATGAAAAGATAACTTTGTGCTCATGTCCAATTCATGCACTTGCTTTGCTTCTTCGCGACCTCGGTATTTCACCCGGAGAGTTTTCAAGCCAAGGTCCCAATATATCTCACACGTTCGACCCGCTTTGTTTGTCTTTTCTAGGCTGCCAACGTCGCAGACGCTCCTCACGGACTCTCGCAATTGTTACCACCACATTTGGTGTCTCTATTACGCTCGTTATCGATGCTTGGCTCTGCGGAAACTTCCCTGAATTGCCGCGGTTCCGGAAACAAGGGTTTAACCTTCATTTCGGAATTCAGGCCACCGCGGTGAGCACCAACCCCCAACATTTTCAACTTGGGAAATCTAATCTGAGCGGAGGTCGTCCTTGGACCCATCCATCATCATCTCTGGCTGATCTTGATAAGCGTATCCTGCTCCGCTACTCCGTATCAATATTCAATTTGGCACCTCACACCAGACTCGAACCACCACCGGCACTACTTAGCTTATGATAGCTTCAACCGGAAATGGTTCCACGTGAGAAGCTCCCGTAGCCCCAGGCTCGCAAGCACCAACAATGACAATGCGCATCCGATTCCGATATGTAGTCGCGAGGCCGTCGTCAGCGCAACGCAAGCCTCCTCTCTATGCTAACGTCCAATTTACATCCAATAACTACGTTTACATCGTTCCAGGCTTTCACGATCTACCGCTGACGCCGCCCCGCCCCCTCCACAAGCACCACGCCAGACTATCGGCTTGTCTTCCAGACTGCACGCTTCATTCAAAGCGATTCTCCGTCCTCGACCTGGCTTGTTCTGCGCTCCAACTGACCGTAGTTCAAACATTCTTTCCTGCACGCAAATCGCACCCATTCCATTCGCAGTTTCAACCTCCAGACCAAAACACTGAGCAGAAACATGCATCAATCCATCAACCCATCCATTGACTTCCGCAAATCATCGCGCGCACGACCTCAGATCACGTTTTTAGCCGCCCCGCGCACCGCGCAACACCAAACACGCAAAATGTACCTCATGAACCACGCGCGCATCAAGACCCCAGACGCGCACCGGCTGCGCAGGCTTATATGTAACTCAAACCCATGACATTTCATCCATGGAGTTGGAACCGAAAATCTCCGATGGATAAATAACCCCAGCCGTCCGGTGGTTTGGTTGGCCAGGGTGATAAACTCCGATTAATATCAGCGCGGCTATATCCTCGCACAACCACCAGGATGAGGGTTACACGACATACGCAGACGTGGGTTTGGATTACTTTTATACTGTCACTCAATGCATCTCTCTTCTCTGGAATTCTTTCCTTTCATCCAAAAGTTAGTTTTCAATTCTGCCTTCGATGTATGGATCAGAGGACTTTCTGTCATATATCAACCCTATACCATGTAAAAGCAAAGATCCCACTACTGGGTCATCCATATGGGTATTGGTATGCGGTTCTTAGATATGCTGCCTTTATCATGTCGCTTGAGGGCTGTCGCATGCCTGGATTTCTTACCCTTTATCCTAAAATCTCTTTTATTTTCTCTTAAATGTCCGAACATGCAAACTAGGCAGCGCGAACTAGCTAAGTTACTAATAGAAGTGAAAGCACAATCACAACGTTCTTCAAGGCAGTCAGAGGATGCATAGAACAGATGGCTATGCTCTCTCCACAGCCCGAGGTCTCTAGGAGTTGAGCGGGAGGGATGCGCACGCAGATCGTATCGCACCGTGCTGAACTCTAGGACAGCTGGGCTAGTATCTAGCTTACTGTCAAAAATCACATTATTTCGGCATTGAATACGAACATCACAGGAATCACCAAATCGACATGCGACGCATCCATCACTCTCAGCTAAGTTCTTCCTGCAGTCCTAGACTCGCGATGCGTCTCTACGTCAGCAAGACCAAACCTCTCTCGTTGACTTTTTGGCTCATTGAGTCACTACTACCACTCCCGCTACTACTATTACTACTACTACTACTACTACTACTACTACTACTACTACTACTACCACGACCTCAGAACCAATTGCTACTCTTAATTATAACTCGTACTGTCTGTAGTGGACGACAACGTCTCCCCTACATATTTATTCCAGTACTCCTCAAAACCCCACCATTAGATCCTTCCCTCAAAGCTACCACGTCGGCTATAGAGACTTGTAAAGGAAGGCCAACCACGGTCCAGACATCCTCTCTTTATGCTATAAACTACTTTCGTGGCGCGACACCAACGGCACTTGATTTGCTCCTTATCTAATTTGCGAAATTGCACTCACTCCGTCAACGCGAAGCTCTACGTCACGGAACTGGTCCAGTCCTTCACTCACATACTAGAACACACCAAGCCACTCGTCCCCCCGCGTGACACCGCATGCTATCTCTGCAGCAACCCACGCCTTAAATCACGCCATTGGTAGTACAAACAAGCGCGTGCGGGAAGGAATCTGCGCGAACCCCTCGCGCCTCCACCTCCCTTCCATACATCCTCGACTCTTACCACTCCCGCCACTCCAGTTTGCACCACACCACACCAAATCTCCCAAGATGGACGTCAGTACGATGGACCCACGCAGCGCGCATCTCGCCGTGTCCCTCCAACTCTCCGACATCAACTCGCTGCTCCCCTCCATTCCCCCAGGGGACCAGAAGGTCGGTTTCGAGATCCTTCAAACCGAGTCAAAAAGCCAACTTTCCTTCCTCGAGAGCCGCGTTCTCGCGGTGAATCTGCTCGTCGCGGAGAACAACCGAATGCGCACCGATCGAGCGCGTCTGCTCCGCTTTCTAGACGAAGAGCGCCAGGCGGCAGTGGACCATGATCTCGCGCTGCGGCTTGCGGGCGGCTGTGTCGAGGTCGAACCTGGAAGGGAAGATGCCGTAAAGACGAGCAGAGAGTATGCGGAGAAGAGTCGTGCGTATGCGGAGACTATTCGTGCGGGTGCGGTGATGCGACAGAGGGATGGGGAGAATGCCACGCAGCACGCAGCGGATGAAGACCGGCGAGCAGATGGATGGACCGCAGAGCCCGAGATTGAGATCCGCGACCGGGGGACCCTCAATGGAATCTGCACAGCGAGTGCGAGTGCGAGTGCCGCGAACACGAACATGAAGGGAAAAAGCAAAGGCAAAGGAAAAGAGAAGATGCGGGAGGTCAAGGTTTCACTGGTTGAGTGCGTTGCGTGTGGCGACGTCGTGCCCGAGCAAGACACGCTGACGCTGGCCTGCAAACCGGACCCGCATGTCTACTGCCACATGTGTCTGTGCGAGCTCTTCACGGCCTCATTATTCGATACGGAGCTCTTTCCACCGCGCTGCTGCAAGATACCCATTCCACTCGACACGTGTCGCGCGATACTCCCCAAACACATGATCAAAGACTTCGATCTCAAGGTCGAGGAAATGGCGACCCCGAACCCGACATATTGCTTCCAGCCCTCGTGCGCCAATTTCATCCGTCCCAGGGATGTCGATACCGGGAAAGGAGTCGGCGTGTGTGTGTTCTGTGCCAGCAGGACCTGTGTCACGTGTAAAGGGAAGGAACATAATGGTCTGTGTCCCGAGGATCCGCATGTGAAGCTGTTGTTGGATGTGGCGAAGCGGAGTCTGTGGCAGCAGTGCAAGAGCTGTAAGAATATGGTTGAGTTGACGCATGGGTGCTTTCATATGGTGCATGTTCCACACCACCGCGCGGGAGTCTAGGTATGGCTCGCTGACACGAAGGTCTAGATGCCGCTGCAGACACCAGTTCTGCTATCTCTGCGGTCTCCAGTGGAAGACATGCAGGTGCCCCTCCGCGGAGGAGAACTACGTGATCCGCCGTCGACCTGTCGATGTCGCACCTCTGGAGCCTGAGCCTGTACTTGCAGCCCCCGTCGCTCCTGCACCTCCATCTCCATCTGCGCCCGTTCCCGTTCTCGCAGCAGTCACATCCTCGTCGACGCAGCGAAGTGGACCTTGCACAGAGCATCAGTGGGAAGAACATACCCGTGTTTGCGGTCTCAGTGCGGTGTGTCAGAAGTGCTCCGCCGATTACCTGCCGTGGGTCTTGAAGTGCGATAACTGCGAGTACAAGAGCTGTTGGCGCTGCACCAGGAACCGTGCCTAGGGTAGCTGTCTTGCATCAGGATTGGACGGGCGTGGAACCTCCGTGTTCTCGGGTTTCAGGTCGTCCGGGATTCTGTGAATTGGTGGAAAAGGGTATGAGATGGCCGATTGTGGGGGTCATGAAATGTGATCTTTGATCGTGGAGACAGGGAAGAACATAGAGAGGCTGTCCTCCTATCCCTCTCGGTAAAATACCGCAAGATGAAAACATGCACCGTTCATCGCGAGGGAGACGCATATGCTACTACTTGACGTGAGGATTCTCTTCCCACCACGTTTCTGTCCTATCCAGATACTCCACCTCCACCTCCATCTCCCTACCCAGCCCCAATTTCGCCCCCTAGCACACCTTCGCATACGCCCCTACCCTTAACTCATACCACCAACCCTTCGCCTCCGACTACGGCTACGGAGCAAACCCTTATCCCTTCGCTCATCCTGTCCGAGCACCACCTAGACCAGATCATCATCACGATTGGTACTGCGTCAATACAGCGCAGTGCGGAAGCTGCGGGACGGAGCGGTTTCGTTGGATTCTGGAGGGCGATGTTTGTAGGGTGAGGATGTGTTGGCGGTGCAGCAATAATGGGGCTTGAATGGGATGTTGTTGAATTAGAAGGGGAATACCCAGCACCCAGCGTTTGATGAAAAGGCTTTGTGGGTGGGGAATGTGGGATGGGATGGAATGGAAGATGAGGGAGGGAATGGGGTAGGTGTGTGGTGTTGGGATGGGAGGTTGTGTGTGCACGGAGAGGATTAAATGCGGGTGGATGGTCATGGCCTTTGTGTGGAAGGTATCCCCCAATGGAATCACACCGTTCCACTTCTTGGTTTTCATCACATGTGTCTGAGAATTTTTGCGTCTAGGAAGTGTGGGAGTGAGAACCTTAGAATCAATAATTCGCTTCCTTCGGGCTGGAGGAAGTGGGATTGTTGTGATACCTTCCAACCTCGCTAGACCTCTATCATGTAGCAATTACAAGCCTTCGTTACGCACCTAGGAACGCGAGACGAACCTACCTGGAGGTTTTAGCCGATGGTGAATTTTAGCAGCGAAACATGCGAGGGTTCTGTTCCGTCTAAACTGGTATTATTCAATCTCTGTTAAAGCTCTTAGTTTCCACGCCTACCTGCTACGTGCTGTATGAATATAATTGTATTGTATTTTAAGCATGCCCAGGCTGCTATTACTATAGCAGATGAAGAATAACAGCAAGTTTGGTAGAAATGCTGTTGTCCCTGAAAAAAGGCGACAATTCTGCGTCGCATCGCTCTCGCTCTCACTCTACGGCCGAAGACCACGGGCTGTAGAAAAGTAATGGGCCCCCATGCTCAACGTGCGATTACTGTTATGATCGACGGGGTAGTAGGATGTTTATATTAGCATGTAATGGGCGTGATTAGTGACAGACATGTCTATCCTTAAGCCAGGAAGTTGGAGGGGTAGCGCAGTGCAGGGCAGGGGGGGGACTGAACAAAGTTACCCGGCATGTTTGCACACACGTCGTTCTGGGAAATGAGAGACTGGAAAAGAGGGCAAACACGATTCTCAAATTTCAGAAGGTGAAGATCTGTTCAAGGTTGCAATTTATGCAGATCTTGGGGTGTGCGAGCCGAGTCAAATCGTGGGGTATGTTAAGCGTCATTGTAGCAATCTCGTGTTGCGAATATTTCGACACAAGCTAGTTACCACGAGATTAGCTACCAGTAGAAAAGCCCTCTCTGCTGCCTCCAGGGCTTCTACACATCTACGAGATGTCAAAGTCTATGCTTAGAAAAGTAAGCTCGTGCTTTAGATCTTTAGCACAAGACTCCGCATACGCGTGTGTAGCTCGGGAAGGGCATGCTTGGGCGCCTTGCGGAAAGGCATGTATTTATACATGACGGAACTAATAGAAGAATCCCGCAAGGCAACTAATTGTGTCGTACATATGACTGCCGATGCTCGCATCCTGGGCTACGATAGCAAGAAGGTTTTGTCGTGCTCATTCGAATACGGCTGCCCGCACCGTGTCCCCCAAAAAGTTGACGGCTCGACGCGGGCAGAACGTGCGTCAGGCCCCTTTACGGCGTCGTCGTGTTTTCTCTAGTACCCGTGTGAAAGCGTCACGCATCTATCTTGCTGGAGCGGACCTCGCCACGTGCCGCCGGACACCAAGTGACAACACCCTATTACTGTCAACGTGCTGGAGCGTTGTGCGGTGATCGCCGAGGAATTGGGTAAACGTCGGCTCGTCGAGGCGTCGCCGCGTCGGCTGGCTGTGGTGCACGGGCCGGTCTCGGAAGACGGCCAGTGAAAGCCATGGGGCACATGCCTGATTTGCAGGCTCAGCACCCACTGCGACTGTGAGAGCCAGCAGCACCGCACAACCCCCACCACGCCGCTGCCTCCAGGCCTGCACAACCACGACCACGACCACGACCACGACCACGACCACGACCACGACCACCGCCGCGAGACAACCACGTACGGACAGGACATAGACCACGCATTCCTTTCGCTGACCCGCCCAGAACGCTTGCGCAGCCGCCGTCGGGCCTCACGCTCCTTTGTGCTCGGCACAGTCAGGTACGCCGTTGCCGTTGCTGTTATTAGCTTCGCTTGCTCGGGATGCCGCAGAGTGAGACATGCACATCAGACTGACGACCACCAGACGCCAGATATAAACACGATCCCTCCCACAGCCCTCTACCCACCGCTGCCCGCCAGAATGGACTCGATGCGAAGCCTCAACAAGTCGCTCCCGCGGGCGACCAAACTCAAGCAGACGCCGCCGCCGGACCTGCTCCAGACGTTCCGAGACGCCGCGCTGACGGTGACCAACCTGTACAAAGCCGCCGTGGCCGACGCCGAAAACTCGCACGCCGAGGGCTACCAAAAGGCCCTGGACGACCTGCTTGCCTTTCTCGACAAGGAGAATCTGGGCGTGGTCGACGGCGAGGGCCGCCGGATACGGCAGTGGGCGGCCGAGCGGGTGGACAAGACGGCCACGTCGGCCAACCAGTCGACCAGCGACAGCGACGAGGACATCGCAGAGGAGAAGCGCGCACGCAGCTCGTCGCCCGTGCTGGGTCGGAACTCGAGCCCCGAAGACGTGCGCTCGTCGGACCCTCCCCACGCAGACGCCACCCATCGCTCGGATTCTGCGCCGCCGCCAGTGCAGGTGCAGACAGAGCCCCCGACCGTCGACGTCGAGATGGCGCCCCCGCAGACGACGTTCCAGTTCAACTCGTCGCACCCGTATCCCGCCAGCGCCAACGCCGCCAACGACTCTGCTGGCCCTGACTTCTCGGCCGCCGCCCGCCGTGCCTTTGCATCTCCCCGCCGCAGTCTCGCCCGATCCTCGTCACGCAACCTGCAGCGCTCGGCTGCCTCGAACAGCTTCGCGCTCGGAAACGGCGCCGGCCAGAAACGGAAGCTGATGAACGAGTTCTTCAACATCGACAACTTCCACGACCGCCGGGACGGAAACGCAGGGGGAAAGCGGGGACGCATGTCATAGGCCCCCTTACGCCTGAGGCTCTTTACAACGGAAAGGGAAGCCTGACACACACGACATACGACACGACCTTCACGACGGACCTTGCATACGCTACCTACATTCCTGGCGTGGGATGGCATGGCATGGCGGATTCTGCAATCAGCATTTGATGGAGCTAGCATGTTTACGGAGTGGGTGCATAAACAGGAGTTCATTTCTTCGAGGCGCAAGATACCATTTGCGGGCCCTGGGATAGGATGGCCGCCTTAACACCACATAGACTTTTTGCGGGGGAAGGCGTAGAGATGCGTCGAGGGCGGTTGTAACTTTATGTAGCTACTCTTGTACTACTATATCATAGTTATCGCGAACCGGAATGTGGAATATTGTGACAACGATGGGAATGTGAATGTCTTTTTTATAATACTGTACATATCTGGGGACCTTTTTAATCTGAGGATGCACTTAAGAACTCAGGCTGAGTAAATAGAACAACAAAGCATCCTTGTAGCCTTTTGCCAGAACTGTATGGAGGGAGGAAGGATGGCTGCGTTTGTCGGATTCAGCACCTGCAAGTAAGTTTCCAGCGATGGGTGGGTCAGTAGTTGGTGTCCGACCGACATCGGAGTCCATACAAGTACCCCATATGATAACTTAATCTTTTCCTCCCCCAACCCCATCACGCCTCCGAAGTGCATGTCTTGCACAGACTATGCCCGAATTCCTCCCACACAGTCATCCACACGCCCTCGGCAATCTTCCAGCCTCGAATCCAGCTCCTGCAAACCAGCCCCCATTCCCTTCCCCCCCTCTTCACTCATCCCCAGTGTACAACATTCCCCGCAATCCCAGTCTTGTCATATCACATCATGTCATGTCGCCCTGGGCACCCAACTCTTCAGGTATCATTTTCAAGCAAACCACCGATAAACCCCCAACCCCACCAAACTGGCCGCAATCCCCGTAATCCCCGCCCTCCGACTCCCCATCTGAAACCTGCTCCCACTCTTCAAGATCGCAGCTTCTTGCGCCCGCAGCTGCGCATGTCCCGAGAAATATGTGTACGCGCCGAGGCCGATGAATGCTGTGCTGCCTACAGTACAAAACGAGATTAGCTGGGTGTTGGGAGGGCGAATGGGGGGTGGTGTGGAGAGGATTACCCATCACTCGACAAGGTGTGCAGTCGTCGTATTGCGCTTTGTCTTCTTGGAGCGCTTCTTTGATTGTGGGGACGGGGAGGAGGGGGGTGTCTTTTGCCATGGAGGCGAGGCGAGGCGGGTGCCCGGGGGCGGGTTTGGTGTTTGGTAGACGGTGGAGTTGCGTTGGGATGGGATGGTGGGATGGTTGGGATGGCATGCACGCATGCACGCATGGTAGAAAGTCGGGTGGTCGGATCGGAGGTGGTGCACTGAAAGCTGGATGACCGAGGTAGGGGTCCCCTGTCAGATGGTCGCATCTATGTGGTACGAAGTATGTGTGGTACATAGACTATCACTGCTCCGACCCCCGCCAAAGCTCAACTTACCACATACTTCAACGTGCGTGCATGCCCACGTGCCGCCGCCCACATCTCCAGCTTTGTATCTAATCCACTCTCCCTCTCCCTCTCTCCCTCTCCCTCTCTCCATGAACCCCAGAAACTCCACGTGACATTGCTCCACAATGAGCGCAATAGAAGCGCTCTACATTTTCGACGAGCACAAGTAATCTCCCCTGCCCACCCCCGCCCCAACTCCCAGCACTAACATCCCCCAGCACCCCCCTCCTCGAGCATACATACACCCACCGCCCCCCACCCGCCCACATCCTCCTCCCGCTCTACCTCTCGCACCCCTCCCCCCGCCCCTCCCTCATATACCTCCCCTCCACAAGCCCTCCCATCCTCCTATACTCCATCATCCAAGACCGACTACTCTTCCTGTCCCCGTCCTCGACCGACACCGAACCCCTCCAAACCCTCGAATTCCTGCACCGGGTTGCCGATGCACTAGAAGATTTCCTGGGGGCGCCGTTGCTGGCGAGTAAAATCGAGAGCAACTACCATGTCGTCGGCGAACTCCTTTCCGAAATGGTGGACGGCGGAGTTATATCCTGCACAGAACCCAACGCATTGCGGGATCTTGTTGAGGCGCCGAGTTTTATGAAGAGTATATTGGGTGGTGTGGGACTGCCGAGTACGACACCCTCGAGTCTTAATCCGGGGAATCCTGCGAATGCTTTTTCGCTCTCCTCGCGGCCTGCCCCGTCGCCTGCACGCCCGACCCAGAATCCCGCCTCCCAAAATTCCACCTCCTCCGTCCCCTGGCGCAGAGCAAACGTCCGCCACACCTCCAACGAACTTTACGTCGACCTCATCGAAACGCTGCACATAACCCTCTCCCCCTCCGGGATCCCCATCTCCGCGCTCGCACACGGCAGCATCCTCTTCACCGCCAAGGTGTCTGGGATCCCAGACTTACTCCTGCAGCTCAGCGCTCCGGGCGGAATATCCAACACCCTCGCGCTGCCCGTATTTCATCCCTGCGTCAGGCTTAATAGATGGAAGGATCGGCCCGGAGATCTGAGTTTTGTGCCGCCGGATGGCCGGTTCGTGTTAGCTGGGTATGAGGTCGATTTACTTGGGGAAGGGGGACTAGACGCATTTTCCACGTCCAACACAAAGTCAGCATCCAAGCTGAATGTTCCGGCTACGGCGACAGTGGCCCACGGACTTGGGTCCCGCGGCACAGACTTCGAAATCCGCCTAACCGCAAACCCGCGCTTTATGGGTAAAACACCCTCCCCCCTCCCCTCATCTACTGGCTCCTCATTCCCATCCCGCTCTGGCCTCGGTGTTGGACGCGGAGGCATATCGCTCGGCGGCTCCTCCTCCGGTCCAGGCACTTCCACAGCGCCCAGCGTTGAATTCATAACCGTACACGTCGCCTTCCCGGCTGGGGTGAGGAATATTGCGGATCTGAGGGTTGTGAAAGGACCAGGGGATGTGGGCTTTGAGAGGGGGAGTAGGATGGTGGAATGGAGAATTAATGCAAGAGAAGTCCAGAGTCTGATGGGCCGCGATCGGGGGGGTGGAATCGGTGCGACGGCGACGGTCAGGGGGACTGTTGTTGGCATGGATGAAGATACTAGTGGTGCCGAGGGCGGCGCTTTAGACCCAGACAGCACACGGGAGAGGAATGCTTATGACTACACCGACGCCGACTCCCCTCCTTCAGCCTCATATCAGAGTCCCGCGCCTACGCCAACGGCGGAGCATCCAAACAACCTCACTCTGGACCAGCGTAATCAGAAACTTGTAAGAAGGAATAAGGCACTTATGCCTAGTGCTGCGACGGTTAGTTTCCAGATTAAGGGGTGGCTGGCTAGTGGGATAAGAGTCGAGAGTCTGAGTATTGATCAGAAGAAGAGTAAGGGACTTGGCGCGGGCGTGCAGCCGTATAAGGGGGTTAAGTATCTTTGTGTTAGTGATAGGGGCGTGGAGGGGAGATGTTGATGGGTGGAAGGGGGTGGGGAGGGAAGGGAGGGAGACAAAAATAATGCACTGTCGCCTCGGCTGGCTGCTGGGGGAGATGGGCTCTCGATAGACGGAGATCAGTGCAAATCTGATTTCGCATGTGGTGTCGTGAGAGACATCGCAATCGGCAAGATATAATGAATGGAACCGAATCATCCCCGCACGATGATCGGGGCTTCCAGGGCAAATGCAGGGCATGCTTTGACTCAATTCCATTCGATTCCATTCGCTCGATGCACCGCATCTTCTCCGCCTCCGTCTATCTCTCATCCACCCCCACCTATGATACACACCCCAAACCAGCCATCATCCATGTCCTTACCCGCCTCTCTCCATCCATTCATCTATCCAGGCTCGAGCCTCCAAAAGTCATTCCGTCCACCCCAACACAAGAGAATCGACTCGCCGATATGAGACAGTGGCCTATTTCTCCGCAAGCCCCATCTTGGCAGCGCGGTCGTCTTCGATCTTCTGGTAGAAGGCATCGCGGTGACGGACGTTTGGGACGTGATAGCCTGCATCCAATCATCAGCATCATATCATGACGCATAGCAGAGACGGCGGCTCTGGCTCCGGGTGAATAGGAAAGGGAAGAGCGATCGCAGCCTATATGCGGGCTGCGTCTCCATTTCTGGGATCTGGGTTGCGATTTGTTTTCGGTGTTGTAATTGGGGTTGGTTGTTTGCGGTTGCTGGGGGACGATACGTACCGTACCACCATGCGTATCCGCCGGCTACGCCGATTCCTGTTGCGATGTCAGTCGGGAGTCGCGGGTAGGCCATTGGCGGGGGAGATTGTCGGGGAGAGATGCATTGCAGAGTGTACGTACCAATGCCAACAGACAAATCGAGCACGACGGCTCGGCGGAGCATCTGTCACGCATATGTCAGTACATGCTCGTCCCTCCCAAACCGAGTGGGAATCGCGCAATTGGAAACACATACGCCGGTAATTGGCTTGATGGCCATGGTGTACGCTGGTGTAGAAGGTGAAGGAGAGAGTGCGTGTTGTGGTGCGCGCGTTCGTGGGCGGGGATGCGGAGGTGAAGCTGTCCTGGAGGGCGGAACGAGTGAGGTCGAAGTCGCCGGCGGTGGTGTGAAGGTCCGGAAACTTCCGCCATGCGAACGCGTGCCAAGAATGGAGCGCCGGGGCCGGGGTTGCGCCGACGCGACAGCGGAAGCTGCAATGCAGGAAGATGAAAGACACTCACTCACCTTCAATACTAATTTACCTACCCAGCTAGCACCCGCGCTATTGTTCTGTTGTGTGGAGAGAGGGAGAAGCTGATACCGCCTACTCGCGCACGAACTTCGCCTCAACGACGACGATCGGTCCGCGCGACGACGCCGACTGTCTCCTCTCCTGTCGCGAAGGCCGACTAACGAACACCTCACGTGCAGCGCTCTCCGCACCGGCATCCTCAACCATGGCCGGCATACGCCATGCGCCGACCGAGCCCTCCACGACCCCTCTCTCCGGCCAAAAAAGACCACACGAACCCTCCACGTCTCACCCCCCCAAAAAGCGCAAAACGACCCACTCACTCCAACACACCCAACCCACCTCTCTGATCCCCGAACCCATCAACCCCGAACATCCCCACCCCTCAAAAGACTTCTTCACCACCCAACTCCACCGCGCCATCGCCATCGAGCTCAAAGCGCAAGGTTTCGACTCCGCGCTTCCCAGTGCCATGGCGCGCATGCACGGCCTCGTAGACTCCTTTATGCTCGATTTCCTCGCGCGGGTGCGGCAGAGTATGAGTAGCGCGAGACGGACGGAGACGTTGCCGCATGATTGGATATACGCTCTGAATACACAAAACCTCACTTCGTCGAGTCTGGATGTGCTATTCGATACAGGTCCCTTACCCCCCTCAATTCTTGTACCGGGTTTCGCGGCCCCGGAACCGGCGTCCCCGCCCCCACCGGATATCGAAGGCTTGATTGGCCCCGAGTTATCAGGCAAGAAGGAAAGCGAAAATAGGAAATGGATACCGGCGCACTTCCCTCCGTTCCCGAGTCTACATACTTGGAGACAGACGCCGGTGTTTACGGAGAGGGAACAAGATCCGAGGGTGATTAGGGAGCGGGCCACGGAGGAGGGGGTTAAGGCGGAAATGAGTCTTAGGAGGTTGATGATGGCAAGGAAGATGGGGGTTGTGAAGCGGGGGAGGGACAGAAGGGGCGGTGGGGCGAGGGGAAAGGGTGTAGAGGGAGATGGGAATAGGAGGGAGAGGTTGTGGAGGGAGGCTATGGGAGCTTTGAGAGAGGAGGAGTGGGGGAGGGAGAGAGATGCCAAGGCTACGGCGGAGGCGTTGGCGAGGGAGGAGGATGATGAGGATGCGGAGGGGGAGGTGGATGCTGATGCAGATGCGGACGGAGATCTGGATCTGGAGTGGGAGAGTGGGAATGCGAATAAGGAGCTGCAGAGTGAGCGGCAAAAGGGGAGAGAGACAGAAAAGCAGAAAAAGGATCCCGGGGATGGGGCTGAAGAGGGCGTGCATGCGAATTATGATCAGGGCTTTTGGAGACGCGCTGCTAGGGATGGGCATTCGGCGCTTTAGGAAAGCGTCTTGGACGAGAGTATGGTGGGTGAGAGGAGCGGGAGTTGAGGGATGGTCGCGGTGGGCGCACTTGGAGATAGATATTCTTCCTCGTCGATGAGAATAGAAGATATTGAAATTATATTGATATAAACTTCGCTTTTGAAGGTTTGCTTTACTACATGATGTGCGGGTTTGCGAGGCTTGAACTTTCATTGGATGTGAGGATCACATCTTGCAGCCCGCTATGCCATGCCATACATCTGTGCACTTGAATCATGAACGATGCATACTATCATTCTAGACCCGGTTATCGCTGAGTACCTATGCTTGCATCTCTTGCCATTGTGCGTATGTAGATTCGTTGACAGTCATGTATATCTGACACTCGCACAGTACGCTGTTCTGTTGAGCCGTACCCACCCACTATTATACAATGTTCCTTCTCTCCTGCCACCACTCATAGCTTTTTCCTTCCAATACCACGGCCCATTTCTGTCCTTTTCGTAAATGGATAATGGTCTACACAGGGGCCATATTTTATTGGAACATACCCATTGTCCATTTACGAATTATAGTAAGGCATAGCAGGGCGCGGGGTGGTGTGTGTCTGTCGAATGGAATGCGGAGAGGGTTTTCTACTCGAGGAATTCTTTCTTCGTGTTTGGATTGGGCGGTCAACGGGGATGAAATGGCGGCATTCGGTATGTGTGTGTTGAAGACGAACAGTTCGGGTATGGGCGTGCATCGACGAAGATCCAGACTCATTCCCCTCGCCTCCAATCCATCATTAACGGCAGACGAAGGTGAGTTAGGCGTTCGGCGTCGATGCCGATGTTCCGGGTGTAGTAGCGTGTCCGTCTTGTTTCGCGGCCCAGGACTCCCATGCCGTGGTTTCGATGGTTACGCCTGAGCAGCTGGTGCGGAGTTAGAAAGTGAAGGAGGATGGTGTCGAGAGAGAAGGAGGGGAAAGGAGCGGATGGGGAAGCGGATGCACGTGGGGTATGGCGTGTGCAGAAGATGGCTTTATGGCCAAGAGGGAGAGGAGGGGGTATGGGAAGCCTGCAAACTTGAAAATATACGAGGATGAGGTGCCCTGGCATTGAACATATGAATAAAATGTGCAGAGAAACAAATCGGCAAAAGCAGTCGAATTTCAGTAGAGACTGATGCGAATCAAGCCGAGCCCCAAATCTTCCTTGCCTTGCCTTGCCTTGCCTTGCCTTGCCTTGCCTTGCCTCGCCTGACCTGCAAAATTTCGAAAAGAACCAACGTCCGAACTTACACCCTAAACAGCCTAACAACAGGCTTACAAAGCACCACTGCCTTCCTCCCCACTCCCTCCTTTCCCCCCTCAACTTCGGCGTTGCACCTATACTGCACGAGCTCTTTCAGAGAACATTCTCGCGGATCGGAAATTGGAGGCTTGCGTGCTTTGGTGCTGGGTGTCGAGGAGGAGTTGGAGGGGGTCGGGATTGCGTTTATAGAGGTGGCGAGAGAGGAGAGGGGGATTGTGGGGAGGGGTGGGGACATGGCGGAGGGGATGGGGAGATGGGGAGAGAGCGGGATGTGGATTTAGGGATCGAAAAGAGGACGAGAGATGAGAATATATGGGGGGTAGGAAGAGATGGGTGATGTGGATTGGAGGGGGTGGTGAGGAAGGAGGGTTGTGGATCATGAAAAGAGTCGGTGGGTCTGCGGTGAACAGAGGACACGGAGAAGAGTTGATGAAGCTATTAAAGAAGTGTTTCCGGACAGAGCAGTTCGTGAGATGGCCGGGGAGTTGGTTAATGCGGGCAGCGGGGTCGAAGATATTGCGTGATGTTGCTGGGCTTTGTGGAACTGTAGGCCCTCGGGCTGAAAGTAATTGATGAGTCCGTGGGATTATTCAAGACCTCGATCAGCTGTTTCTGATGTCGGGAAACGTCCACGAAGATGTAATGGGACCAAGGAAGAGTGAGTAGATGATTGAGGTCGTGAGGAGTGCACTGGTGAAGTCGTACGATCAAGGTTTTGATTGGACGAGGGTTCGACTTTCGCTTATCGATAAGACGGTCCGCGAATCCGAACCTCTCCGCCCTACGTTCATTCATTCATTCATCATCACAAGTACGGTCTTTGAATTCTCACGATTGACCTCCCAGAGGGAGCATAGTCAGGATAGATGGACGGTGGTGCGAAGAGGCTGGGGGAGATGTTGTTGGGAGAGGTCGAAGTTGAGGGATTGAGTTCGGTAAGGAGGACATTCCGGACCCCGTCATGTTGACTGCTAAAGTTGGCCCTATTGGTAGTATGCTGATCGAAAGAGCAGCTATTGAGTTCTATGCGTGAGTTGAGATCGTCTGCGAAGCCCGGCAACCATTTTGGTATTCCGGCTCTGGATGCATTGTTGCCTGCGCCAGCACCTCGAGCGCCCCCTCCCGCGGCAAAACAAGATGCACATCAAAATTCAGATATTTGGATACCGGACTCAGACCAAATCCCTCAACCGATTATGGTTTCTGTACCATCTCCGGCGAAGAAACATTCAGGTGGGCCATTCGTCGAGCTTATTTCCCTTCCGCCTTCGCATCACCCTTCCGGCGCAGGCAAAACCTCACTCATATACCTCATCATAGCGTTCGCTATCTTACCATCTACCCTCTCGACTGCCCCCATCGGTGGAAAAGCGGCCACAGTCGTTCTCATAGATCCACTCTCCCACTTCAACATCCCACGCTTGGTCGAAATCTGCGTCTCAATCATTCGGTCTGCATTCGTCGCCGCAGGCAAATATGTCAAACCCAGTCACGAGGAAACGGGATCTGGCGGTAATCATGCAAGCTCCAAGGACCAAATCCAAGCCTGCATCAAGCACAGTCTCCAACATCTTCACATCCTGCGTCCGCAATCATGGTCTTCGCTTCTCGGCACCCTTTCCTCACTCCCGAGCTACCTGTTCGACTCCTCGAAGCATCACTCGATGTACCGAACAGTTCATTCCATGATCTTGGAAGATGTGGATTCTTTCTATTGGCTGATACGCGCCGACACGGATCTTGGTTTGGCTTCGACGATTACTATGAAGAACGTGCACGAGCAGTCGGCACAATTGACAGCACTCCTTATTGAACTATCGAACTCTCTATCAGCGACGGTGATCTTGACAAGTCGGTCACTTGTTCTGAATCAGCCCTTCCGGCCACCCATTCCGACATCTTGGCCCAAGGATACGGTGACGACTAGGTTGGCGGTTAGGAGGGTTGAGGTGAATAAGTTTGGGCCGGCTATTAGTGTTCAAGAGACCGAAATGGAAAGGTCACAGAGGTGGGAAGTTGTTGATAGGGGACGGTTTGAGTGCTGGAAGATCAGAGGGAGTGCGGGACAGGGTGATGGAGATATGGCGGGCTTTGTGTTCAGAGTGGGGAAGGGGGTGGAGATTGAAGAAAAAGATGAGGAGTGGGGCTATGAGGTGATTCTGCGTCCCATAGAAGCCGTAACAGGGCTCGGAATCGGGCCATCATCGTGCAAACTTGGGGCTGACTGTCCTTTGATTCCACATTAGCGATAGTGCAGCGTCACGGGTGAGGGGCTCCTCCAAACATTTCTAAATTCCCTGGATCACAATAACACCAGAATCATCTACTTTCATCTCTTTGCGTCGTCGCACATCACCGGAGCTACAGTGAGCACGGTGAGACCGTGAGCTTCTTCTCACCGATCACAGTTAGTGTTGGGATTTCCACGACAGCAGGCCCCGCATTGTCATCCTCATATTCTCGCACGGTCATACATGGCACAGTAGTCTTGTGGTGTTTGATTGGGCGATGATGGTCACAGATTTCGGGTTCCCCGACTTTGGGACATTGGTGGCCAGATTTGAAGGTCCTACTGAATTGTATTAGACTCGCCATTCCCATCTTCGTTCGCAACTCCAGGCCGCCAAGTCGTCTGAATCGTCAAGAATAATGGAAGAATGGAAATTCCGGGTCGGGAAATCGCCCGGATCGTCAAGAATAATGCGATAACGGAAAGGAAATCCTCCCGATTCAACTTCCCATTCGGAAAACGCTATAAAAGTCCCCGATCTGATACCCCTGGCCCAACTTAACACAGCGTTCCTCAATTTTCGGATCGCTCCTCTTTGGAGGTCCTGGAACCGACATCGAAGCCTTGCTTAGAGCTGATTCTCTCAACCACGTCCTCCATAGTGTTGGCCACAGAACTAGAAATCAATCATACCAACCATCGTGTCGCCTGACGGCCAGCTCGCAGGGCTCATCAGCGGCAAAGAGAGCGTGTAAATATCCGAAACAGAGAAGCCAAACCTGAGGCAAGCCGCAGCGTTTTCGATAGAACGGATCCGGTTCGACTCGATACAATTCGTCCCTGTTACGTCTCAAATTAGTATTACTTCCTTCCTGTTCACCAGACGCCAAGGCGACTTACGGTTACACAATACTTCCGGATAAAGCTCTCATACGTTTCTCCTTTTAGCGAAAAGTTACGACGTAACGGTTGATTTGGTAGGCCACCCCTACGTCTGTATCACAACCTTCCCTGTTTTAGCTGTTTTATAAGGCAATTACCAAGGGTATTGGCTTGGCTATGGAACTGCCAAGAGGTCAATCGTATTACGGCCCTACTTTTGAGATGCTCAAGCGTACGGTACGATTGAGATGGTGCTTACTTCCTTACGGCTCACGTGACCGTAGCGAACTGTAAAGTATGGCTCGTAATACTTCCTATCGAAAGCGCTAACAAGCCGCGTATTAATGTGCTGAACTGTCGGAAAAGCACAAAGCCGTGCTCAAACCTCTCAACGAGATTCAAAGTCCGGATGACTTCGTCAAACGAGCCACTGGCTTGGCTGAAGAACGATGCAGAGAATACGAATCAAGTGGGTGGGGTGTGAAAACAGATGATGGTGAGAAAGAAATAAGAGTGAGCCAAAAGTTCAGGTGAATACTTTGGTCGGTACTGGAATACAAGGCGTTCATTGATGCCGGTCTGATATTTGACGCCACTGGATACGGGGCAACCGCTTGGTTGATTGTATCGTTCGGACTTACGGTATGCGAATGTACCGTCCCTGCTTGGACAGAAAATCTGATGGCTATGTATTCCTCGTTCAGAACGACCAGCGGAGAATGGACAAGATCTTTGACGCGACATCCTACCTTGCAGATCGCCTGGCGCGATACGCCAGCATCGAGAGAAATTTCGGACACAGAAGCATCGGCGACTGGGAAAGCTTACAAGGCGTTGTTATCAAGTTCTCCGCTGAGATACTGAGATACGTAGCTGAGGTGCTTGTCGCTCAAGAGTCCCCCATATCCAGTATGCCTCCAACGCAGGCGCACTTGACTTTTAAAACTGATTTATAAATAGAACGAGCTGTACAGGGCTTCAGAACTCTTACTGTTGATGCTCTGGGAGTTTTGAAGGAGCAAGTCCATAACCATGAGTTTAGTTCGGAGAAATGGCTGATTATCGTTGCTCAAAATTGTATGTTCATGCCCCATAATCAAGCTGCTTCACACTATTCATGCTTCATGACTCGCTTGAAGGAAAGCGAAGAGCTATTATAGCGCACCGACAAACTTATCACTGGAATGGAAACTACTTCTCAAAACATTTTGGACATCAAGCAGTGACAATTTGGTCAGTATTTCCTCCGGCTCCTTATACCAATACTAACACATTTCTAGAGGGAGAGGGCGAAACTATGCGTCCATGGCTATGTACAGCAAATCACTCGGAGAAGCATAATCGAATCTAGAAAGATATTCATCCTGACTCTGGCGCCTGGATACGCGACCTGGAGGAGTTCAAAGAGTGGGAGCCGTACCCCCAAATTCTGCTCCGACTTTACGGATAATGTGAGTCATGAATTTGCACCTAGCTGTGCGGTATGACTGACGTTGGCTAGCTGGCTGTGGGAAGACCTGGGTTTGGTAGGTACAGTAGCTGCTGCGATATTCTTTTTTGCTGATACCGACCCGAAGTTCTTCCATCATAAGATACTTCGAAGGTACAATTGCAACGAACTACCGCCGATGACTTGCGTACTGGTTCATAGATTCTGATCGATTCGGCGCTGTATGTGGAGGTCATGTTAGAATCTTTGATAAGACAGTTGATGGCAAGCAGCGAAGAAATCCTACCGCGTTGCGCGATCTATACCATAATCATGCCAAGCGCGGCTCTCGAACTACCCTTCAGCAGCTGCTGTCGACTTTACATCGCGTCATCGCATATCCTAAAAGGGACAGATTCGTCATCATTGACGGGCTTGATTAATCCTTTGACTAAACCGGAGCGAGTATGGACCAAATGTACGAGAGGGCATTGAGAAGCATCCCTGAAACCGACAAAACCCGTGTAAAAGCGACCATCCAACGTACGCATACATCTTATTTAGTATTCGCACTCGTCAATGCAACGATACCTGACCTCGGAATCCTTGGCTGCTTTCCCTGACCTCTTCTTCTTCCACATCAACCCGATTGAGGCTAAAGCCGATATTGCTGAACGAAGTTTGAAATATACTCGGGATCAGAGGACTGGGGAATTCCAAGACACCGTGTCTTTTGGCCTCGCCTCTATCTTGACATCGATGAGGGATTCGATTTTGCTCGCCTGGGGTAAAGGATTCTCGCATATTTCAATCACAAGAACCCCACCTTTCTGGAGGTAGTTCGATATTCGCTACGACTGGAGGCATGCGGATGTGACTGACGTCAAGCCTCTCGACGAAGCGCTGCGACTAGGTCTACGAGGAATCGTCTCGAAGATATTACAGCCAACTGCTCACCCAGCCGGGTGGATAAAGCATTGTTTTACGCCATCGGGCTCGAATTGAAAGATCTGTTTGAGCAATTTCTTGGGGCTGGTATGCTGCCGTCTCAATTTGGTCCCTATATTGCCCTGGCATCCTTCTTGGGCAACGACGAAATCTTGCAGCTGATTTTGAATCACGTAACTGATCCGGCCATGAACGGGGTGTTCAATATTCTGACTGTTCCAAGTGTGAAATATGTAGATGCGCAAGCGAATCCTGCTTATTGTACCCAGAGATGGCAATAATCAAGTCAAGTCAAGTCCAGTGAATTGATTGATTTGATTGATAAGATGAGCTCGTTTGCTTGACTTGATTGACTTGATAGCAAAATCAAGGCTCCAGGGGTCCTCTGGGAGTGAATAGAGAGCACAGTATGCTCAAACTACGACAATCCACGGCCATGTACGCCGTCAACTGCCGTCAAGAGACGGCTATGTAGCCGTCAAACGCCGTCGCCTGAGCCTCTGTTGCTGCAGGCTGCATGTTGAGACGGCCATGTAGCCGTCAACGGCCGTCGTCTGACGCCTGCGGTACCGTAGCTGCGTGGCAGTGCTAAGTACCTAATAGCCCGCGTGCTTATCAACGCCGTGGCCAGCTTTACGCTCTCTGAGATGGCAGGCGATTAAGGTAGTCAATAGATCAGCGTGGTAGAAGCCGTTAGGGTGCCTGTAGGTGTAGCAATATTAGCAAAGCTAGTACAGCCTCTGCTCCTTCAAATGCTAAAGGTAATAGCTATACTTCTAGACCTAGCTCTTTTTAGTGCGCTTTGTGCTTTAAGGTGGCTTGTGATAATTTAATAGGCGCGTCTAATTAATGCCCTCGTAATTGTCTTCTTTAAATAGGCTATTAGTTACAGAGGGAGTAGCTACGACAGAGCGTTTGTTAGCATTAAGCTTAGAGGGCGCATTAGTAGCTTAATCTGTGCCCCTATCCTATAGGGGCAATTTAGACGCTGCTTCTTCAAGCCGCTGCCTAAAAACGACTAGGAGATTGCTATTCATGCCTTTAAGCGATTAACGCGCGTTAAATTAATAAATAGAGGGTATGTAGGAGCGAGAGTAGTAGAGAGAGGTAGAGGAGTAGAATAGCTAACGCGTGAAGCTTTTTAAAAAAAAAACACGCTAAGGCCTGCTAAGCAAGGGATCTAACTAATTAGGGTAGAGGCTAAGGATCCTCTCTACTAAAAAATCTCGTGATAGCTAGATTTGCTGTAGTATAGGGCTTTCGTGTGTGCGAAGGGGAGGGTTAGTATTAGACTAGTAGAGGCTCAGACGACGGCGGTTGACGGCTACATAGCCGTCTCAGCATGCAGCTGCAGCACCAGAGGCTTAGGCGACGATATATGAAAAACCTCACTTTTTCATAGATGCTATACCATTCCACAAAACCTAGCAAAATCCTAGCAAAATAGCTAAATCTATCAAGCCGTATCAATCAAGTCAATCAAGTTGAGCCAATTTGCTTGATTAATTGGTAAAATTTAGGGCGTCGGCTTGACTTGATTGATAGTATCAAGTCAAGTCAATCAAGTCAAGAACTTGATACGGCTTGATTATTGCCATCTCTGATTGGACCCTTTTATGTGCGAGGATTACTAACGATTGCTTGCAATCGCTACGGTATTTCATGTATACCGGATGCGATCCAAGCGGCGCGTATGTAGCACTGCGAATCGTTTTCCACTCAGGGCACTCATTGAGTAGAAAAACCCCACTCAGGGCACTCATTGAGTGAAAAAACCCTACTCATTGAGTGGAAAACTCCTACTTGGACTTATTTTCTAAGTAAAATTGTCTAACTTTTCACTAAGTTAGTGAATCTACTTAGAGATTTTCGAATCTAGTGCTGGGGTGGGTGCTAAGGTGGGGCCCCCCACCCTCCTTCACCGGGCGGGCTTGGCTCACCCACACAGACTATATGACCCTCCCTGCCTCCCTCCATCCATCTCTCCTCTACTCCTCCTCTCCATCTCCATCTCCATCTCTATCTCCATCGCCATCTCCATCTCCATCTCCATCGCCATCTCCATCGCTATCTCCATCTCTATCGTCGCCATCCTTATTAGTTAAGTAGTGTAAGCAGCCAGAGCTCCGTCACATGACTACGGTCCTATGACTAAGCTCGAACAACTACTACAAGAGCCTCTGATTTGTACACTACACACACACATGAGGACACATACATGAGCTACACACAATACACACGAGAACCCTCAATTCACCCATTATATCTTCTCTCTATCTCTAGTGACACCTGGCCCCCCACCTGCTTACAGTTATGAGCCCGGCCTCATCCGCACTATCTTAAATCATTATATACCTACCTACCTACCTACCTACCTACCTACGTCGCCGCATCCATGTCGAAAGCAAGCTCAACCATCATCCTACAGGGCCCGAGCACCTGGGAGCTCTGGTTCTATACTATACAGAGGCTTGCAGAAGCTGCAGACGTATGGGAATACATCAACCCTGAGGCTACAAGCATCACAGTCCTTGAAAAACCACCTCGCCCTGTCGAACCTACGACGCCAGCCAATTCTGATGGATCACCATAACACAGCCAGCTGCTACTACTATTGCTGCAGCTCAGGCGCAGTACACAAAGGAACTGAGCCTATACTACATAGAGCTCAAAGAATACGAAGAATCAAAGATAAGATTAGCCAGGTTGATGCTCACATCACTAATTCAATAGCCCAGGATCTCCTCTATCATATCAAGGATATACAATCCGTACGCGATCGTCTAAAGAAGCTGCAACAGCTATTCTCGCAACACAGGCCGACCGCAAATACCAAGTGCAGAATGTCTACTAGGCTGCAAAACTATTCCACGCACGCAGGGAGAACTTTAAGGATTAGGGAATGTCCTACCTCACTGCGTACAATCGCGCTTAGCAACTCAAGCTACCAGAGGTAGCAGGCTACCAGCCACACAAGGACCTCATTCGCGTGATAAGCAGATCGACCTAGCCTACGCAGCAACTATCTTAATCACCATTTCTAAGGCAAAAGCAGCTCTAACGCTGAGAGCAGCTTAACTAACAAAGTTGATCCTATAATGCTAGACGTACTATCTGAATACCTACGATACTATCGTACAACGCATACTACAAGGCAAATATAGGAGCCTTTGCTGCAACGCTTAATCACGAAGAATCTCCATACAGGAACAGGCAGCGCCAAGAGAACAAGCTAAGAAGGCCCTGCCTATGTAGAGACGACACTTCTGGGACAGTGCCCCTACATTAACACCTCGCTCTGCAGAGGGGGATTCACAGAAGACCCTAAAAAAGCTAAGAGGGTAGCTAATTTTTAGGCTATAGACTAAAGGGGCATTCTAAACCAAATTCGTATAAGGAACTAACGATTCAAGAGGCCAAGAAGGCAGGGAGGCAGAGCGAACAGGAATAGGCCTAGCCAGCCGCTATCCCAGCCTACATCTAATTTGGTAGAAATTGACGTAGGTGACGACCCTACTGCAGAATCAGCTCACGAAGCACACGCCGTGTTCTCGTCAGCATTTAACAATCCTGCTTCCACTAATCAGGCCTACCTACTGCTCCACTCATGGACTCTGGATCCCGCCTCTGACATCCACATCTGTAACAACCCATCTGAATTCCAGTGGAGGACCCCTGCCTCGCCAGACGACCTCGTACGAGCTAGAGGCTCAGAAATATCCGTTGAGGCATGGGGAGAGGTAGAGATATCACTCTCAACAGACAACAGTCCACGGAGATCCAGGCTCAAGAACGTGGCCCTCATACCTAGCTTCTTCACCAGCCTAGTCTCACTAGCGCGCCTATCCTCATCCAATGTCCATTTCGACTCAGGCAGAAGCATTTTGTACCAATCACTATCAGGCCCCAGCTCAGGGCCCGGCTCAGGCTCAGGCCCCGGCTCAGGCTCCGGCTCCCGCTCAGGCTCCCGCTCAGGCTCAGGCCCCGCTCAGGCTCAGGCTCGCGCTCAGGCTCAAGCTCATCTACTCAGGTTGTTGCAAACCTCACCAAGCTAGGTGGCCACTGGCTCGTGGTACATCGATCAGAGCCATACAGAGCTCAGCCCTATCAGGAGGTCGCTGCGTTCGCAGCTCATCACCGACGACCTCAGTACTCAGCCCTACCGCGCCGCCCTAGGCAGCTCACCAAGGCGCAGCTCCATGCGCTGATGGGCCATGCCAGCGCTAGCGCAATCAACCACCTATCAGCAAACGTGATAGGCCTACAACCAACCAGCGACCAGAAACCTGCCATACAAACAAAAGACTGCAAGGAATGCCTACAAAACAAGGCTCATCAAATCATCTCACGCCGCTCAGACCATGAGCTAGGAGCTACTCGCCCGTTCAAGACAGTAGCTATAGACCTCATCAAGCTCAACCAGCGATCGTACAATGGCCACAAATATGCCCTACATGCCTACAATCTATTCTCGAAATTTCACATGGTCTACACAATACCCTACAAGGACAAGGCTACAATCCTAGCTACTATTAGGCAAGTCAACAGAGATATCAAACGGCAGTTCAATACATCAGTTACCTTTATTATTACTAATAATAAGCGAGGATACGGCCTGACTGACGACTCTGCTTGAGCCTACTGCCAACGGGAAGGAATCAAACTGCAGATCAGATCCCCACATACAGCAGCTCAGAACGGCGCAGCGGAGAGATCAGGAAGGATCCTCATTAAGAAAAGCAGGTCCTTGAAAATGATGTCAAACCTACCTCTGCCGCTCTGCTCTGAGATGTACACTGCTGCGGCATACCTACTCAATCGTACGCCTACGCGAGCGCTACAGTGGAAAACTCCATTTGAAATCGCCTACCAGAAGAAGCCCTCTCTGGCGCATCTACTAAACTATGGCTCACGAGCCTACGCACTGCGCAAGCAGATACCAAATGGCGACAAGCTTAGTCCACGAGCACTCATTGGATACCTAGTTGGCTACGACTCTACCAACATCTACAGGGTATGGCTACCTACTACGAAGAGCTATAGAAAAGGAGGGAAAGTCATACGCGTTAGAGACGTTACATTCAGAGAGGATCTGTCGTACCAACTAGACGACAGTTTGGACCCTCTCCTACAGGGAGCTGAGCTAGAACAATACGTTCATAGCTATCACTACCCACTAGCTGAAGAATTATCTGATGATGAGCTCGATACTGCCCTCACGACGTACGAGCTGCTATCACAGGCCCCATCGCAGGCAGACGAACCTCAATGGAAGGATAGTCAAAGCCAGCTCGCTACACCAGCACCAACTACCTCAGAAACGGGCAATTTCCATGAACGAGCAACAAGCGCCAGCAGATCAGCTAGCTCATCGGCAGCTCCATCGGCCGCTCCATCAGCTACTCAATCAACTACTCGCTCAGCTACTCCATCGGCTGCTCCGACAGCTGCTCCGACAGCTGCTCAGCCGCCACCAAGCTCATCAAGAAAGCGCAAGCTGCCAAGCGATTCAAATCAGGCACCAAATCGAGAGCTGATAGACAGTACCCTCAAGCCATCTCATATACTGCCAGACAGTACGAAACGACGCAGAAAGCCATCACAGAAATTGAACTCAACCTACTTCGTACAAGCTCATTGGTCAGCCTACGTGGCTGCCTCTCTAAATGCGCCCAAGACCCGATTCCACTACACCGAGCTACCAACAGAGCCAAAGCTACACAAAGACGTCATGAAACTGCCAGCTCCACACAGAGAAGGCTTCCTACAAGCCATGCAGCATGAGCTAGCTACAATCAAAAGAAAACAGACGTACGAGCTGATCAACTGGTCCGACTTCAATGCGCAGGACAATCAAGTGCTGCCACTCATATGGGTATTCAAGTACAAGCTGGATAGCCAAGGCTACCTGCTGAAATACAAGGCTCGTATATGTGTACGAGGAGATCTACAATCAACCACTGAAGAAACCTACGCTGCAACACTAGCTATTCGTATATTTCGCGCGCTAGTAGCAGTTGCTGCCTACTTCAACATGGAAATACGACAGTACGATGCCGTCAATGCATTCACCAACGCAGAGCTCACTAGCCCTGTCTATTGCCACCCACCAGATGGATTCTCAGATCCAGATCATATATGGAGACTACGCCGCGCGCTCTACGGCCTGAAGACCTCACCATTGCTGTGGTATCAGGAGCTCACCAAAACGCTCTCAGAGCTAGGCCTCACTCCAGTCAAGGATGCGCCCTGCCTATGGAGGAACGACAAGCTCCTAGTATTCTTCTACGTTGATGATATAGCTATACTCTGCGCGCCAGCACATATCTCAGCCCTACGAGAATTTGAGCAAAAGCTCCTACAACGATATGAGATTCGAGCTCTAGGAGACCTCAGCACCTTCTGCGGCATACAGGTATATAGGGACCGTGAGAGCGGCTCAATCTGGCTCTCACAGGCCTCCTATATAGAGCAGCTTGCTCAGAGATATCCATCTCCAAAGCCTTACACGAAGCCGCCAGCTACGCCGCTGCCTCTAGAGGAGCTAGTACCGTCCGATACCGAATCAGACGATAGCATGAGACATCGATATGCTCAGCTCACTGGCTCGATAGGCTACGCAGCTGCTGCTACGCGCCCAGATGTCTCGAAACCTCACTCAAAACTAGCTGAGTTCCTTACCAATCCATCCCAGCGCCACATTGATGCAGCCTATCAGGCTATTGCCTACCTTGAGGCCACGAAAAATCGAGCGCTGTACTACAACGCGTCTATATCTACTGAATCTGCCTATATTGCAGACGACTACCTGCCAGAATTCTATGGAGCTACAGATGCTTCGTACGCAGATGACAAAACCACGCGAAAGAGCTCACAAGGCTACATATTCTTCCTATTTGGTGGACCTATTGACTGGAAAGCTACGCTACAACGTTGCGTCACCAAATTAACTACAGAGGCTGAACTAGTAGCTGCCTCAGCTGCTGGCACAGAATTGATATGGTGGTGGAGACTATTCGAGCAGATCAAATTCAATCCAGATCACGAACGCCTACTCTACTGCGACAATCAACAAACGATCAGGCTGCTCACCTCCACGGCTCCTCGGCTCAAAACATCCGTACGGCACGTCGATATACATTATCACTGGCTACGCCAGGAAGCTCAGTCAAATCAAATCAACCTCTCATACATACAGACTAGCTGCCAGCCAGCTGATGGCCTCACCAAGCTGCTTCCAAGACAGAAGCACGAAAACTGGGTGTTACTACTTCATTTCAAAGACTTTCCTACTACTCCTATAATTCTAAACATTTCTAAAGTATAGTACTCTTCCTGGTTTCTCCCACGTAGTTTTTATAGGTTTAATGAGGCTATATACTTAATTCATGTACACACAGAGCGAAAAGCTCGTAGAGCGAAAAGCTTAATTCATGTTCTTATACATAGAGCGAAAAGCTCACTTTATGTTCTCCTACTACAGAGCGAAAAGCTTGCAGAGCGAAAAGCTTAATTCATGTTCTCCTACACACAGAGCGAAGAGCTTGTTGAGCGAAAAGCTTGATTCATGTTCACACAGAGCGAAAAGCTCATCTCATACATCACACGCACTTTAAGCTTAATCAACATACAGGCTCTATACCCTCTAAATATAAGAACGAGGAGCAAGCAAGGATTACACCTCTACAAAAGCATAAGGAATCCACATCAAAGACTACCTCATACTGCCAAACAGATAACTAGTTCTCATTAGGTCTTAGCTTTATAATACAAGAGTCTTAGTCTCGCACAAGAGCTTCCCTCACATTACAGAGACTACTTCTCGCATTAAGAGGTTAAGGCTTAAATTAAAAGAGGCTAAATAAATCTCTACCTTTAGGAAGCTGATTCCTTACAAACGGAGGCTAGTTTTCGACCGCTTGCAGCTACCTGCTCACACAGGTACAGGGGGATCCATAGTTAACATCAGCTCCGAACTACGTTCGAACCTGAAGGGGGTGTGTAAGCAGCCAGAGCTCCGTCACATGACTACGGTCCTATGACTAAGCTTGATTAACTACTACAAGAGCCTCTGATTTGTACACTACACACACACATGATGGACACATACATGAGCCACACACAATACACACGAGAACCCTCAATTCACCCATCATATCTTCACTCTATCTCTAGTGACACCTGGCCCCCACCTGCTTACATCATGTATGTGTCCTCCCTGTGTGTGTGTAGTGTACAAATCAGAGGCTCTTGTAGTAGTTGATCGAGCTTAGTCATAGGACCGTAGTCATGTGACGGAGCTCTGGCTGCTTACACTATACCCTGTACATCATGCGACTGCGAGAGGGCTTTTAGTAGAGGCAATCAAACTGTTATAGTTTACAACCACCTTACTAGAGAAACAATTAAAGCGCTTTAATTATAGAAAAACTAGCTCTAGAAGCGTGTAATTTACTCTAAGCTTATATCTCTTAGCAACTATATTAGGAAATTACGAGAAGTTACGCCGTACCTTTTCGCGAACCGTCTGTACGTAGCCAGCTCCTGCCTTAATACCGTACGTATACGCGAACAACTCAAGCCGCTGCGGACCAGATTTGGGCGAGCCGTACCGTACTACGGACTGTTGGGCACACTGAGGGTATTCCTTCAAAATACTAGGTCCTTCGTAATCATGAGATGTTGGGAAGGTATCTCGTCCACGTATTGAGATAGAGTCTTTGGTCCTGGTGGCTCAAGGCTGATAATGCGACAGCTATGATCATGAGCCGAAAGACAACGTATAGAAATCCGGTGATGATCATGATGTACTCAGAAATGTCGTTTCTACGCCGGTCTAGGGCGCGGAATTTTTTTCGAGCGCCCTCCCCATGCTCGGACCACCCATGAAACAGGTTTATCACAATTTGTATCTCGTCTCGGAGGTGTGAAGGACGACCGTCTGGTAGTTTGAATTCGTCTGGAAGTTTCAGGTCGGGTTTTCCGCGTGTTATCCATCCTGCGTGAGCGCTAGACCAGGTATCAATAAATTCAGAGACATGACGACTCGGGAGAGCTGAACCAAAGAATTTGCTGCATGAGGCCGAAAGCCCTCTCAAATTAGATCCCATTCCATTTGCAATGAGATACCAGTCAAATTCCTCTCTATAGTCAATGAGCGATTCCTTTGTTCGAAAAAGATTTTCAAAGCCCGAGCCAGCGTTTCCAACAGAAAGTGTAAGCAGCCAGAGCTCCGTCACATGACTACGGTCCTATGACTAAGCTCGATCAACTACTATAAGAGCCTCTGATTTGTACACTACACACAATACACACGAGAACCCTCAATTCACCCATCATATCTGCTCTCTATCTCCAGTGACACCTGGCCCCCACCTGCTTACAGAAAGTATTACGTTTGATACTTTCAGGTTCACTACGGTCACGTGAGCAGTAAGAAAGCAGCAGAACTCTCAATCGTAAGGTTACGATTAAGATCTGAGAAGTTGAAAAGTTACGTTTAAGAGCCTTGGCAGGGAAACTTGGCAGTGAACGTTCTAGTTTTAAGCAAGATTGTTAGTAAAAAGCTTAGTAACCTTGCTAGATCTAGAAGGTATCAACCGTTACGTCCTAACTTTTCGCGAAAAGTTGAAAAGTTGAGAAATCTGAATTGTAGGTGAATTAAAAGTAACTTTTCAGACTATGAGACGTAACCTGTACAGGTCAAGTGACTCGTAACGTATTACTTTCTGTTGGACACTCTGGCCCGAGCAGTTTGCAACTTCTTCTTCAAAGCAAACGCAAGGGCATTTATTTTGCGGTTGGTAATACGGCCAGTGACTCCAAGCGTCATTATTGAGATGAAGGGAATTATGGTGATGAGAATACTAGCCGTCCTCCAGATGGTTGCCTCGGTACGAGAGGGAAACTCGGCATTCCACGCTGACACGTGTATGCCACCAATTACTGCCTTGGAGACGGCTATTAGGTAGGCGGCCATTGGTAATTGTCTGTCGAATCTGACGAAGTCGTCTCTGATCCTTGCATTTTATGGGTTTAGTCCCCCCCGTATCTTCCTGTAGACCCTCAGGAGACGACGGTATCCGTTTTCATACACGCCGTCGAATTCAAACCTACTCGCTCCTCCGAGCTTCAACGTGATGGAACGGTCAATATCCTTCGGTTTATACCAATTCGCCAGCCATGTGGCGGTAGCAAGAATGGCGAACGCCACAGTACACACTTCGAGCGGGCTAATTGTGAGGGAGAGAGCCTTTCGAGCAAGAACTGAAACGACAAGCCAGTCTATCTGAGCAATTGCTACACTTTTGGCAAGCCAGTCGGCCTTAGACCTGTCCTTGATATCCGCTTCGTCAACAGACAAATGATTGTGTGACTATGGTCAGTTCGAGCGCAACATTTGGCAAGACCGTAAGCCGTTATGGGCGTCCTGATGATGGCATGATCCCAGCACTCATTGACAACCCAGATTATGCCGCCCATGTTCGCGAGATAGGAATGCGTAAGAGTCCAAGTAGGCTCTGAGTCGTCTGACTCGTCGTCTCTCGCTTCGTCGTCTCTTGGTTCGTTTTTCGGTGCTTCTGGACTCGGTTCATCTGATCTTGATCGGTTCCCTTCCTCGATATCGACCAAGCTTTGTTCTTGGAGCTGTTCTCGGAGTTGATCTAGCCGAAACTGATGTAGCTGAAAGTGATCTTGATCCGACTCCTCTGTCGCTGTCGAATGAGCGTCGTCCTTGGAGCTGATAGGGCGGAATAATTGGTGGGATAACCAATAGAGAATATGCACCTCACGCCCAACCTCTACTTTCCAACCGGATCTTGATCTGATTTCCTCTTCCATATCCTTGAGCAGGTGAAGATCTTCAACAGCCATCTGAAGCTCGCAAACAGCCTTAGAGAAGGTGAGCTCCGGAAATAGGATAGTAAATCCCATCCACATTATCTTGCGTCGAACTTTGTGGTAAGTGGTATCCTTTACGCTCGGGGCGTTGAGGTGCAGTACAGTCCAAGTGCTGATAATGATAGTACTGAAACAATACACGGCGTGAGGAAGTAGAAGGGAAACAATTAAAAGAGACTGTAAGATTTGAACAGCCATAGTTGGGAGCGGTCTTCGCGCGATTGTTGTGGGGTGAGGGCTGGGGTGGACGAGGAACGGTTGAGCTTCGCGGGGAAGGAAGATAAGAGGAGTCTCACGGGGAAAGAAGGTAAGTCAAGCCTTTCGGGGAAGGAAGATGATCGAGCCTCGCGGGAAACGAGGGCAAGTCGAGCCTTGCAGTGACCTCGGGACGCTCTTGCTCTTATAGCAACCGACCACCTGCAACCTTCTGACTTCAGCTCGTCTTGGCAAAGCTGCACAACCGACCTTTGAAGCCACAAGAATCGCACTTAGGCAGGGATCGCCATTCAACTCTTTCCGGCATGCGAGGATGGGCAGTGTGCTGGCGATCGGTTCTTCTTGATCGGAAGTTCTTTCTCTCCGTACATATTTCCTTTCCTCCCCAACACCCAGCATAGTTAGACCACAAAGTTAGTAACCCCCTCTGGGCTCAGCGGTACGCGCTAGTATTTTTGGAGGACTGCCTTCGACCCCTTTTGCTAACCTTATAACTTGTCCTTGTTAATTAAGCTGGACAAATAGAGTGACTATAAACAACTTCAAGGAACGTTAAAATGATATAGGTAGAATTAGGATCATGCCCTCGGGTCGAAATTACACATGATATTAACAATCCGGCCATCGCATTCCTCAAAAATACTGGCTCCTTCGTATTAGCCATCACGCATCCGCCATCTCTTCATCCTCCTGTGCACTCAGTCCTCCATTCACAGTTTTCGGACGCCCTCTCGGCCGCTTTGTAGCCGCGCTCGAACTCGCAGTAGTGCTAACCGCTCGCTTTCTCCTACCGCGTCTCCCGCTCCCAACTGATGACGGCGTTGACGAGCGGAGTTCCTCTACGATGCTCTCTGGCAGAAATTTCCCGGTTCCAGTGGCCTCGCGGATGAGCGATGAGTAGATTTCTTGGACTGCGAGCTGGGCTGCGCTGGACTCGACGGCACTGCTGTCCTCGTCGAACGAGACGTCTGAGAGCCCTTCTGGCAGCATGAGCTTGAGGCGGTCTGTTTGGAGGACAAAAGCACCGCATTGGATCCTGGATATGTAGACTTTCGGGTTGGAGAGGTCGAAGGCGAGATGTTTCTGTATGTACCTGGAAAGAGCGGCCGTGAAGGGTTTCTGGTTGGTGGTTGCGAGGAGTTTGCCACGACTGATAAACCCGGGGACGTCGTGACTTGCTATCGTGACTTCGATGTGTTTGAGGAGGGAGGTGCTTTGCGGGAAGGTGAGCTGGACTTTGAGCTGCTGGATCACATGCTGGATCTTTTGCGTCGAGGTGCTTTCTCCTAGGTGCCGGAAGTACGTCTCGAGGGTCGAGGCTAGAAACGTCGAGGGGAGTCTCAACGGCGCTACGTGAGCGTCGAAGGCCGTTTTGAGGTAGTTCAAGAAGACTTCGCGGATTGCGGCTGGCATCTTCACCATCAGCAATGGCAGGGACGTGAAGCCTTCCGGGGACGGTGTAGTGCCCGGGTCGCGCAAAAGTAGCGCATTGTACGCGGTTTTCTCGTACCCGAGTTCGACGCCGATTCCACGAGCGCGGTCAGGTGACAGGACCGATGACAGTTGCGAGGCATCCGGGTCGACACTTTGGCGATGGCGGTCAATCCACGCGTCTTCGTCGCCGACGAGGTCCCAATTGCACTCTTCCAGCGGACCCAGCTTCGGCAATGCGCCTTCGGTGCCTGCGAAATCGACGTCGACGCCTCGGACATTGTCCCCCTTGAGCAGGTCCCTCAGTCGCCGCGCATGAGTCCGGAGGGTGCGGTCATTCAGCAGCGGCGAATCCCCATGATGCAGCGGTGAGACGCGGTAGAGCTGGTAGGATGTGTTGTAGAGCGGATACAAGGGTATCTCGGCCATGATGACGCTCCGTGGTTGAAGCTATGGAAGTTGGGCAAGCCACGTGGTGGAGGTCGTGTGGGGAATGCGCTGCTGTGCTGTGCAGCCAGGCAAGGCTGAGCGTGTTCCCGCCGAAGAGATGCATGCAGGGGTTGGCTGGGCTGGTTGTATGGGCGTCGAGCACGTGCCGTGGGTGTTGCTCGGGCGGGGCAATGGCGATGGGCGTTGTTTGTTGTCGTGGTGGTGCGGACCGTGCGGCTCTGTGTTGGCGCACGGGCCGCCCGTCGTTGCCCCGCGCCGGCGAGTTTGTGCTGGCAGCGCTGGAGCGGCCGGCGTGCCAAGGCCGTGGAACAGCAACGAACGCTCGAGAAAAACATGGAATTTTCTACTCGCGCCCAGTCGCACGCCAGGCAAGCAACAAAGTCAAATTCCCGCCCAAGAGCCGTCCTCGACCTCTCTCTCCCACGAATCCACGCACGAACGCCCACCAACCCGTACAACGCTCTTTCGTACGCTTGACGCCTCCCTCTACCCCGCCACCCCGTTGAACCGCGACCATGTCTGTTGTGGGCATTGATCTGGGCACGCTGAACACGGTTATCGCCGTCGCAAGAAACCGCGGCGTCGACGTGGTACGTCCTGGGCCGCTATGCACGCTTGTTTGCACCGTCCCCTTACTGACCTTCACTGCAGATCACGAATGAAGTCTCGAACCGCGCCACTCCGTAAGCCCGCCTTCACCGCTTGCTGCCTTTGCACAAACATACTGACGTGACGCGCAGCTCTCTCGTCGGCTTTGGGCCCAAGAGCAGATACATCGGCGAGGCCGCCAAGAACCAGGAAATCTCCAATCTCAAGAACACCGTCTCGTCCCTCACCCGCCTCGCCGGCCGCTCACTAAACGACCCGGATGTCCAGGCTGAGAAGGACTTCGTCTCGGCGCCGCTCGTCGACATAAATGGCCAGGTCGGCGCCGAGGTTACATACATGGGGAAGAAGGAGCAGTTCACGGCAACCCAGCTCGTAGCCATGTTCCTGACCAAGTGCAAGGCCACCGCCTCGGCCGAGTTGAAGCTTCCCGTCTCGGACGTCGTGCTCAGTTGCCCGGTGTGGTACACGGATTCGCAGCGGAGGGCAATGCTCGATGCCTCGGAGATTGCAGGGCTCAAGTGCCTGCGGTTGATCAACGACACCACCGCCACAGCCCTCGGCTGGGGCATCACCAAGCTCGACCTCCCGGGACCGGAGGAGAAGCCCAGGCGCGTATGCTTCATCGACATCGGCCACAGCAACTACACATGCGCCATTGTCGAGTTCAGGAAGGGCGAGTTGGCCGTCAAGTCAACCGCATGGGACCGCCATTTCGGAGGACGGTATTTCGACAAGGCCATGACCGACCATTTCGCCGAGGAATTCAAGGAAAAGTACAAGATCAACATCAACGAGAACCTCAAGGCCCGTTTCCGAGTCATTGCGGGTGTTGAGAAGATCAAGAAGATTCTTTCGGCAAATTCCGTCGCCCCGCTGAACGTCGAGTCCGTCATGAACGATGTGGATGTGCGCGGCATGCTGAAACGCGAGGAACTGGAAGAGCTAGTCAAGCCCCTACTCGACCGCGTGACAGTACCAATTGAGCAGGCTTTGGCCGAGGCGAAGCTGAAGATCGAAGACATTGATGTTATCGAAATGATCGGTGGTTGCACACGTGTTCCTTCCCTCAAGGCCAGGATCCAAGAATTCTTCGGCAAGCCGCTCTCTTTCACTCTCAACCAGGACGAGGCCGTCGCCCGTGGATGCGCCTTCAGCTGTGCCATTCTCTCCCCCGTCTTCCGTGTCCGTGACTTCTCGGTCCACGACATGGTCAACTACCCGATCGAATTCACATGGGAGAAGTCGGACGACATTCCCGATGAAGACACCAGCTTGACTGTCTTCAACAAGGGCAACGTTATGCCTTCTACCAAGATTCTCACCTTTTACCGAAAGCATGCCTTCGACCTCGAGGCCAAGTACGCCAAGCCAGAGCAGCTCCCAGGCAAGACCAATCCCTGGATCGGAAGATTCTCCGTCAAGGGCGTTCACGAGGACTCCAAGGGCGATTTCATGATCTGCAAGCTCAAAGCACGACTCAACGTCCACGGCGTGTTGAACGTCGAGTCAGGATACTATGTGGAGGAGACGGAGGTTGAAGAGCCCATTCCAGAGCCTCCGAAAGAGGAAAAGAAAGACGGTGATGTAGGTGTTCCTGATTCTTCTGCCCCTTCTTCTGTTCGTGCAGCTACTGGCGATCAGTCCGATGGTCCCCCATCCGAGCCTGCCGCAAAAAGACAACGTACTGATTCTGTTTCTGCTTCTGCGGTACATGCCACTGCGTCTTTGCTCAATTCACACACGCTAACACCACCTATACTGCAGGCAATGGACGTTGACTCAAAAGAGACCAAGGATGAGAAGCCAAAGATGCGCAAGGTGAAGAAGCAGCAGAGGAAAGGAGACCTACCGCTGTCAGCAGGAACAGCATCATTGGACGAGGCCACCCGGAACGCTGCAGCCGAGAAGGAAGCTCAGATGATTATGGAGGACAAGTTGGTTGCCGATACCGAGCACCAAAAGAACGAGCTCGAGTCCTTCATTTACGAGCTCAAGGACAAGATCACCGGTGTGTATTCGGAGTTCGCCAGCGATGACGAGAAGTCCAAACTCGCCACCAAACTCGACACAATCGAGGTAAGGCCCTTCAATATAGAAATTTAAATATCCGATATACTAATTCATTCTGCAGGACTGGCTGTACGATGACGGCGAAGATGCCAGCAAAGCACAATACGTCAGCAAGATGGAGGAAATCCGCTCCGTGGCCGGCCCCATCATCCAGCGCTACAACGACAAGATCGAGGAAGAGCGACAAGCCGTCCTCAAGAAGCAGCAGGACGCCGCAATGGCCAAGCAAGCCGAACTCGAGAGGCAAAAGCGCGAGCTGGAGGCCAAGAACGCGCCGCCTGAGAAGCCGGACGCGGAAATGACGGACGCGGAGGCTGTGAAGCCGGACGAGGTTGAGGAGCCTTCTGCTTAGAAAAGTTTTTGAAAAGTGGTATTAGCGTTCTGGAATGGGACGAGTCGGGGCGGGTGAACAGATATAGTTAGACCGCGGTTCGTTACCTATCCTTGGAATGACGTTGGTGAGATGGCGCGGCCCGGGAAATGGAAATTAGGTTTCTGATCGATCATGCGATATGAGTTTCTTGTTTCAATTCGATAGACAGTTCATAGATCCGCTGTGTATGTGTGTGTTCTTTTGATTATTAAAGTCATGAATATAGGACGTACTTGGTCTTGTTCGGATATTGCTATGCATGGACCCGTATAATGAGCATGTAGGAGGAACTATAAAAAATTTTGAAGTAGTCTCAACATTTCCACCATCCTGCCGTCTTGACGCCTTGTCCATGTTGGAATCTTGATTAGGCTGGCCAGTGACTTCAACCGCACCCTCGATCTCTATCGTATCTACTAACAAAGCTTGAGAACATTGCGAGAGGATTTAGAAGAACATAACAATCAATAGTTCAGGTTTACAAGACCGAATTTCTCTCGAGCAAGAAAGCTAATCCTAAACTCTCGCTCATGTCTTGCAGGGGGGAAACAAACTAAACATGTCGTGTTAGGTTAATGTGGACGAGCCCATGCATCTAGTTCTAGATGTAGTCAACACGGTGATAAGGTTATGCAACGACACTGTGTTAATATTCTGCTTTGTTTTGTTAGAGGCTGGAAGGTATTGGTTTGGGATCCTGTGGAAAGGCTGATGAGGCGACGATCTAGGTAGGTAGCCTCAAGAGTCGACTACTTTAAAGAAACGTCGCGATATATAAACTTGATCGACAGCTTAGTAGAGACTCTGTGGCAGGGGTTGATAGATCACACCTACTGCTAAATTTCTTAGATACCGCACGAGACGCAGTGTCAAGTTTAGGAACGCATGACCATTTTGATGGGTATCTAATCATGTAACATAGAAAATTGCTGGAAAGAGTGATGCCCCGGTGCTTGGTGGCGCGACTCAGCCCATTGCCCGCCATCAACACAAGACTTGTATTCGGCCACTTTGGAACGAACGGCATCGAGACTTTTTTGGTACATAATCTCATCTTTCATTCTTTCTTCAAACCTAGCTTCGTACTGTTGAGTTGAGGAATTCCGTCCTCATCCAGGGCGAGTCAGCCTTGTCTGTGGAGGCGCCGCCCCAACCTTTATTCCGTTACGACAAACTCGATCCCGAACAAAATATCAATCGATTCCTTCGGACCCTGCCCGACTCGGAGGACGACAAGATAGAATGTACCCTGGAAACAAAAGAACACCCGCAGGCTTCAATTGGGAGCACGAGGCTCCACAATGCTATGGTTTGAACATGACTAGTAGACCTCAAAAAGCTGTAGTTTCTCGAAACGGGGCTTCCTAATTCTTCCGTAGCAATGCACTGTCTTACGAGTGGGGAGATCTACATTAGCCTTCTCACTGGATAAATATAAATGGCGCTGAAGGTGGCTACCTGAGAATCCACGACAACCTCTTTAACTTTCTTGAGAAAGCTCGCGAGAATCTTTAACTGGACCTATAGTTGGGTAAAACCTAGTAATTTTGATCTGACCTAAGTTCCGTGAATACCCTTGGATTGAAGCTATTTGCATTAACTAAAAGGATGACGAAGAGAAGGGGCACTAGGTCTAGTTGATGAGATGAATTTACGTACATGCTGAAGTCGTGTTTGTCTGGTTGGGATCTGAATCTATTACGATTATGGATTTAGCTGCAGAGATATTGTATTGACTTGGAACGCGAATTGAGGAGGCAATTGCGCGGCGGGACAACAACGAATATTTTAGGGGCCTTGAACGCTTTATTGATTATCTTCTGGATCTAGAAAACGGGCTTCTCCTAGCCGTTTTTGAGATCTGCAGTAAGAGCTATTAGGAGCGGATGTGGATAAATTAGGAGATCCTCTTAACTGAGAATGCATGGCTGATGTTGGCGCATTACATCTTCCCCTGGACATTGATTGAACCTGGCCTGCATTGGGAACTATTCCTTGGGAAAACCCTGCCTGAAGAACTTTGCAAGACCCCGGCGTTCCGAGTTCTTCAGACATTTCGCAGCAGCAGTTTTTGGGGCGGTAGAGCAGGACTCGTCACTCTTTCGGATTGTTTCCAAACTAGCTGGCCGCAAATGCTCCCTGATTCAAGATAAAGTCTACGCGATCTGTGGACTCTGCCCGCGTGCAAGGAATCTTCGGATTGACTACTCTTTGAGTGCCATGAATATTTTTTTTGGCGATCGAACAGGCTGATGCTGCGCTTAATGATCTTAAAGAACTGGCCGCTGCTAACTGCGCAAAGAAATCCTTGTGGCTACCATTTACTTCGCTTCAGTCGTCGAAGTTCTACGGTTTGGACCTTCGCATTCGAATGAGATGCTGGAACTACGATTACTCTCACCCGAACGCATATACGACCGACGATGTTGGGTTCGCGAATCACCTCGAATTTTGCGTTCACACAGGGTTCCTCGACTCCGTACGTCTAATCATCGACGTGCCGAGAGATCAAAAAGAAATGTGCGTGTTTCGAGTCGCATCCCAATTTACCAGCGCCAAGTTTATGAAGCTGTTACCTGTCGCAGGCTTCTTCTCGCCCGTGTCCATGGGAAAGATAGACGATGGACGATTTAACTGGATGGGTCGGAGTTCCCCCGTGTGTTTTCATATAGTTAATGAGGTTTGTTAACGAGATAATCAGAGATGGCCATTAGCCCAAAGACTTGCATGATTGAAGAAGATGTGGATTTCAGCGCCTGACCAGAGGAAGCTCGACAATTTAGGAATGTTATTCACAAGCTCTCTAATTTCCTCGTGTTTTCAGACCTTCCTTCAACATTGCAGCTTACAGTAGGCTGCTCTTTTAGGCCACGTAACAAGCAGCTGCATCTCGTTCACATCTCTCCCAACTAAATTGCTTAAACAGGCAAGCCTTGTGCACTAGATCTCCATGTCCTCAGCAGACAATTTGGGCGAGACAAAAAGATGCGAGACGAACATATCCGTGCGTGTTTCCCACCACCATAACCAAACCTATCTCGTAACGTTTCGGCCGAGCACCTGACATAGCCACATTCGCGGTTTGATTTCGAGGACCTTGTCTACAACTGTGGCGAAAACTTCACATAGATTACTGTGGCCGAGGCAGAGCGTATGTGGAGCATCAGGGGCCCATAGAAGCGAGTTGTGGGGTGTGGTGTGGAGGGGATGCCAATTTAATATACTCGGGATTAACCCAACGAACGTCAACGTCAACGCGGCCGGGGGAAGATCCGAGTTCGCGCCGTTGTGGTGGAACGGACTTTTCTGCGTCATCGTCGATACAGCTAATTGAGGGGTGTTTTTTGTGCTTCACGCGGGCATTTGTTGCTGATCGAAGGACAAGGACACGTTTTCCATCGTAAGCATGTACACACGCAACTTCAGAGCTGTTACATATCTATCTACAACCAGCCCAACCAACTCCACTCTCCCGACATCCACTCCCTCCGCAGCTTTCCACCCAAAACCAAATTTTCGAGCAGTCTTTCCCCCGACTAATTACACGTCCCGAATTGTGGCTGGCACCCGTACGTCAGGCGACAATAGTCCGTGCCCGTCCCACACCATCCCTGTAATAAGTTAGTGACTAGTGGGACTGATTGATATTTGAGAGAACTTACGTATCCGGAGCAGCACTGCCCGAAAGTTGAGCTTAGACAAGACGACCCCTTTCCGTCTTCGCCGCATCGGCCGTCTTGACTGACTGGCACTGTTGGAGTTGGTGCGGCGGGACTCGAGGACGACGGGGTAGGAGTAGGAGTGGGCGTAGGAGTTGGTGTTGGCGTTGGCGTGGGCGTTGTAGATGAAGACGAGCTCGGAGTCGGTGTTGGGGACGAAGAAGGCGGGATTACAAACGATGACGAGCTGGAAGATGGCAATGGGGAGGAAGACGAAATTGATATTACTCCACCACATGCACCGAAGGCACTGTTGCACCCGGTTCCACAGTAGTCCAGAGAGTTGCCACAGTACCAGTACTGGCTGCAGCATCGGCCAAACCCAGATCCTTCGCAGGTGGTGCTATTTCCGCACATGCCGTTTGTCGATATGACGAGGCCTCCAGGGGGCAGTGACGGTGTTGCTGAAGGGCTCGCTGAGCTTGAGGACGGTACTACGACCACTGAGGAGGACGAGGATGAAGATGAAGGGACCTCCACCACAGAAGACGAGGAGGACGAGGAGGACGAGGAGGACGGAGTGGGGGTAGGTGTTGGCGTTGGAGTCGGGGTGGGCGTCGGAGTTGGTGTCGTCGACGAAGATTTCGGAGGCGGTGCGTTTCCACAGTATCCAAAATCCGGCTGACAGCCCAATAATGACGAACAATAGTCGGAGCCAGTCCCGCACCAGCCAAACTCAGAGCAGCAGTAGCCAGATGGACAGACGTTATTGTTTCCATCAGCTCCACATCTGCCGGGGTCTTGTCGTTTGAGCAGCTCTGCGAATGCATTCCTCTTTTCTTTGACTTCACGATTTGGTTCCTCTCTCGGTGAGTCAAAATATCTAGGCGCGACATGAGAGCCGACCTGAAGGTACTTGGCTGCTAGAAATTTGTTCGTGGTGCACGATGCGCCTGAGAAGCTCAACAGGAGCGTCGCGCCAATGTAGCTCCACCGCATTGTTGCTGTCGGCGAGAAGTAACACAACTCAAACGAAAGCCGACAAGAGTTCGAAATCCAATTGAGGGTAATAGACGTCCTCCAGCATCTTTCCTGCGGCGGAGCACGAGCTCCATTTAAGGAACGCAAGAGACATGAACCGAACTACCGAGAAGATATGAAGTTGCAGAGGACGCGTGCTTGTGGCACGTTGGTGGGGCTCCAAGAGCCAAGTTTAAATGTAGGATTTGACACTGAGCCGGGAAAATGCTAGTTGCTCAGCCGGGTATATGATGGTTCTCTGCAGGAACCCTAGAAGGGCAACAGGATTTTTGGTTATTGGTGATATATTGCGGTCGTGGGGAAGGCACAGAACCAGATCAAGCTTGTATATATAGGGTGCCGAGAGAACCGATAGATTGCCGAGTCCCTGATAACTACCTAGGCGTGTATTAACATCAGCCTATGTCTAACTCGCCTTTAGTCCGACGCTGACCAGTCAGATTCTTCGCTCGGCGTTTGCGTCTAAATACCGATAATTATGTCCCAGGGTCCTTAAGTGGCGGGGCTTAAGTATCGGCATCTTCATGCAAACTCCACGTGATGTGGAGTTGAGACGACCACTACTTTGGATTTACACTCATTCGGCAAGAACGTTCCAGAGTGCAGTTTTATTTCCGCCAATGTTCAACAAATGTTATTATCGCTCGCCTGCAGTGCCCCGGCCCCTGTCTTGGGTCCAGAGGGTCGTCCCTTCCACGTGGGTGGACGTCTCCCGGGTCATCGTACTGCTGACCAAAAGTCTCCAAGAGAGGTTTCCGAGGATGGGTAGGATCCAGATCGCAGGGCTCGAAGAAAGTAGCGATGGTCTTTGGAGTCGGACGACGACACAGATCCATCATCGGAATCCAACTCATGAGGATCGTCGATCTCGTATATTACTCCTTGTCCGTTGGTCATCAGACGCCAAGTATGTGCCTCCGCGATGGTCTTAGGTCTCCCATGTAGCGCAAAGCGTAGCCTGCATTCCAAACTCTTATGAAACGAACTTGCCAAAACCGGGTGCATTGCATCGCGCCATTCTGTGCTATAACAAAAGTCATGCCAGAGGGAGCTGTGTCCTGGGTACCACATGGAGGGCATGTACTCGCGAAGTGGCAGATTGCGCCGATCACCGTCTTTTCGTTCACGCGGGAGACCCTCGTATTCTGTTCAGAGTTCCTCCTCCATTACGACCATGTGAGGGGGCCACATAGTCACACTGATCTGAATTAGCGAAAAAGACATCAAAAGGGAGGTATTGTTTACCCAACTAGATCGAACAGAATGCTCGAGCTCTGTCTTGATTTCTGCCTTGTTTAACTCCATCTTTCGACTGATCGAGCATCCCCCCAAAAAGATCTATGCAACCATCCAAATCTTAATCAACTTCAATGCTTCAGTGTCCAATCAGCGTTTAATCTCCTCTGCAGGAACACGGGTATGCGCGTCCAAGTAAAGCTTCCTGTCAAGTAGCTATATATTGCACCAGCGCCGTCGGGGCCTTCTTTCGCGAAAACCCGAGGCCGAGTGGTTGGTCTCGCTTTGTCGATTGCCGAAAGTTTTTTGAGCAGCGCTGCAGGAACTTTAGGAGACTCCTTTTTGAAAACTGGCTCATTACGGTCGATCCAGTCGTTCGTCTTATTGTGAACAGGATTGTGGCCATCGTCAACTCTGGCCCGCTTGCTTGGGTTCTCCATTCCTATGCTTGGAGACTGTCCTGAAGCAACGCCCGAGTCTTCCGTCGGCCCTGGTCGTTTCTTAGAAAAGGAGCGTCGGAATCGCTGTTTCCTTCTGGGGTCATCAAGTAACCGAACCGTTGGCGAGCTTCTTCAGTTCGGAGATATTCGCCACCTGGATGACTGCCCCAACTCGCAAGACGATAGAGTGGACTCTAACCAGCGGGTCGAGAAGGCTCGAGTCCGTAATTTTGCCGACCAATGTCATCTTCCTATTCAATGGCGAAATGAGACCTAAAGTCGCACTGCAGATATGTAAGACATCGTGCTGAAGATCCAATGATAGCATGTACCACATACGCACCCAGTCTTTATTTAGCGCATCGATGAGTTCCTTCCTGATGATGTCCTTGTTGAGATCCACCGCTACCTCTGGTTTATTTGCGAAGCAGCCCCACAACACAAGCTAGGCGTACATATACTTTTCGTGACCGGATTTAAGTTGTCGTTGTATTTGCGCAGTCGACGCCTGATATCGTCCGCTGAGTTGCGTTTCACGTCATTGCTGTACATCGTACCGTCTAAATAGCTGTAGTTTGAATACGCCTGGCCTGGTCCACTTTGGACGAGTCGGGGATGGAGGTTTTCGTTGGTGGAGGTCGACATAACGACGAAAGGTGGGCTGCAATATGAACAGTTGAAGTGCGTTTGGTATTGCGAGAAGAGAGGATGTCCAAAAATCGAGGGGGGACGAAGGGTGGCGCGTCAAAGGCAAACTAGAAGACGCGCTATCACGTGCACGGATGTAGACGCTGGTCATCATTAAGGACAGTATTTCTAGCCTTTCAAATCTACTGGCTCCAAAATCACGCCTTGAGTCCTTCCATCAAAGCGCCTTCCTCCCTCTTTCCAACCGCTCGAAACATCTGTCCCTCAGTATCTAGACCCTTCTCAGCCCGCTCATACGCCTCATCAGATCGATCCAGTAGAATCTCCAATTCATTGTCGGACAAGATGGTCGCGCCATTGCCTTCGACATCAAATTTCTCTCCATCAGATCTCCGTAACAATCTCTGTAGTTCTTCCACCTCCTGCTCTTTCTCGAATCCTTTGCCCTTTCCTCTATCATTGCGCACGCCTCCCTTCCGAATGACTAGCTTCTCCAGGCGACGTTTCGCTTCTGCAGACTCGAGAAGTTTCTGCTCGACCGTGTTGCGAGTGGCGAACCGATATACGACAACATTCCTCGTTTGTCCGATTCGATGCGCTCGATCCATTGCCTGCAGATCCTGTTGGGGGTTCCAGTCGGAATCGAAAAGGATGACGGTATCCGCGGAGGCCAGATTGATGCCCTGACCTCCGGCTCGTGTAGAGAGTAGGAAGACGTTTACCGCATTCTTAGTAGCGGGCGGATTGTTAAAGGCTCGGATTTGGGATTGCCGATCCACTTGGGCAACTGAGCCATCAATTCGAGCATGGGACCATGATCGGAGTGTGAGGTATTGACTGAGGAGATCCAACGTGATGGTGAATTGGGAAAAGATGAGAACTTTATGACCCCTTTCTAGCAGCGGTGGAAGTAGGGCATCCAACAGCAGCATTTTGCCGGAGGTTGTGACGATAGTTTCATCGGGCTCCGTCTCGGAGGCAAACGTCTCCGACCCGGAAGTCTCGGCTGTGATGAACGGGTTGAAGAAGTTGTATGGTGAGTTGCAGCAAAGTCGAAGCTGCATGATGGGGTTGCCCAGCTTCTTCTGCAGCAGTTGCCGCTTCGCGATTTCGAATGTCGCAACACGTGCTCGCTCCTCCTCTGCCTCCGAGTCCAATTCCTCCTCTTCGCTCTCGGGCTGGTTTTCTTGAGCCTCGAGCTCTTGAAAGTATTTCCGGTCGCTGAGCTCTTCGTAGTTCTTCTTAGGCCGTCCACGTCCGCGTCGCGAGGCGGCTGAAGAAGGCGTTGCTTCTCGGGAGCTTTTGGCGCTTTTGTTTGGCGTGTTCGTATCCGAGAGTGCCTTGCGTTTGCGGCTGCCGTCCTTGCTGCGTATGCTCAGGGGGGTGGAGGTCCCACTGGCGGTACTGAGGCTGAGTCTCTCAATAGCCTTCTCCTCCAGATAGGCACGGCTCGTACCATCCAGGATTGCTTGGTACAACTCGCGTTGCATTGGCGTAAGAGGTGCAAAGAGCACGTACTCCCTCTTCTTTGGCATCAAGCTCTCGACGTCGGTCTTGACTCGCCTCAATAGGAATGGTTTGAGTACCGCGTGTAGCGATTTGACAAGGTATTGTTGTCTTTCCTCTGACAACAATTGCTCGTAGCTGAACTTGTCCTTCAGACTGGAAAAGTCAAACCAAGCCTCGAAAGTAGATAGCTTGTCAAAAACCGTAGGCAGCAGGAAATGCAGCAGGGACCAGAGCTCGGTAAGGTTATTCTGGAGTGGTGTTCCCGTAATCAAAAGACGATTGGCTGACTGGTAGGATTGCAGTTCTCGGATGAGTCGACAGTCGAGATTTTTGATCCGGTGCCCTTCATCAATGATAATGAATTGCCAGCCGAATCCGGTGAGGTACTTTCGATCATTCATGCAAATTTCGTAGCTAGTAACAACCACAGGAAACTGATCGGTTCCGGGATTTTTGAGCTTCGAGCGCCGGATCTTGGCTCGTTCCGTCTTGTCTCCATGGTATAGCACCACAGGGATGCTTGGTGTCCACTTTTTGAACTCTTCAACCCAGTTACTGGTGGTGCTTAGTGGTGCTGCAATTAGAAACGGCCCGTAAGATTTCTTTTCCCATAGATGCGCCAGCAGGGCAATAGTTTGGATAGTTTTACCCAGGCCCATTTCATCAGCGAGAATGCCGTTGATACCGTTTTCGTAGAGCGAGAGAAGCCATTCGAGCCCTTCTAATTGGTATGACCGCATTGTACCTCCAGTGACAAGCTTAGGTTGGCGCGCCGATTTCAAGTCCTGGTATCCAATTTCTGCTGGTTTGACATTGTCCTTGTCAGCCTCCTCCTTCAACGCGTCTGCTACAGTCGATTGGCCGGTTCGCTTCTCCAGCTCCTCCTTTTTGAAGAAGTCTGATATCTTGCCCCCTTTGATCTCCCCGCGCTTTGGTCGTCCGCGACCTTTCTTCTGCGTCGGCGCGCTTTCGTCTTTCGTCTGAGGACTGCCGTTGACGGCCGATGCGTGTGTTGCGCGTCGCTGTGACTCGACGGCGAGTTTGTCTGCATTCTTCTCGCGCTTAGAAGATTGGCCTTGTGTTTTCTCGTCCTGGGCTTTCTCATCCTCTTCCTGTCGCTGCATCTGAGCAAGCATGACCGTGGCGTACAGCTAGAGAGGCTTCGCGTCAGCAATTGCTAAGATGGCTTGTATCTCTAATCCGCGAGTCCTCTCGGTAGTTTTGGAGTGGGTCTTATCCGTACCTTGCTCTTGTTCATCAAGAACTCCAATTGCTGGAACTTTTTATCCAAGACCTCCTTCCCGCTGCTGATATCTTCCTGCCTCTCCTTCTCCATCGCCGCGTCGTGCGTCGCGTCATCTGCCTCGCGTTGCAGGCGAATCTGCTCTTCTTCCTTCTCCATCGCGTTCAGAACCTTCTCGTTATCATCTCCCATGTTGGCGGGCGGTGGCGAAGAGGCTGGCGTGGACTTTTGGGACGTGCTGTCGGCAGCGGTCACGGACGAGGACGGCATTGAAAATAGGGACTTTTGAAGGGCTCGACGTGAATAAAAGGCGCATGCGCCTAGAGGGACGGATTAAGGATGACGGAGAAGATGGCATTCGGGGTGAACGAAGAGGTGGTGAACGATTAGTAGAGGTGCTAGAGGAGTCTATCACGTCATTGGTCGGCGCGTCAGGGGCTCGCGCGATCACAACACTCGCGACGATCGCGTTAATTGATCGCCAAGACACCCCAACCACCCTCTCTGCCGACCACAAGCTCATTTGAAACCATCATTGAAGTGCCCAATTTGTTCTTCGACATCGTCTAGCAATTCCGTAGACAAATCTAGAGTTCGCCCATAACCGAGAAATTGACAGATGTAGCGAGTATTTTGCTCCGCATATCGATCCAGTTGAAGGTGACAGGAATACATGCCTGTTCTGATTACTTAGCTGGTTGTTTCTTGCTACCACTACTTCGTCCGAACGAGAGGAGTTCTTGGTGGGGTGTTGCAGTTCTCTTTGGCCGTCAAAATTCGGAGGACAGGCACCTCAAATTTCCCTCCCACGAAAATTCATGGAACATCATCCTAGTGCTCACTGCTCAGTACAAACACCCATCCTCATTCTTTCCACTCCATCAGACAACCCCACCTCATTAAACTCCTCGAAATCCACGTGATTACCCCTAGTGCTCCAACACTCAGCTCCTAATCCAACCTCAACCTCATAAAGCACGTTCCCTCAATCGGACTCTCATAATACTTCTCCACCTCCTCAAACCCAAAAGCAGCATACATCTTCCTCGCCGCCACCATACTCGGCAGCGTATCCAGCAAGATTTTCTTATATCCCATCTCCCTCGCCTTCCCAATAACAGCTTCAAGCAGCTTCCTGCCAGCACCCAGTCCTCGGGCATCGGGGACGATGTAGAGGCGTTTCAGTTCGCATATACGAGGCGGTGCGAATGCGCGGAGGGCTACGCATCCGATTGGGGTTTGCGGTTGAGATGTGTCGGCGGAAGCAATTTGAGGGGGTGAGCGTGCAAGAAGGAGAGCTCCGCCATTCTCAGGTGCGTATTTGCCTGGTAGGGAAGAGAGTTCCTGAGCGAAGTTCTGGAATGCGAGGTCGATCTCCAAGGATTCGGCGTATGCTGTGAAAAGGCATGAGACAAGAGTATGGTCGTCGGGAAACTTTGCTGGGGTGGTGAGTATCCCCGATCCGATTGTGGACATATTCGGATCTTCCTGGCGTGGAGGTAGTGGAGCGCAGTCGATGGGGTTCTAATGAAGTTTGAGCCTTCCTAAGGTCGTTGAGTTATCCGTGGATTTGTCCGCCAGTATCCGCCAGTAAGCAGCGAGGTATAGGCGGACAATCCCGACTTCGGAAGTAGCGTACCACTCTCATAATTCCATCTCCAGCTATGTCAGATGAGGTTTCTTCGGCGTTTTCATAAGCTTGCCAAGGTCGTGACGAGAATTGCCATCAATCTCAGCAGAGAACAATTTGCAAGAAGACGTCTACTTCTATAAGTACTTTACAGTATTTACCTATATTCTACCAACCGTGCACGTCTTGCAGTAGACAGACAAACGTACCCTTCCCTCTCTACGGGACTTTGGTAACCGCAATCGGAATTACTCATATCTCATTTGGCGAGTCTGATGACTTCAGTAACTTCATAAGCGAACCAGGAGCTTATTGTGTGCATTCTAAGCTCTTGGTCGTCAGAATGGACGCCAGGTGCAGAGTATGCAGAATTGGCAGTTGCAAGCCGCCATACCTGCCAAGGCCCCAGAATGGAGCAACAGAAGCCGAGCATGCGAGGCCACCACAAGCAACTTGCTGGAACAGAGTGTCGTGACGCCGGAACGCAAGATAGTGGGCACTTCCGTGGACCGCAGGATCGTTCCGCAGACGCCGCCATGCACGTCACACCGCTGACGGTACAGATGCGTCCAAGCGGATTGCGGAGAGCCCTGGCTTTTGCGGAGAAAATCTGGGGCTATCGTGGAGAAGAGCCTGAGCGTAGCATGGCTGAAGAACATGCTGCTTGGTGACCTGTGCCATCTGTTAGGGCTCGGTTGGCGGGCCAAGGCAGCGAAAGCTATGGGCAGAATCATGTTATTCGAACTTGAGAAGCGATAGTGTGGGATAGATTCGGAACGGATTGAACGACAGGTTGTGTTCATTGTTTTTGCTACCGATAGATAAAGGGTGTCTAAGAAAAGATGAAGCGTGCTGAGATGAGACGTTGGCAATTCTGGGAGGTTCGGGCTAGACCGCAATAGGAAAGCACGATGCAGGGCCTTTTTTGCAGCTCGGTCTCACCGCCACGCCTCGAAAGGACAGGTCTACTTGTAATAAACCCCCTTGAAACCACGGGCTCAGTGCCCAGTTGTTCATCGAAGAGTCGCGGGTGCGGATTAAAAATCCACCAGACTTTATTCCTGCTGCCGGAAGCAGCTGGCAAGGTTCTGGGAGGCAAATGTTGAGGAAAGGGTGAAAGGGTGCGGTTCGGCAGAACCGGGAGGACGCAAAGTACGCTCGGGAGAGGGTATTCTGGAGCGTCCGTTGGTGGCCGTAGCGCCGGAGATCTCTCAGGTCGGGCTGTTCTGGAAAGCATGCAGTTGCCAAAGAGGCAGTCGTGGCAGTGCTGTGCTCGCGGGATTATTGGTCCAAGTCCGTTTGGCGGGGAGGACTGGCCGGGCAGGATGCGCATAATCAAAACACGCTCCAAGATTAATGGCCGTCGGGGTTGGTTTGGAAGAAGGCGGTCAGCGCCTCCAGCGGATTTCAGACTGCCACAAATAGACTCGACCTCGCAGTGTGCTCGGCAGGGTGAAAGCTGCTGGACTCTGCGTCCTCTGCATCCTCTGCATCCTCTGCGTCCTCTCACGGCACCAGGAAGACCGTCACCATGCCGAATCCGTTGTGCGATCAGGAAATTCCGCCGTAACGGCAGCGGCGAGGGCGAGTCTGTGGGCGACTGAGCGCGCTGAAGTCATGGTTGCGGGGTGTCCTTGGGCAAAAGTCGGCAAGCCATGTGGCCCGTGCGCAGTCGCTATCTTAGCGGCTTACCCCCCGGCCGGTCCACCAAAGTTTTTTGTTCGATTTAAAAATCCACCGCCCCGCCATCTCTCGCCCTCACACTCTCCCCTCACTTCCACCCTGCCACTGGGCTCTTTCTTTCTATCCGTTTGTCTTTGCATAGGCTTAGAGTACCATCCGTGGCTTTTTCTGTGCCGCGAGCCCCTTCAGATACCCGGATAGATTCCTCTATCTTTCACCTTCCAGAGGCTGTCAAACTCGCCTTTGACCGCCCTTCCTAGCACTTAAACGGACGCCCTTTGTCTCCCGCTTAAAAACTCTTCCTCCCAACACCACCTCCGCCACCAAATCTCGCAAAAATGGCGCCCGCAGCAACCGACGCCGCCCACAATGCCTCGACGGTGAAGTCGGAGAACTCGAAATCCCTCAAGGTCCTCGAGGAGATGTTCAAGAAATTGACCGTCTCCAAGAGCCAGGATGAGATCAACGCCGCGTCCCTTGACCTGGCCACCTTCATCAATGGCGACATCGAGGAGGCTGATGCCCCCACCACGTAAGTCGAAATTTTCAAAATTCGCCACAGCCGCAAAATCTAACATTTTCCCAGCATCGTCGAGCTCCTGAAGAAGCAGCTGGCCAACAAGAAGGATGCCGTCGCCCGCGAGCGCGCGCTCGATGCCATCCGTGCCATCGCCTCACACTCGACCGTTTCCCCCTCCGTGGAGCCGTATCTCGTTTCCCTCCTACCGAACACGCTGGCCGCGGTCGGTGACAAGATGAGCTCCGTCAAGGTCGCCGCCCAGACTGCGTCGGAGGCCATCGTTGGCGCCGCAAACCCCAATGCCGTCAAAGCCATCATCCCCCACATCATCGGCTCCCTGCGGTCTGCCCAGAAATGGCCGGAAAAGATGTGCGACCTCAAGTGCATCGAGACTCTCTGCAAGAGCGCTCCTGCTCAGCTCGCTTTCCGTGTCCCCGATCTCATTCCCGTCATCTCCGAGGCCATGTGGGATACCAAGCCTGAGGTCAAGAAGGCTGCGTACGGTACAATGGAGAAGCTCTGCGCTCTGATTTCCAACAAGGATATCGAGCGTTTCATTCCCGAGCTGATCAAGTGTATCGCCAAGCCGGAAAACGTCCCTGAGACCGTCCATCTTCTCGGTGCCACTACCTTCGTCACCGATGTCCACGAGCCAACGCTTGCCATCATGGTTCCTCTCCTCGAGCGTGGTCTCGTCGAGCGCGAGACTGCCATCAAGCGAAAGTCAGCCGTCATTGTTGACAATATGTGCAAGCTTGTCGAAGACCCCCAGATTGTCGCTGCTTTCTTGCCCAAGCTGATGCCCGCCCTCGAGAAGAATCACGACACTCTCGCCGATCCAGAAGCCCGCGAGAAGACGCGCCAGGGTCTCGATACCCTTATCCGTGTCGGTCACGTCAAGGACGGCAAGATTCCCGAGATCTCCAAGACTGGTGACATTGCCACCGTTGCCGGTACGCTGAAGGAGGTCCTCCCCTCCAAGCACAAGATCGATGCCAAGTTCGACCCCATTGTCACCTACATCGGCGCCATCGGTGGTCAGCTCATTGATGAGAAGGACTACGACAGCATCAGCTGGCAGACCAACTGCGGACCCTTCATTGCTGCCATCATCGGCGATGACGAGTCCAAGGGCGTCGCCGACACCCTCCGAAAGAAGTCCATCCCTGGTGCTGCCGCCGAGCTCGAGGAGGAGGCAGACGAGGAGGAGGGTGAGGACCTCTGCAACTGCACCTTCAATTTGGCATACGGCGCTAAGATTTTGCTCAACCAAACCCATCTCCGCCTGAAGCGTGGCCAGCGCTATGGTCTCCTTGGACCGAACGGTTCAGGAAAAACGACCCTCATGCGCGCCATCAACAACGAGCAGGTCGAGGGTTTCCCGAAGCAGAACGAAGTCAAGACCGTCTATGTTGAGCACGATCTCGACTCTGCCGATACTGAGCAGACCGTCATCGACTGGACAATGAAGAAGCTCGCACAGGTTGGTGTCGAGACCTCCAAGGCTGAGGTCGAGAACACCCTCGTCGATTTCGGCTTCTTCCGGGAGCAGCTCGAACAACCCATCACCTCCCTTTCCGGTGGATGGAAGATGAAACTTGCCCTTGCCCGTGCTGTCTTTGAGTCTCCCGATATTCTGCTTCTTGACGAGCCCACCAACCACATGGACGTAAAGAACGTTGCTTGGTTGGAGAAGTACCTCATCGAGTCTCCCTGCACTTCCATCGTCATTTCCCATGACAGCAAGTTCTTGGACAACGTCGTCCAACACGTAATCCACTACGAGCGCTTCAAGCTGAAGAGGTATCGTGGCAACCTGAGCGCCTTCGTCAAACGCGTCCCGTCTGCTCGCTCTTACCATGAGCTGTCTGCTTCCGACATGGAGTTCAAGTTCCCCGAACCCGGTTTCCTCGAGGGTGTGAAGACCAAGGCCAAGGCCATCGTCCGTGTCACCAACATGAGCTTCCAATATCCCGGAACCTCGAAGCCTCAGATCTCCGACATCAGCTTCCAGTGTTCGCTCGGCTCGCGTATTGCCGTCATTGGTCCCAACGGTGCCGGCAAGTCTACTCTCGTCAACGTTCTGACCGGTGAACTCGTCCCCACATCTGGTGAGCTTTATCAGCACGAGAACATCCGTATCGCATACATCAAGCAGCACGCCTTCGCTCATATCGATCACCATCTCGACAAGACTCCTTCCGAGTACATCCAGTGGCGATTCCAGACTGGCGAGGACCGGGAAACCATGGACCGCGCCAACAAGATTGTCACCGAGGAGGACGAGAAGGCTATGGACAAGATCTACAAGATCGAAGGTTCGCAGCGCCGTGTCATCGGTATCCACTCCCGTAGGAAGTTCAAGAACTCGTACGAATATGAGTGCTCGTTCGCTCTGGGCGAGAACGTCGGCCAGAAGAACGAGAAGTGGACACCCATGATGACTGCTGACAACGCCTGGATTCCCCGAAGCGAGATTCTGGCTTCTCACGCCAAGATGGTCGCCGATGTCGATCAGAAGGAAGCTCTCGCCAGCGGTCAGTTCCGTCCTCTGGTGCGAAAGGAGATCGAGCAGCACTGCGCCAACTTCGGTCTTGACGCCGAGTTGGTTTCTCACTCCCGTATGCGTGGTCTTTCCGGTGGTCAGCGTGTCAAGGTCGTCCTCGCTGCTTGCTCGTGGCAGCGCCCCCATTTGATCGTCCTCGACGAGCCGACCAACTATCTCGATCGCGACTCTCTGGGTGCTCTGTCCAAGGCTCTGAAGGCTTTCGAGGGTGGTGTTATCATCATCACTCACTCCGCCGAGTTCACCAAGAATATTACCGAGGAAGTCTGGGCTGTCATGGATGGCAAGATGACACCATCTGGTCACAATTGGGTGCAGGGTCAAGGTGCTGGTCCCCGGTTGACGGAGAAGGGTGAAGAAGAGGAGCAGTTCGACGCCATGGGGTAAGCTACATCCTACCATACGATGATTCCAACCAAGAGCATAGCTAACTTCGTTACAGTAACAAGATCGCCGCCCAGGGAAAGAAGAAGAAGCTCTCCAGTGCCGAGATGCGCAAGAAGAAGAAGGAGCGGATGGCGCGTCGCAAGCGTGGCGAGGAGGTTTTCTCGGACGAGGACGACTAGATGTCGCGATGGTGACGATTTCCTCTGTTTATGATTACGAGATGCATTTGCAGGCCCTGTCAGGATATCCAGCTGCCTGCCAACGACTGTAATGGGTGTGTGTGAAGGTCATGGTTGGCGTCCGGGTATAAAAGTCCAATTCGCGGGCTGTTTGTTTGATTTCGTCTAGTAGAGATAGAGATAGATCCCGATACCAGTTCATGTATTGCCTCTGCAATGTTTGTCCAAGTTTGTGTAGCTTGTTGACTAGTTACTGTAAGTGTGAAAAGGCAAATTGGCGCGGGGTGAGGATCTGCATGTGATCATGTTCACCGCCATGCCGACAGAGCTTGGAGCCACACCCCGCGAAGTGCTTGTCTTGCCTGTCTTGCTTGTCATGCCTGTCTTGCCTGTCTTGCTTGTTTCCCACCGCAACTGCTCCGGCGACTGCACCAACTGCGCTGGCTCTCGGGCGGTCTACATCCACCATGGCCCAAGTGCAGAGGCCATTGGTGATACAGTCGCAGTTTATCCGCCTGTGCTGTCCACGCAACGCTCGTAGGATACCCATATTCTCCCGTGCACGACACCAGCAGTTGCACACGTCGACAGTCACCGACCATGACATTGTGCGCCTGGCGAGCTTGCCTCTCCACCCGCTCACGCTGGCGGACCTCGTGAAGTAGGTTCTCGTCCCATGTTCCATTGCCTCCGCCGGTGCTGACATTCGCTTTGTGGTGGCTAGACATGGTCGGCCGCCCCTCACGACATCGCAGTTGCTCACGTCTGCGAATTTTACCCTCTCCATTCTGCCCGCTAGGCTCGCGCACCGCATCCAATCCTTACGAAACCTGCCATTCATAGTCGTGTCGAATCCGCATATCAGCAAGATCCACTCCAACTATATACACAGCCTTTCCACGCTGCTGCCATGGGCCGAGCGCGAAATCACCACTCTAGAGGACGAGGTCAAATTTACCGAGGTCATGGCCGATCTGGTGCAGACGCATAGCAACACCATCAGTATCCTTGCGAGAGGATTCCTCGAGGCTCGGAAGTACATCAGCCCGAAGGACGTGACCAGGTTTCTGGACGAGCACCTTCGCGCAAGGATTGGGACACGATTGATTGCAGAACAGCACTTGGCTCTGCACTTTTCGAGCCAACCGCATCAAGAACTCACGCAAGACGGCGCAGACGAGACATCGAGCTTCATCGGTGTCATAGACACGAAATTGCGGCCGGCGAAGATTGTACAGCATTGCGAGAATGTAGTGGGCGAAATATGTGAGCTTCGGTACGGCGTCCGACCCCACGTGGTCATCAACGGAGAACCCGAGTACTCGTTCGCGCATGTACCCGTACATCTCGAGTACATCATCACAGAGCTGCTGAAGAACGCTTTTCGTGCAACAGTAGAGAGCGGTATGGAGCGCGAGCCCATCGAGATTACAATTGCACCTCTCCCCGAAGACTCGATTGAAAACAGCGGGACGGAAACAGACGCCGGTGTAGTCATCAAGAACTCCGATCAAGGAACGACAGATATTGCATCACGCGCCTTTACTGGCATGCCGTCCTTGTCGCCTTCCGCAGATGAGCAAATCCGTCCTCTCGCACACTCGACCCCGGGCGTAACAATCCGCATACGTGACCGTGGCGGTGGCATATCGCCCGAGGTGTATCCGCATATTTGGGACTATTCCTTCACGACATTCAACGAAGACCAGGTATCCTCCACCCTGTCAGGAGGATCTCCGTCAAAGAGTGGGAGTGGCATGGATGCATTGAGCACCATATCTGGAGCCGGCGGTGATGGTGTCAACAGTCTCGCAGGCCTGGGCTACGGGCTGCCGCTTGGTAGGGCGTACGCCGAGTATTTTGGCGGCGGCATCGCTGTGCAGAGTCTCTGGGGCTGGGGAACGGACGTTTACTTGAGTTTGAGGGGAGTGGGAAGGATTGATGATTGATCGATGGGCACGAAGCATGGGCGTGCACAGCCTGATACATCCCAGGGGCGACTCTCGCAACATTTCGCACACTCGAGCGATGTTCGCTCTTGGGAAATAATGGTCGCCGGGAATCTTCCGATGCTATAAATGGTACCGGCCGACATCGCCAAGACGGCCCGTGGGTGGGCGTTAAGCTCGTGGACGAATAGAAATGCGGTTGGTTGGCCCCCAGGTCTCGCACCTGGGACAATTGGGACACTATCAAACCGAGAAATCACCCACAGTCTTCGCGCAATGCGCTGTGTTTCCTTTCGTCGCATCTCTGGTCAATAGAGGAAGATGGCAGTGTCGCAATCAACTACGTAGATACTGTTATGGGGGCTTAGGTATTAAGAGCCCAAACGGTAATTAAGCAACAACTGTTTCGGGACGCGATCCTTTTCACAAACTCCGTCGATCCTCTCATTCACGCCTTATGCACGCCCCAAAGCTTAAGAGGCGGGGCTTAGCACGCCACAGTAACTGACATCTGGAAAGTCCTTTAAAAGACCCCAAGCCCCGTGCCTAGTTCCAATACGGTTTGTTCTCCTCCACGCGGTGAGGGATCTTGACATTTGTTTCTTTGGTACCTTTGATATACTGTCTAATAATGTCCATATATACTGGATTCTGGATAAACTGGGGTAAGTAGACCGAACATCATGTATCCCATACACGGGTTTGCTAACTCTTGCAGACTACGGTCGGTTTCGAGGTGCCACCCTCACGCTCCCAACCACCCAGGGCCTGATTCTTGTCTCGTTCCTTACGTTGTTTGTTCAATTCTCTGGAGCGTGCTTCTGGAGAGTGATTTGCTTCATACTACATCAGTGGCGGTACAGCACGGGTCCTCATGACGGACTTTACCATCAACAACAAATCATTCTTCGAAACGCAATCACGGCACCCAACGCCTTCTGGAATTTTGCCGTGACAGCAGTCCGCTGGAACGGCCTAGCAAAGTCCTCCGTGTTGAACTCTCTCCCTCTACAATTGATTACAGTCGTTCATCTTGGCTTCTTCGCGGTGGCCAGTTTGTTGTCATCCCGAGTCACCAGCACCGTCAACAGCGGCGAAGCTCTCTTGCTGACCCCGCCGATTGGCCAGTGTGGGTTCTCTAAAGAAGTCGCCAACGTACGAAACATCACCGAATCCGGGTTGCTCGATGAGGAGCAGTTGTTGATACTCAACACCGAGGTCCTCCTAGGCCGATTGACCATCTCCAAGAGCGCTGCCTACGTTCGGACATGTTACGATGACGATGCGAACTCAGGGAACTCTGCCTGCAAGATATTTGTCCGACCGCATCTGGAAGGCAAGGACTCATCAGCATCAAACACTTCGACGTGTCCTTTTGGACCCGGCGCATGCAACTCGCCTTTTGCAGTACGCTACGACTCAGGGCATCTCCACTCAAATTTTGATCTGGGCATCAATTTCCCCGATAGAGATTCGCTGTACATGCGGAGGGTAACACAGTGCGCCCCCATCAATGCCGAGAAATATGCGACGGCTTGGAAGAGCAATGTTACAGAGGCTTACGCTGGAGGTCCGAATACCACCGTAAAGTATTACCAGTTTGGGGAGAGCAAGCGTGGCTGCGAAGGGGTTCCGTGGAATGAAACATCGAAAACGCCGACGACAACGTTCTGTGTCACACAGTACCAGAAGGACAATTTTCTGGACGCTTATAACCTGCTGTAAGCGCTAGTTTCTACTCTTGTTTTGCATTTTTGGTTCCAAGAGCTGGAATGAGGTAATATCACGGCATGATTATTGACAACTTCTTGTCCACAAAAGCACAGGGAAATGCTTGATCAACGCTGTAATCCAACATCAATCCAGCTAAACGACGTCCGAAGCTCTCTCGCGCCCATCACATAAGCACTTTCTAACATTACTCAGAGCAAACACGGCCTACTACAAGAATGAGAGTGACCTCGCGAGCGATTTCAAACCCATACCGGATTTTCAGGTGCCCGACGCCGACGTAACTCTGATTCAACTTTTTCGAAAAGCAAGATACACTGGCAAGGTTGACGATCCTTTGTTCAATGCGTCAGTTCCAGATCCAGACTTCAAGCAGTACTTTCTTCCCTCGAGCGACCTAGCGGTGCTAGGATGTACCGAACAATACCAATTCTGCAACATTGGTTTTGACAAGTGTACATCGTTGACCGGTCTATACGATGCCAGACATCAAGTTGACCAGGGCGATTTGTCCTTGACTCCACGCCAGGACGCCGCGTACAAAGTCATGTGGAAAGCGGCGTGGACTATGGCGCTACAATGGTCAACGACTGTATACGGAAACAATCTTCTATTGGCCCGAGACTGGCAATTCAGGACTGGATCCTCTACCAGCTCACCACTGCCCGCCTATCAATGGCAGCTGGAGTCCTGGAACCTCCACAACCTCTCGCTTGCAGTCTTCCAGCGTCGAGTCAACGAGTTCGCCGCGCCGGAAGACTTCGAAATTCGACCAGGACTTCCTTCTCTGAAAATGATTGAAATACCAAACGACAGCACGCTGGAGATCTGCAGCCAGCAAAAAGTCCGTAGCAATGAGCACCACGCCGTCAGCGTCCTCGGTATGGTCATCATTCTCGTCGTCGGCTCCATCCTCATCTTCCTTGACTGGGCCATAGAACCCTTCTGGTTCCGTAGGCTTACAACGCACCACGGCCTCGCGAAGAAGATCGACTGGATCAATACAGGCATGCTCCAACTGCACCGCCAAACTCTGGAAACGAGAGGCATCGGGCCCTGGAATGTCAAGGATTCGGAGTTCCCGGTTTTGAGCAAGCGTTTTGAGAAGTTTTCGCCAGTGGATGCGAGGTCGGACAGTGATATTCCGCTGAGGAATGTAGCAGATGAGGGACAGGGACAGTATGCGTATCGCTCTGAACTGTATAATGGAGGAACTTACTCGGCGGTGCCGACTCATACGCCGGGGTCGGATGTGGAACAGCAGCATGTTTTGGGCGATGATAAGGTAAGGGGGAACCGAATATAAGAGATAAGACTGTGTCCTGAGACTCCGTGTTGCTTACTACCCGGTTTGGTTAGCGTTGGTTTTGGGGTGGAAATGCGCGTGACGTCGAGCTTAGCCGAATATACATTTGATCTACAATCAGCTTCCCTGCTCACATCGCGGTATGCAGTCCGTCTAGTGCCGTGCGAATTGATAAGAATGTAGGTATTGCCTTGCGGGATACCCCAATCTAGTCGCATCTTGATTTGAGGAAATAGACTAAAAAATGATCTGAGAGTTGCAGGGTTGAGTCGGCCGATTCTGCGAGGGAACAATTCGTTTCAGGATCACAGTTTTGGTAGGGCAAGCCGGCACAATGAAGGTATTGGATTTGTCATTAAGGGTGAAATGTAACGTCCCATTCTTACGAAGGACTTAGTATTTTTTAAGGAGTACCATAGTCGGATTGTCAAGATCATAGGTAATTTTACGCAGCAGGCATAATCCTAATTCAACCTATTTTAGTATAGCAATTATCATAACAGTTTATAGTTGCTCTATCTATACAGCTATATTCACTACAACAATTCGAAAGGCAAAGGCCAAAGACTAAAGGTATTCCTAACAAAACACTACATCTACTTTCATCTATCTCGGTGGATACTGGAGAAAACCATTAAAGTTCTCAGCTACCAAAGGATTTCTTTTGTCATCTGTGCCGACATCATTCTCTCAGACTTTACTATCAAACTCCTTTACCTGAGGCCCTGAATTCATCTCCTCTATCTCCTCTCCCACTCCCCTCCCTTCCAGCATCATCTGCCTTACCTTCTGCTTACCCCACGTCCTCATCTGCCGCCACGCCAACCCTTTCGCCTCAAACATGACATCCATATTCTCCAAGCTCTTCCCATTCGTCTCCGGCACAAACATCTGGGAAAAGACACCCCCAAGAATTGTACACGTCCCAAAGTACACAAACGTTCCAAAAAAAAACTTTTTGAGCCTATACGCGATTGCAAAGCTCGTGCATAATTCGCCTATCCAGTGGAAACGTGTTGCCCACGCCACACAAAACCCGTGCACGCGATTCGGATAGATTTCAGAATTCACAATGAACACGAGACCCCAGCCGAGCGAGTAGGACGCGCCATAGAGATAGAACATTGCGAGTGCAGACTTGGATGATGCGCCCGGCTCACGCGTGGAATGGAACGAGCCAGTGATGGACGTAAACGCAGCCATGTAGTACATTGTAAACGTAATACTAACACTGCCGATCAGATTCAAGGGCCGACGGCCGAACCGGTCGAGCAGGAAGAGCATGGTGAAGGAGTGTGTGACGCCTTTGATGATGCTGTATACGCCTAGAAGGCCGAGATGCTCTCTCTAGGCGTTATTTGCATTATTACTTCTACGTTGAAGATCATTCCCGCGACGATGAGTGCAATTCGCCTCCCATATCTCTCATTGAACCAGTAGAGGACGATGACTCCGAAAGAAAGCACCACTTTGGAACGTGGCCAGGCAGTTTGTTTGAAGTTTTTGGGATGAGAGAGCCTTGAGCTGGAAACGTCGCTGGAAGGCTGGCAGTGCAAAGGTTCCGGAGACAAAAGCGAGGTCATAGCCAAAGATGAGTCCGCCGCCAGATGCAATGATGGCGACAAAAAGAAGGCGCCAGTTAACGGCCTTACGCGGCGTGTTAAGACCGCCCGGGGTTTTCTTGTGCAACTTGAAGAAGCTCATACTCTGAAAGTGAGACCAGTCTTCGAAGAAAGAACAAGAGACAAAAATTGGGAACCGGGAAGTACTGGGAATTGTGCCCGTCGGCAAAAACGACAGATATCTGAACTGAAATGCTCGTCCCGGCACCTACCAATGAGATGTCATCGGAACCGTGTTTCCATGATCCTGTCGCCCTCTGGAACCCAACAGCCCAGCACATTCACGATCTACAGATATGCAACAGGGATATGCAACAGATGCGGGGATACTTGCCAGTTAGCCTAACATGGTTTACATGGGGTACAACACTAGATAGCCATATCATCTTCATAACGGGTCCGCCTCCCTACGTCTTGCAGGTACAATCGGAAGCTCAAAGCCGAAGTTCTGCAAGACCTCTTTGGCCTATCTGGGGAGAGAATACATTCGCCTGGAGATTTGATGGAAGGTCATCTCCTTATCTATCTAGAACCCCGCCTCTGGATCGACGAGTGAGAATAAGTTGAGGTGGGACTACTAACCCGGGGTGGCCAGGTCGTGGCTTACATTTGATAGATCGATCGCCGAAGTCTTAGCATACGTACTGGGCGCGATGCCACAGCGCACTGAAACATTTTCGAGCACTATTTGACTACCATTCATCCGCAGCCTTACCAGCTCGTACACTCATCTCTTTCATCTAGCTCGAAGATGGCGGCGGAAGTACCTTTTCCCCCAAAGATCCCAAGGCGCTTTAGCTGAAATAAATAGACTAGGAAGCCGGTCCTCATCGTCGGCGCGGACCAGTTGGTAAAACAAGTCCTGGTTCGCATCCAAACCAAGTTTCTAACCCTACAGGTCTCCTCATCGCCCTCTGCCTCGGCCAACAAGGAATCCCCACTCTCGTCCTCGAAGCATACCATGAGCTCTATCCCACCACGTGCGCAATAGCCTACATGCCCACGATCAACTCCGTGATCTCATCCCTCGGCCTAATACCCTCCGTCTCCGAGCACGCATTTCTAAACCACCAAGGCATCACCTGGCAAGGTCTCGACGGATCCAAGATCGCAAACCTGCCGTTCGTTGGCCAGGACGGCGAGTTTGGCGGCGTGCACCAGATCGGGCAGGCACGTATGAATGCATTGATATTGGAAAATATCAAAGAGTGTTCGAGCGTGAAGGTCAAATTAGGGTTGAAGTGTGTGAGGATTGACGATGATCTGATGAAGGACTCCATTAGGGTGATGTGCCATACGGCGAAGCCTCCGGACGATGATGTGTTCATTAAGGGCGCGTATATAATTGGTACGGATGGCGCAAATAGTGCTATGAGGAGGTTATGCTGTATTCCGTTTGAGGGATACACGTTTGACGAGTTTAACATGATCGGCGCAGATGTCTTGTTTGATTTTGAAAAAGAGATGAAGTATGCGCCGATGAACTTCTTCGTCGACCCAGAGGAATGGGGTGTCATTGCGTACACGGGAGAGAAAGGCGATAGGACGGAGAAAGACGGCGAGGAGAAGGTTCCTCAGTGGCGGGCGGCTTGGGTCGAGCCGCCAAATCTGCCGGCTGAGAAGATGCAATGTCTTGAACGGGCGACGAATCGCATATCAAAATTTATGAAGGGTAGAAAGGATTTTAGGATAGTGCGCGCGGAGAGTTACTGGATTCATCAGCGTTGTGCGGCCCAAGGGAGGAAAGGGAGAGTCTTGTTGGTGGGCGATGCTTTGCATTCAAATAATCCCATCGGCGGTCTGGGTCTGACGGGAGGTATCTTAGACTCGTTGGTCCATGGAAACGCTTTGACGCGAGTGCTCAAAGGTGGAGAGAACCGGATTCGCTGCTCACAGAATGCGCGAAGAGTAAGCGCGAGGCATGGCTCGACGCGACTGCGAAACTTGTCATGGGAAATCTTAAGTGGCTGGGAGAGTTTGGAGAAGAGAAGGCGAAGATCCGAGACGAGTTTTTCAGCAGCATTAACGAAGATCCCGAGTTTCCTAAATTGGTGCGGAGGAACTTGGATTCAATGATTCCAGAGACATTTAAGAAGGCTGTTAGCGTTGCGTAATCAAGCGTATGTAATTTCTGTGAACTACGTTATTGTTGGTCTCGATACAATTTTCCGGAGCCAATGGTTGTAATTACAATTTACATGGCAAGTTAACAGTGAGGAAAAACCCGAGCTGTCCCTGGACGTTTACTGCTATTTGGAATGTCCACATCGAGTAACAGCTAGCAAACATTTTCACAAGATTATTTCCACTGTTGCGTGAAACAAAGTACTCTGAACCGGATCGGTCGTTCTCGCATGCTAGCCACTGTAGACAACGCGCTTCGTGTTTGTCGTCGTCATCCCATCCCCATTTTTTCCCTTTCAGTAATCAGAGGCGTATGTGCTGACGAGTCATCTTCCGGCTCCCTCCAAACCCGTGGTGATCGCTTTGCGGGCTCATAACTCGGATTCCACACCACATCTTAGCCCGCGGGATATTTGAGGACAACGGATCAGGTAAGATGAGTGAGGTGAGGTGAGGTAGGTTATGTTGGATGGGGTAAGATAAGCGTCGGGGGCTCGGATTTCGGAGGTCGTATTTCCAGAGCCAGACTAGGAAGCCGGCGGAAGCAATGGAAGTGAGGCGGAATAAGGCGAGGCTGGAGTACAGGTTGCGCCCTTATAGATCCAATAGCTAGCTGGAAAGATTGGGCTTCGTGGTGTCGGAAAGAAATAAATCGTCGCGATCAGAACCGCTATTGGGGCTAAAATGAGGGTAGGGATCACTTGCAGAAGAAAGCACGTCGCTCTGGAGAACAGAAAATTTAGCGTTGGCTATTCGCTAATGCTAAGATACCTAATGAATTGGGGGAATCATTGAAGGGAAAGGAGTATAAGTAATGCAATGAGCCCTTGTGTATTGGTAAACGCCGTCTCAGAACCGAATCGTACCACCACCTTGAAATAAAGTTAAGAAGAAGGTTGTCCACAGCCTGGTTGGCACACCGGCCAGATTGCCCTTCCACCAATCGCCGTGAATATGCACCTGTTGAGGCTCCTTTCTACTCCATTCCGAGATCCGGGGAGGAAGGAAAAAGCATTCAAGGAGAGCATTCCTGAAGCTGTATCAAAGACCGTCCAGAGGGAAAATCCAAAGCCGAAAAATATGTCGTAAAAAGAGTGCACGGAAAGTGAGTTAAGGTGATAAGCAAGTAGCAAAGTGTAAAGAAATCAATAAAAGACGAAAAAGAACGCCAGAGTAAATGCTAGCCTGATACAACCCTTGATCCTTCCCATAATGTGATCATGTCCTTGAGTTAGAGTCCGCGTGTTCGCCTGACTGGCCTTCTTGCCTCTTGCCTATACGCCGTCGTGATCAGAAGTTGACAAGGATTGGAAAAGGTGGGCGCCCTTGCGCGCGATAAGAAAAACCCGATACATGATATGATATGATATGATATATGAACCTGAAACGAAACAAAGCCTCAAAACGCCGCTTGCCCGGGGTATTGTGTTGTATGATGCAGCCCAGATCCGTCCAATGAATGGTCTCGCCTACGTACGCCGATAGAAAGGCTAAGTGAAAGGAATGGGAGGAAGGGGATGGAAATACAAGAGTGTAAACTCTATATCGATAACGAAGGAAATAAATCGCATAGTTATCTAGGATGTGCCATGTTCGACAAGGCAGACTCCTAGGCGGCCGGTTTAGTGGTGGAGAGGAGATGGTGTGGGACAAACTCCCCTAGCGCCCGATGTGGGTTAGCGTCGGGTGTCCCATGATCATCTAGTCGATCACCCGGGCTGCAGACGCACACCCTCAGACACCGCGATGATGCTCACTCCAAGTGCCATGGCTGCCGTGTGCTCTTCTCATGAGGCTTCTCAGACCCGCGTGGTCCGCTGACCATACTGCTGGTACGAGTTGTCGCTAGGAAGTTGGCTGAGATCGGGAGTCACATCCGGTCGTTGCATTTGCATTGATTGCGCGGCTTGGGGCACACCGGCCGGGGCGTTGGAGTTGATGTAGCCTCCATAGTCCCAGGATCCGCGTCCTGCTGGGTACTGAGGTACCTGGTGATGGGCCGCTGTTCCCCATTGAGTCATGCTTTGACCTGTCGGGTTGTTTTGGGACACCGATATGCCTCGCCCAGCTGATACGTCCAGGCCTGCTGATGCCTTGGAGTTTGGCGAAAGGCTTGTCGAGGTCATGCTTGGGGTGTATGCTGTCGATGCCGCCGAACTTGCAACCGATCGCGGTGAGGTGTTCCGATACGCGTCTCCACTTGTCTGCGGTACACCCACAGGCAAATAAGAGGCAGAAGATGGAGGCAGTGAACCAGCTCCAGCCGTGGAGGAGTAAGACGCGGACTGCGGGGTGTTAGCTGCATGAGAGGCACTGCATGTTAGACGACTTACATATTTACTGATGATCTTCTTGAGCGCATGAGAAAGTATCTTCCACGGGAACACCTTGACGTCCTTCTCGATGTTGCGCGGTTTGGGGTTGGGGAAACCCATTATTATTTTGAAAAAGTCTTCGCTGTCCGATTTGGCTTTGGAAACAGTGAGAGGGCGGAACCCCTCAAGGTTGCGTCGGATACGGTTCTTCTCTTCCACGGTAAATCGGACGTTGACGAGCTGCTCCAGAAGCATAATGGTATCGACGCTTGTGATGAAGCACTCCTCTTTCTCTTCCCAGTATATGCAACTAACACAGATACTACGCGCTGGTCGCGCTTCTGGGGTGACTGCGACGAACGTTGCATTGATCGTGCTGCCGGTCTGTGATCGCTCGAACAACACAAGTCGACGCTTGGCATCGACCTCTTCTGGAGTCCAATTCTCGCTCATCTTGTCCAGATCTCCGTCAATTTTTAGTATCGCTTTGCTCGGATACATCAAGTAAGGATTGAAAGGCTGGCCTCCTGTTGACTGGGGAAGTGTGGTAGCGCGAACAAGGACTGGGGTCGGAAGTGGTGGTGAAGCCATGGCGGAAGGCCTCACCGGCGCCGCGGCCATCGACGCAGGGCTACGGCCAGCCTGTGCAAGAGAAGGATATGGATTGTAAGACCCTATATTTGGAGACATGGAAGGTGGCTTCATGTCAGTCTGAGAAATTCCGGCGCCAGATGGGACAGCATAGAGCCTCTTTTGTGACAGTTGCGGAGTGTAGGGGGACTGATTTGAGATATCATATCCACTGGAATAGGTATAGGCGTTGGAGGAAGCCTGGACAGGAAGAGGCGAGACGGAAGCCGTAGAGTAAGCCGCTGAGACAGAGCGCGGTCGTGCCTGAATGCGCATGGTGTTGGCTCGTTTGGTAGAAATATCGTCGTAGCCCGCATTCTCACTAAAATCAGTCGAGAACTTGCGTTTCCTGGAGAGATCTGGAGAAGACTGATATGCAAGATTCGGGGACATGTCCGTGTAGGTAAAGTTCCCAGCTTTGATCTCGTTGAGAATACGCCCGGACTTGTCCTCCATGTGGAGGAGAACCGTCATGGTGGGATTCCAGTGGTTTGTCTGGGGGAAAGGGGGGACGTCTGCGCTGAGCGTATAGTTGTGGTAGTCGTTTACGTAGTCGACTTTCTGAAGGGTGGCGGCGCACCGCTTGGATCCAAACATGAAGAAGTACTTGTGCGAATCTGCGGTAATGTCGTATTTGGCTCTGAGGTGAAGGACTATCGGAGTTCCAGCGGTGCCTTGAGCTGGCGAGACAACATTGGTGATTTCCGTTCCAGTGGCAGCATGACGAGATCCTAGATCCGTATATGAGGGCGGGACCTGGTAGCTGCTAGTTCCGCGTGACTCGTAGGTCGAACTTGGAATGAATGGCATTTCGGCGCTCGAATGTGCATGGGGCAACTGTGCCTGCGCTTCGGTGTATTGCGAGGCGAATGAAGGCTGTGCATAGCCTGCGTAGTTTGGAACCTGATTTGGTCTTGTGGCTGCGTTATCTGAAAAGGTGGGTGGTCAGTCAAACTTGCTAATCGCCTTCACGTGGTGCCTCAACCGGATTCATCCGATCAGGCCGAAGGATCGCCTCCCATAGACCCATCAGATGAGCCGCAATGCACTTACCATAGACGTATTGTTCCTGATTCTTGCCGTAATCGGACATGGACGAAAGTTTAGCCTGCGCAGTCACAGCCAGAGGACCTTTTTCAAGGCCTTGTCTGTACTGTGCAAGCAACTGCCCCGAGAAGTCGAGAGTGTCGCCTAAGTTGGTGAAGGGCGCGCGAAGGCTGGTGCTATCAGGCTGCACTCGTACAGTTGTTAGCAGGCAAACTTAGGATGGGGTCTGAAGCGTAGGCAGCAGCTCACTGCCGCGGGGCTCAGAGCCCACGAACAACTTGAGAACTTTGAACATACGAGGGCAGACGCACCTGATAGCCGTTCTCGACGATGCAGGCCAGCTTGGCGGTATTTTCGAAAGACAAGATTCGAGCAAAGAGTGGGTGCTCGTGGTAGGATCGTGGCGACGGCAGGGTCTCAACGGATCAGTGGCGACATGCAAGGGACCCGCAAGGCTGCAGATGGATGCTTCGATGGAGGATTTGACAGAATGGTCTTGGGACACGCAATTGTTGCAAAAAGCACGCGGAGGAAGGACGGCTGATACGTAGGTGGAGAGCGTTTTGGTGGGCCCTGTGACCACCGGAGTTGACAAAAGAAGCCTACCCAGAGACAGGCGATGGAACTGATCAGAAAGTCGATTCATCCGGGAATCAGGGGTCTTTGAGTGTCTGCCTCCTACACGGTGAGTCCTGTTCCTCGCCTATCGCTACTTAGGCTACTGCAGCCTCCTATTGATGGTTTCGGGAAGATGAGGCAGGCTTTGGCTGCAAGCAAGTCTGATTCAGAGCAAATGCCAGGTTCTAATGACAGTGAGTTCCTGTAAAATGAGATGTCGCATAAGATAGCCGCATATCGATGTGCCAGAAGGGCGATGACTTACATGCAGACAAAGAATAGAGAGACATAGGCCCACAGATGAGCCAGAGTGGGTAAGGCTGGTCTGGCGGGAGAGGATGGGATTATGAAGCGATGGAGCTATGACTGCGGAGACGGGTGGGTGTTAATACCAAGATAGCAGTGAGAGGCAGTGACGCACCCAGTAGGGTGGGCGTGGGCGGGATTGGTTCGGGCAGACGACAAGCAAGCGGATATGCAAGGACTGACCTCTGGAGGGGTTCGGATGACTCTTGATGACTACCGATCCCGTCGACCTGGTAGATTGTCGAAGCGGCCAGTGGTGGAGCGGGTCCCAAGCCTGCCTGTTAATCCCACCGTTGCGCACTACGTCGTGCAATGACTGACAGTTCTGCGGAGCAAAAAAAGACACGGGCGCCAGGATCCAGGGCTAGGATGCTGCGGTCCGCGGGCTATGAGGCTCTGCCTGGCTGCCGAGGATGGCGCAGTAGCTAGGATGTCAGCTCTGGTGCACGGCTACCACTGAAGGTGGAGAGTGCCGCTGGGGGTGAGTGTTGCGGCGGGCTTTGGGCGAGTCTGTGGCACGCGAGACAAGTCCAGAATGCTATGCCCAGTGCAGAGAAGACCGCCGTCACTGCAATTTCTGGTGGAAACGGGTGCGGCCAGGTTTCTGGAGATGAAGCGGGCCCTGAGACCTCTGCAATGGGAGGGTAGGAGAATGCGGGAAACCGGGGCCAAAGCGCTGGATCAAGATCCAAGGACGGGAGTCGACTGGGACGAGCCAAGTCGAAAGGGCAAGAATGCAAACGAGGGATATTGAGACGGAGAGGTGAGGTAGCAAGGCAGCGGACAGAGATGGGGAAATAGTACACCGGGGCTGGGATGGTGGTTGAGGGCAGTTCAGGAACCAAAGCTGGGGGTGAGTGAAGGCCTACCGGGCGCGACGATGACGGCAGAGAATGATATAAGGTCCATGCTGGCTGTGAGCATCAGCACGACAGTACATGCTATTATGTGCGGAGCTCTGGCTGTGCGGCCTGGGGTGGCCCATTCAGCGCGTTGGAGGGCATGTGCGCACGATGAATGGCTACGGCGGCCGTGTATGGCTCAGACGGGCAGCCAATGCACAGTGATGCTAAGCATTGCCTCAGTAGACCGCTCGCCGCTGTGTGGATCGTGAAGCTCGCAGGAAGGGAGGCAGAGTAAGAGAGCGAGTGTGGTGAGCGCTGGGGGAGTCCCAAGCGAGGACATCGGGCATCTATTCCTGGAGTGGCTTGCATGCAACCTTAAATGGCATCCCTGCCGACATCTGGATGGTGCGCATCACGACGCATCAAGACTCAAGCCATGGAGCCCCCGCTGGCGGCGACGCAGGCATTTCTAAAGCACGGAGTTCCTCACCTCGCAGCATCGCGCCCGCGCTCTCGAGCGCTCGCGGACCTCGCAGCGCAGCGCAACGAAGGGAGCGCTGTGCTCTGTGTCACGGCTGCGGCGGCGGCCCCTCGACGCCCACTGGCTGCTGGCATCGTGAGATGGGTCAAAATCTCCGTTGCAGCTGCTGCACCCTCATCTCCCTCTCCCGAGCGTCCGTCCCTTTTCTTTGTCTGTCTGTTTCGTGCTCACCTCAGGCCCGTCCACGTTGCCCCTCTGGCCGTCGCCGTGGCTGCCAGTGACCATCCGGGCCTGGCACACGCAAAAGAAAAGAAAAAGGACACCAGTCCCCTCGTGCCTCTCGGCCTCCTGCATTGCGGCGGCGCGGCAGAGAGAGGCGAGGGAGCCATTCCATACACAGTACATCAGTACGGAGTATGGACCGTCACTCTCTCGTGCTCCTGGCGGTCGTCTCCGGGAGGCGTACTGGAGGCTCTCTGGCAACATGTTGCCGCCGCCCATGGACATTCACCTTTGAGGCAGCACCCCGAACGGGTACGCATAGAGCGCCTGCGACGCCCCTGCCGTGAAGGATGAGGAGAAGGATGAGGAGAAGGATGATGATGAGCACGGCGTAGACGGACGGACGACGTCGCGTGTCCGCTGGCCGTTTCAATTGCAGTCCGCAGCGCACTCGCCGTCGGAGTCGACGGCTGCCTGACTCCCACGCCCGCCCTTGCGCGCTGTGAGCCCTGAGGCCATCTCAGCAACCAGATGGTCCAGGTGGCAGTAAACGGGTATTCTTAGAAAGCCGGTGCCCGTAATACCCAATGCCTTTGCCCCAAAACGGAGTGCGGCGGCTTGGATGCGGCTGTGTCGATCGCACGTCAGCCGCAACGCCGGCCGGAAGCAGTGAATTAGGCTCCGCCCATATGCCCATAAAAGACCCTCTTCGGGCTGCGCAGCGCAGCATCGCCACAGCCTTGGCTAGCTCGATCGGCGTCGTTGCAGGACCGACGTCGCAACATCTGGGTGACTGGGTCGGCTATGCAGCTGCTGGTCGGCAGGCTTATGCAGGCACCCCGAAACCACATCGTGCGAACGTCGACGACTGGGCGACCGACGGTTGGAAAGCATGCGTTTCATCTCCGCATTTCGAGAACGCGGATCGAGGCGCGCTGCGTTTGCCCGTCTCCATCAGTCCGCCCAGCCTCATATCGCATCCGCCCATGCTCTGCTCGTCAACTCCATCACCGGCAAAGGCTCCGGTTATCGCTCGTTGCTCAATCGACGGGCGCGCGGGGAACTGGCCGGAAGCATCTCATGTGTCCGATCCTGGCACCATGTACCGACTATGTGCCATGCCGACTCCTGCTGCTTGCAGATGGTCGGGCGCGAAATCATCTATCAACAGCGATAGGGCGCCGACTGGGCGGAACTCTTCACCTACGGTCACGAGCAATCAGACCTTCTGAAGCGTTGCCCGTGTCGACCTGTTCCCGAATTCTCGTCCAGAACGAGCTACCGTGGTTATCTGCCGTGTCTTCCCCTTCTGGATTGAAGTGCTCTGTCCCGCTCTTCAACTGGTGCGTACCGCCGTAGGAATTCTTCCCTTTCTCCCATCTTCGCCCGATACACTTGGCCTGCAGCAACTCTGCGCCTTCGAGACTGGTCTCGTCGCGCACGACTACCTTGGCCAGCCGCTTTGGAGCACCGGGTATCGACCTTCAACGAGCCGGGGCTTCATGGCTTGACATCAGCCAGGATATCACTTATCCACGAGGCCCGCCCGCCATGGTGTCGGGTTCTCGGTCACCTACAGCTGAAACGTGCATGAACGGCTCTCTATCGCACAAGTACGTTGAACTGCTGCCGCAACCCGTCTAATAGAACCGAACCCGCCGCCACTGCAAACAAGCAGCATTTGCTAGTATATTGGATTTATCTCCGCCAATTGGTGGGGAGGCGCCCCTTGAAACTGTTGCAGTCAATTGCCCTTTAACTCGTGCCGTGGTAGGATTCAGCTTGTGTCACCAAGGCAAGTACGTCCACGCCGCCTTACAGTCAATTGGTTCTCCTCCTAGGTCGCACATATAGACTACTGTTCCCTTTTGCCGTTACATCCACTGCACCAAAATGGCCTCTCATGCTTCAGCTCCCTCCAGTCCTTTGAAGCGTGATTCTCAAGGGAATAAGGGCATGACGAAGGCTTCTCAAGCGCGCCGTAAGCCGTCGCCGAAGGACCCTCAAGAAAACCCGCCTACGCACATTCCCAATTCGGCGGCGATATGCCGATACATGCATGGTCTGTCCGTCCCTCCGCTAGCCGGTACACCGAAATTCTGTGCGCCCAATACCCCTCAATGGCCACGAAAATCGGCAAAAGTCTATCCCTGGTTGATGGAAATCTTCTGCAGCTCCAGCCCAAAGGGCTCTGATGCCGTAGCGCGATCAAAACCCATCAATGGATCACCACCCGGCAATAGGACCGCCAAACGGTCGGTATACGCTATACACTTTGGCCGATTCCAGTCACTGCGGACCTGGAACTAATCTATCTGTAAGCAGCGAGTCTTGAGAGATCTGGCGCGCATTCTTGTCTCGGCTGAGGCCGAGTGGATCTTACACAAGCCCGACGCTCGTAACCACCCTTCTTGACCTGGTCCTTGGGTTCTTGTGAAGAGCCAGTTACACAAACTCTCATGTAGCCTCGAGGCAAGCAAGGGGATCAGCCCAAAGACCCGGTCATCCCTCAAAGCCTCATCGGAATCTCCGCAGTAGACCCTTCCAACCAAAGATCGTTCTTCAAGGGTGCACTGTGCCAGTGACTTGCAGGAAAAATGCTCCGTCTTGGGCAACGACTGCCTGTTTCAATCATCAGCGGTCCCGCAATGGGCCTCTCAGCACGCGACGTTCGATTTAAAACTTGGTATAGTTGTTCAGTCAATTACCCCCATTGTCACTCCCGCAGTTAACAACCTGCTTCTCGGTGCGTATTGCTAACCTCTTGAGTGAGGTCGTCCGTGTGCGACACCTTGGACTGTTACTGTTTCACTTGCCTCTTAGCATCCTCCACTAAGTCACGTCGTCTAGTGAGTTTTCAACTTACGTTACATCTATCCAAATCCGGATTTACTTGCATGATCGTGCCACAGTGCGACAGTGTAGTCTAGGGACGTGAGTACTGTCGGATTCTTACTTCCTTATTAGTCCACCAGGACATTCCAAAGTGCGCCATTGACTACTAGTTACGATTAAGTTTAAGCTTAGCAAGTTGGCGCCGGGTAATGCACATGCTCGCATCAGAGATCTTGCCCAGTGTTTCGATGAAAATTGGCGTTAAGGGGTAAGTATTTTCCTTATTTCTGAACTCAATTCCTGGTTCTCTGAGATTGCTCTGACGTCGTGTGTTGTCATGGTTTCGATCATTTTCAAGAATTTGCTTGAGCAGATACTCTTGATTTAGGAACTGGCACTGTGGACATATTCCTCGATATACGCCAACACTGTACGACTTTGGCTGACACTCCACAGATCGTTAAAACGAACGGCCTTCCCGTGGTCAGGCATTGCACCCTGCGAGCAATCGACAGGGATACGTAAGCTCTCATGGTAGCTATATCTGAAACCGATCAGATCAGAACCTCTAAGGCAATTTGGCTATGGACTATTCCCCCTATGAATTTCCGCATCGCGCCCAAGGAACGAGGAATGCATGACGCGTAAGTCGTATACTGCAGTGGAATATTTCATCAGTCTCAGATCTCCACTTGCCATCTTGCGCGGTAGTATCGAGACCTAGGTTCACATGCGTTCCTTGGATTCTTAAGACAGTTTTGTCTCAACCACCGTATTTGTTAGCCAGAAGCATTCCAATTCATCTCCAGGATGGTCCGTTGAAATATTTACCCACTCAAGGAATTATCCAGAATAGGGTCAATTAAGGGACTTCGCCAGGAGGAACGGATGACTCAAGCACAGTGTTTCTTGCAAGGTGTTCCACTCTCGTACGTTTGCGTCCGACCAGAACATGACCAACGAGGGACCATTCACCATTGATCCGCCTGACAGGCACGATTGTTTTCCCTAGTAATTCTAGAACCATGTATCGTAAGAGACCGTCATCCAATTATGCATACCCTCATGCTCGTGCTCAATAATCTTCAAGTCCCCTCTTTCAGACTCGATATCCGCCCGTCTCCACAGCCCTCTCAAACCACAGAGCCCCCGCAATTCCATTCAACCACGCGATCCCCTCGTTTCCACTGCAGATGCACATTATTGCAGACCCTCGACCCTCGAACCTTATCCCCGCCTCACCTCGCTAGCTCGGTCCGCACATCCATCCATCCATCCCGTCCCTCCAAATATCGCATTCGATCGAAAATCGAATCGGACGCCCCGAAGCGCACCCGTTGACTCGAAGTCTCGATAGACTATAAACCCAATTACGGTTCTGCACGCAGGGGCTGCGTGCGGCACGCCTCCCTAGGGCCCTACTTCGGCACTTCGCAAACTTACAGGCCATAGCGAAATCGATGTGATGTGCGATATATTGACGCGAGTCCGATCGGCTGTCTTCCCGTCCGCCGCACAAGAATCGATTCTGCACGGATTCCAGAAAGACCTTACCCTGACGTGCATATTCGCGTGCGTACCGTGCGTGACTGACATGATTGACGGCGCAATTATGATTGCGCCATCCCATGCTCCCGTCCGCTCCCTTGAATCAGGAAGCGAGGAAACGAACGGGATCGGAGGAGGCAGGGGCCAAGAGATGGAGGGGGAGGGGGAAAGACCGCAAAAACAAAACAAAACAAATACAATCTTTCCTGATCTATCGCTTCACAATCAAAGTGTCGGACTCGAACTCGAGAAGCATGCGCATTGCACGCAGAACGTGCATCTTCCTTCCCGTGTTGAGCGTGCTGGCGGCTTTGTTGAGGACGAATTAGGATGCTTAGACGAGCCTGCAGACCCCTATTCGTCGACGTATCCTTCCAATACTCCAGGGCACTGTGGGGCTGGTCACATGTGGCGCGGGGAACGAGTGGTGCTGGGAAGGCCCGCGGAGGAGGGGAGAGAGGGTCTGGATCTATAGAGTCGGAAGGTACCTAGGTACATCATGACGATAAATGGACGGAGGAATCACGAGCTAGAGACTAGGCTTGATGATGAGTGTGGGGGAATCACATATGCCACATACGCTACATCCTATCCTATCAGATCTGTTTGAACGGGAGGTCGATACATGTTCACTCGTTCGGTAAAAGGTCAAGGATAGATAGCTCAATAGCTGAAAGAAGAAGTGAATTAAATGTCTCTCCCACCCCATTTTCTCTCTCGTCTCTCGTCCAATTATTAAGAAGTCCTAAACCGCACAAGTACAAACCACAGTACGCAGCAAAACACGGATCTTGGATATCTACACAACGAACGCGCGGCTATATTGGAAATCAAGGTAAAATAAAACCTGACCGCCGAGCTTCCGCTCATAGCCAGCTAGCTGGTCTGGTTGGCTGTGAGTGGAGGGTATAAGCTGGCGCGGCTTCTTGGTTGGAGAAGAGTAAGTATGTAAGCAAGGTATGAAATGTTTCCCTCCTCTTTTGAATGAGCTCTCCGGATGAGATGGGATAAGGCGAGAGCTTGGCCTTTGATGTCGTTTGTAGGGTCTGTCGATGGTAGATGGAAAGACGGAGGGAATCGCCAAGGTAAAAACCATGTTTCCTTTTCCTTTTACTCCCCGAACCAAACCTGGCATGAACCCAAGATCCAGAATCCGAAAGCTGAGGTCCCACTCAAACCCGAAGTCCATCTATCCCAGTCGCACACACCGAGCCATGAACATGAACTGCGAGATCATCTCCTCTTAGAGCCTATCCACCTGTCTATCCATCCCAAAACCCGACCCATTCATTCATCCACCGAATCTCCTAATTCATCTCTTCGCCATCTTTCCTCCTCTTACCCCTTTCCCCTCTTTGCCACCTTCCTAGAAAGCAACCCCCACAGGACTCCCCTCCATACTCAAAGCACTTTCCCTCATTCCTGCTTTAACACTCATCTCCATGCCCGCCAAAAGTCCATAATTCGGGCTCATGGGCGGCTTCAATTGGCCCCCATTCGCACTTCGGGTGCTCACAAAGCTCCTCGCGCTCGCCAGAGGCGCTTCCAACATCATCTCTTTCTCTTTCGCCAAGGTCAACGGAGTGGGGACGCGGCGCGGTTTGCCTGTTCCTTTGAGGATGTTTGGGTTGGGATTCGAGTTTTGGGTAAGAGTGTTGCGGGCCGGAGTCAGCGGCGATGTCAGTGGTTCCGGGGAGAGGGAGCGGGTTGAGAGAGCTGGGGTGCTGGGGTAGGATTGATGATCTGAGTTTGTGGAGAACAAGGTCACGGTCGCGGTGTCGTTGCTGTCTTGGCGGGTGTGGACGACCGTCCTCGAGCCAGCGGTGGAGGGGCGGGAAGCGAGTTTCATGGAGGGGGAGTCTGAGTGAGAGGAAGGAGGTAGGGGCGGGGTGCATTGGTAAAATGGCGTTGCTGCTGGTGCGGGTTGGGTGGTGGGAGTTTGGGGCTTGGAGTTGGAGGTGGAGGAGTAGGCTTTGAAGAGGGAGGGAGAGGTGGGAGTCGTTGGCATGGAGCGCTTGAGCCATGCGCCTAGTCGGTGGATAGGAGTTGTTGGGGTTGGGATTGTGGGGGTAGGAGGAGTGATAGGGTTCGAGGATAAGGGGCCGCCAGTGGAAGTGTGAGACGGCGGCGACAGTGTGAGCCTTGTGTTTGTTCGGGAGAGAGATTTAGATGCTGGCGGTGTGGGCAGAGGTTTGCAGGCCAGGGGGACCGAGAAAGCGGAGCCGATATCTGATAGTGTCTCTGAACGGACGTGCATTCGCAGCGAGGGGGCGATCATAGGAACGTGGTGAGATGGAGAAGGAGGCGGCCGGTTGATGAGAGCTGGTGTCAAGTTGTTTGATCTGTATGCGGAGGCACGGCGCTCCTCCACAATGGTGTTGAGCTCACGGATCGCTTCATCAACATCCGTCTTTGCTCTTCGCAAGCTGCCACGCTGGGAAGTCTCCGTGTTTGAACGGGAACGTGATGGGGAAGGAAGCCTGGAGACTATCCGGCGGGTAGAAGCAAATGTGCTCTGAGTGTTCGATCGCTGGAGTGTATTTGGATTGCTGAGGACAGATTCCGGTCGAGTAGTTGGCTCCTCTAGCAGGAAGGGTAACGATACAGATCCCGGCCTTGATTGCAGGGAGTTCTGTGACTGCACGCTGGAGCGTCGCGATCCAGAGCCGACAGGTTTCCGTTGAATGAGATAGGAGCTAGACCTATTAGACGAAACTGAGCTAGTTCGCGAATCTCGATCTCGAACCAGCGCCTGCGCGGGGAGCTCGAGCTCTGCTGGGAGCTTTTCCCATTCCACTGTGGTGAAGTCGGGTAAGGGGGATAGGCGACCATCGGGTAGGTAGATAGACAATTCTAACGGCCGGAAACTACGTCGTCGACGGACAGGCATTGGTGCATCATCAAGCATGCTTTGAACACTGTCGAAGCCGTCGAGACCATCGCAATGGCGGAAGTCGGTGGGTCTACCTATGCTAGGTCGGGCCTTGGCACGTGAATTGCGAGGCTTGTGGATGGTGTGAATGCTCGCTCGTGACGATGCACGAGTAGCAAACTCACGCCCACTGGAGACCCACTGGGATACATGTTTCATGGAATGGCTCGTAGTAGGTCGAGTGTGGATTGGCTCTGCTCGAGGTTGGGCAACTGCTTGTGGTTGGTCGTAACATATTCGCATCTCAGTTTCACCTAATGTGCTCCATCAGCCTTGTCCTTGTTCCGAAGATGACGGCATATATGAATCAATAATACCAACGGTGTGGTATATTGATGGAGAGATAAGACATTAACCATATTAAGGAGAATACTTATCCGAGAGTGGTGCAGCTCAACCAATGCAGGAACAAGTAAGACAGGAGAACATCGAAGAACAACAGAGCAGTTTGAGAAAAGAAGATGGTGACTGAATAGACAAGTGTGTCGAAAGAACTCACCATTTGCTCGAAGCGTAGCGCCATTGTCGTCGATGCTATCGCGGCGGGATGCACAGCATCCAAAAGAGAGGGCCAGCCATGGAGTTCGCGATTCGGTGTCGGGAGCCATGCCTACTACCGAGCAAGCATACTCAACTCCAAAAGCTCTGTCGTCCTGGCTGCTTGCTTTGGGAACGCAGCACGAGGCACAAGAACAGAAGCAAGAAAGAGAGAAAGTGGAAAAGAAAGGCACGCCGAAGGGCTTAAAGGAATGTCGAGAAGAGAGGGGAGAGAGTGACCAACCTGCAGGGCAGACGCACGCCTTTCTTTGGAGATGCTGCAGGTCCGACCAGCCAGTCCGCGTCGAGGCACCGTGAGCGAGACTTCATGACAATATATGCCGAACAGGGCTGGGGCCATGTCCTCAAGCGCCAATGGAGAGTGTTCGTGGCCATATCAGGTGTGCCAGCAGTTGAGGCGGCGGAGGAAGGGACCAGGTCTGCAGAGGAGTTGGGGCGGGACGCACGCTGATTGGCCCAGGTAATCATGCGCTGTTCTACGCGCCGATGCTTGCCATCCATTCAATACTCCCCCAGCGCTTGAAGCTCGAAACTGACAGCACGGTAGGACCATCAACCGAGTCCGGTTGCGACCAAGAGGCTTGAACGGCTCTGTTTGACTGGCACCAAGCCCGCCGTCCAGTTTTCGAGCCGTCTGCACTCGCGCCGTGTCAAAAGCAAATTTAACTGCGACTCCGAGGCGTCATTGGGATGTTTTGCAGAAGTTTGAAACGGCCGCACGTTGATGATGCAAGCACTCTAAATCGCGCAGCCAATCGACGTCGCGACCCTCCAGTCTCAAGCTGGGCCGGAGGTATTCCAAAGGCCTGGTGAACAGCTGGCACCATTCGAGGCAGTTCGTCCTGCGTTCGGGACCAGCATGGCTGAGCAAAAGAAAGCCGTCGTCCACACCGAGGTTGACACACGGCTCGCTTCCAAACAAGGCACTCTGCGGAAGCAGGGTCTCGCGCATGGTTGGTTGGTGTGAATTAAACCCCACGTGATGATTTCCCAACAAGCGGGTTGGCAGCCGTCGAGAACCAGTGAAATATCTACCAACTTCCTCATTTACTCCCGGATGCCCAATATCAACATGCGAAGCAAATATTCGTACAAACATCTCCCAGAGGGTATAGAACAGATGTGCGAAACGACAGACCCCAAAGTACGCAAGGCACACGGTGTCCGTTCCGTTTCATGACAAAAATAAGTCTCGAATCTCCCAAGGCCATGTTTCTGCTGAAATTGTTCGCGGCCATTTTCACGGCGCTTCGTCCGTTTACCTTTCGCCCCACACATCCCGCTCCTCTGGAAAACTACCGTACTGCGGTTTGGGTCGCTCGGGCTCGTGATCATAGTCTCGCTGCTCCCATTGCTCTGCTTCTTCCGACACAAGTGGCTTGCGATCGAGTTTATCCTCTTCCGTCTCTTCGTCGCCAACTTTGAAAGCTGAGTCCAAATTGTGCGCTGACTCAGGGTTGTGTGGCTCAGGATGATCGGGGTTGAATCCCTCGCGCACCTCTTCCTGCTGGCCATCTTGAGGGTAAGTGTGGCTGTGAATGCGTCAGATCTGAGATGAAAGGGTGCGCGCGAGGGAGAGACTTACACAAAATGTTTCGCAGCAACTTCGTTCCATCCAGGACCACCTTCCTTCCGTGCTCGCACTTGTTCAATCTCCTCGGCTTCATGGTCTTCCACAACGAGGTCAACTAACTGGCTATGGTCCGATTTACCGGAGCTGGAGGAGGATGTTGACTTTTGGCGAAGGAGATTGCCAATTATGGGTGTCTTTGACTTGGAGCTGGAAGGCCCACCACTACTGGAACTGCTCCGGTGCTTACCCTTGTCATGAGCAGAATGCTGAATCTCCTTTATCCTGCTCTTTCTTCGCTGCCTGTTCTCCCTGGTAGGTTGCAACAAATTTCGATTTGTTGAAGCGGTCACAATGTTTGGGCTGGCAAACCGATTTTCTCGACTCGGTCTATGGGCCTCAATGACGGGATACTGCATAAGCGTTAGTTCTAAAATGCGAAACCCCAGATATGCTAGCAACTCACGTTCCAGTCCCCGAACTCCAGTGCTCTGGCATTGTCGAAAAGCCGCTCGTCCTCCGGATTCAGCGTAGGATCTTCGTCTTGCTCCGTCGAACCGTATTTTGACGAGCTCAGGGCACGGTGAGCACCAGGGCTCATTGTCCTGGCCCGACTAGAGGATACTTTTGATAACAGTGGCTCGTTTTCGTGCTGACCGGGTCTTGGGATCCAGTACTTTCCTTTGCCACCTCGTTCGTATCGCATGCCTTGTCTGACCCGTGCCTCACGGGACGACGACTCCTCGTGAGCCAAGACATTATCGTGTGCATCGAAGTACCGATATTCGTAATGCCCCTTTCCTCCAAAGGTTTCCTTTGCATCCTCGATGAGGTCACGTGGACCAAAGGAGTCGCGGAGGGCGTATTTGACAGGCATTCGGGCAGCGGAAATTGTGTTGTCAGCGTAGTCGTGCCATGAGAAAGCGTACCAATGCGAAATGGCAAAGAAGGGCATTTCGAAACAAATGAGCGCATCCTGGATTGCGGCAGCGAGATTATCAGGAGTGTAGCCAGGCACATCTCCAGGAATAGCTCGCAGGAAAACCAAAATAGACAGAAAGAAGCCTTGCCAGTAGGAAGCGAAAATGATCCCTTTGATGCACAAGAACTTTGGCATGGGCCGGAACGGTTTCAGGTCATGCGACATGCAGACCCAGAACATAGCAAGGGCATACAAACTGACAGTGATGCTGATGTTGTAAATGAGCCCACTCCAGAAGTACCCGGACGACACGCCAATATAACCCTCCTTATATGTCCCAGTCGCTTTCATGACTATTGCCGCGACGGCGAGGATAGGCTTCAACCAAGTATATTGTAGAATCCCGCGTTTGATGGCAAGAAACGTGTGAGGGTCAGATATGTCCACTTTGGGAAAAACCAAGTTCAAGGGCCACGGGTGAGACACGGGTGGGCGGCCGGTCATCAAGATGATGAGGGCACGCTCGCCTCCAATGAAGTTTGTCAACAGTTGGAAGAAGGTGTAGATTGTGAATGCCTTTGTGGGTATCAGCGTGGAATCGCACCAAATCTGCCAGCAAGTATGCTTACCTCATACACATCGCGGAGAGGGCCTATCCAAAAGGCAGCTTTCAAAGACACCAGACTGGCCCATGACGAAGCCGCATAGATGGGAACCCTATATCGATATCAGCCACCGCTGCCAGGCCACCCAGAAAAGCAAACACGCACATGAGCAGTATCCGCACGACATATCTCTGCAGCAAGGGCTTCCTGTAGTTTTTACTGATGTCCGATCTTAGTAACCATTCGTCGATGATGGGGGTTATCTAAACGTACGCCTGCAGCCATATGGACCTGGTCACTACGTCAGTACAGGAAGGAGCGCCCTGGGAGAAGGAGGACTGACACAATCGTGATTAAAGTCGCGACCAGAGATGATACGCCAGCAACGATGGTAACAGCACGCGCAAAACGGTCTCCAGTGCCGCCGGGGGTCAATAGATCGGTGGAGCCCATGGTGTGGAGGGTGCCTGTTGACATGTCCGCGGCAGAAAAGGCCGCCACGGCACTTCGGACAGAAGCAGAGCAGAGGGGGGAAGTGTAAGAGACCCCGGTGCAGCGAGTAGGGTCAGCGGAAAAGGTTGAGCATGGCGTGGGGCTGTCACGATGATGCTCCAGGCTTTGTGCGAGTGCTGCAGGCAAGTTTGGGTGTTGGCTTGCGGAGGTGACCTCCAGGCTTGAAGGCGAGCTTGGACCAACGACGGCCTGTGACGCGCATCCCGTCGGGGCGCGCCTGCATCCTCGACCGACGCACCTTCCCTGAACCATTGCAACGGCCGCCAAGCCCTTCGATGTTCACTGCCCAGGTGCCGTGGACTCCTAGTATACAATCCGAGGCATTGCGCAACTGGCTCCTGGACTCGGTAACATGCAGTCCTTCCGCTCCGGACCGCCATGATTGTGCCTCGCCTGCGAACCTTAGCCTGTAGCCATCATGGCTGGGAGCATAGTGTCGGAGCCCTTGAACCCTCACTCGGGCTTCAACTGGTAAACAATTCGCTATACTTGTCGGCGCATCATCTGACAAGCAATCAGGGTGTTTCTGGTTGAGTTGCTCATATGCGGCATATTGTAATCCTCCTGACTATTTCGTCCACGGCTTGCAATTGCTAATGATCCCAGGACCGTCTTCTTCCTTTTCTACTTCAACCGTCTGTTTGCGACTCTGGTCTCTTACGGCATCCGGGCATACACCTGGCACACCTACCACGCGTACATCGACATCCAAGCACTTCAGATTTCCCTCCTCGGCGGCCGCATCTTCTTCAAAGACATTCGCTACCACGGTCACAATGAAACCATCCTGGTGCACGGCGGCTACATCACCTGGCAGTACTGGATCCGGCGCGTCAAAGATGCAGATATTCATTCAGACGGCCCCACTCCCCATGGCCGGCATGGCAACGAGACCCCAACAACAGACAGCAGCCGGTCTGGTAGCCGAAGCAGGACGGTTGACAATGCGGAGAAGGGAGGCCGGCAAACGCAGAAGCGCCTCCCATGTCGCATCTCCATCAAATTATCCGGAGTAGAGGCCTTCATGTACAACCGCAGCCCGGCCTACGACGGCATCGTGGACGCCATACAGCGCAAAGCGAACGCCACCAAGAAGGATGGGGAAGGGGCGGGAGGCTCCGTATCCGAACCTGCGAGGAACGGCTCGGTAACAAGCTCCGTGGACGCGCATGGCGAGGCAGGCGCCCAAAAGAAGAAGCTACGCAGGTCACACGGGGAAGCAGAGGAGAACAACAATTCAAAGACGCAGGAGCATTCGGAGCCCCGGAAGACTAAGCCCGACGATCCTCCTGCGTTTCTGCGCCTGTTGCCTATCCATATTGACTGCAATAAAGGTGCCATTGTGGTGGGAAATGAGCACACTCCTTCCGTCATTACTGCACAGTTTGATAAAGCCAGCGGAGAATTTGACGCGTCTTCTTGTGGTCCCCTGGACGTATACCAACAAGTCTTCAACTTTCAATTCACTCATCCTGTTGTGCATATGAAACCCAATCCCGATTTCAAAGCCGCTCAACTAGAAACGGCCATGCATCTTAAACAAGAGATGGATCACGGTGTGTCTGAGGGGGATCCGGACGAAAAGCACCCACGACCCCACGAGAAGCGGCGCAGTCGGTGGAGCAGCAACCTCACCAATCTATCAACTCTCTTTTCTAAGTCTACAGAATCCATCAATACTCATCCCACTTCCATGTCAGGGAAGAGTAGTAGACTATTCGGAACTGCGATGCATTTTCCTGGACAGGAGCGTTGGAAGGGACTCACCCGCTACCTGGATAAAGACCAAGACGACGGCCACGGAGAGTGGGACGGAGTAGAGTACGCCAGATCTTCGCTCATCGCAGACTGTCCTTGTGTTAACGTGAGCTTCTATTGGGACGTCACAGGCCCGGTCCCAACCGACCTGAATCAAAGTACCCAACTGGATCCTTCTCGTCCCAAGGATATCAACGGGAGCATTCCACCTGAATATGGCATGGATATCCAGATCTACGGAGGCGTAATCAACTACGGCCCTTGGGCTGACCGTCATCGAGCTACGTTTCAAAATATCTTCTTTCCAGGAGCGCACGTCGACAGTGTAGCCGCCACCCCTTTGCAATCCGGCGAGTCTCGGGTTCTCACTGTCTTCAAATTATTCCTAAGCATCGAGAATGACACGGTTCTCCGCATACCAATTCGCGAATCCTCGAAGGACTGGAAATGGAAGGGAAAAGCTCAAACATTGACGGGACACGAAAAGCAAGGCGTAGATAAAGGGCGTGCGAAGCCACGAGCGCGCAAGAAGTCAATGAGAGCAAAGCATCGAGACAAGGGTACTGCCGGTGCTAATGTACGTCCCTTTGCTTGGATAGACGTAAAGATCGCTGGCAACTCGACGTTGAACTACATCATGGACATGGTTGCTGCAGACATTGGCTATAAGAACAGCGTGGATGTGGATATCGTAGGCACCGAAATCTCGTCCAGCGTGAACCATGGCTTGCTCTGGCGGTCTGGTGCGATTGGCTTGGACTGCGACTTGTCAAATCCATTGAGTTGGAACAGCCTTCGGAAATGGGTCTTCAACATCTCATGTCGTGATTTGGAGCTCTTCCTACTTCGGGACCATCTTTTCCTTCTCACAGATCTTGTGACAGATTGGGGATCGGGTCCTCCTTCGGACTACTTCACTTTCGTACCATTCCAATACCTGCTGAACATTGACTTCACGGACTTCAGGTTGTACCTCAACACGAATGATTCGAATATTGTCAACAATCCATCTGACCTGGACGACAACAATTTCATTGTTCTCTATGGCCAACGTTTGCATGGCGACGTCACAATACCACTGGATCGATTCAGGCCATCCCAAAATGCGATTCGGTTCGACATGGGGGGACAGGATATGGGCATGGAGTTGTGTATGCCACCAAAGAACTCTCTGAATGCGTTTGTCCGCTCGAAGAACGTAGCGAAACTTGGCGAATTGACTCTCAGCGGTAGCCATACGTACATGACGGACACCTCGTCGATGAACACCGATCGGCTGTACATGGACATTCAGGGTAGCCGCTTGTCACTCGAGCTATATGGCTTCCTAGTCCACCACTTCATGAAGATCAAGGACAACTACTTCGGCGATGACTTGCACTTCAAGACCCTTGAGGAATTCCAAGGGATACCTAGCCAAAGTCTAGCAGTCGATGACACTACGCCCAACGGTCAACCTCTGAAAGGGTCCAATGACCTCGACGTCATTATTTGTGTCTCTGCGGACCAACTTGATATACTTTTGCCATCCAACCTCTATTCCTCAGAAGACAGTCTTCGCATCGATCTACCGTATGCGTCAGTCGATTTACGGTTTACCAATTACTATATGGATCTCATGGTTGACTTTAGCCCGCTGAGCATCTCCCTCGGAACATCTATTACAAGCCCAGGAATACAACACGACTACAGTGGCCAGACAGAGGTCTTCATCGAATCGTTGACTATATTTGGTCACCGTCTCTTCGGTCTTCCCCCTACAGAACCCACCTATGTCTGCAACTGGGATTTCGATGTCGGTAGGGTATCCGGCGAATGTACCTCCGAATTCATCGATAAGGCGGTCGGCTCTGTACGATCATTTGCTTTCACGTTCGATGACGACGAAAATTCTCTACCCATAGCCGACCCTTTGGTCATTCACGACTCGACATTTCTTCGCCTTAAGACTCAAGATGTCCATGTGTGGCTACATATTGCCAAAGAAGCAGTTTTACTGAGTACAGGCCCTATAAGACTCGATTTTAATGACTTGGCCGGGTCAACATTTTCGCAACGGTTGAGTGCTTACGTCCCAGACGTGACCCTGGGTGCGGTTGATGCAAGATCAGCCTCTCGTCATAGGACTCGGGCAGGTGAAAAACACACGGTCGAGACTCACGCCTTCCTACAAACCACACTGTCTCTGAACATGCTAAAGAGGAAATTGGGCTTCACGGAGGACCGTGCTAAGCAGCAATCCCACATGCGAGACGAAGACCAGAGGACCAATCGCACATCGTTCCTCATCCTCGACCTTCCAGCTTCAACCAAAAATCGAGACAATGGGCAACAAGGCAAAATCAAACCTCCTGCCATGCAATATCCGGAAATTCCACACCCAATTTTCCTGTACAGCCCTCAGGCTTCCAATACCGGTTCTTCCACATCATCTGGATATTCCTCTGAACCGGTGTCAACAAGAGGCAGGCAATTGCGCCCTTCCACGATGCGATCCGCATCGACTGGATCTCTCACTCACAGCATTCGATCTGCACACCAGTACCAGAAACATAGCCGCACCATAGAATCCAGTCAAAGTAGAACATTACTGGGTCGGTCGCCCTCGCGTGCTGCTAGCGTCGAACCTTCGTTTCTCCTTTCCGATGACGACGAGAGAATTCGTAGAAATTTGCCCCGCTCTTCTCTCGCCTTGTCAAGCTCTCTGGCAAATCCGTATTTTCCTTTGGATAATATAATGCCTGACCTATCCAATGTGCCATCTTTCCCAGCAGTATCGTCCGATTTTGATCAGGATATCGACAACCTCCCTGTCTACAACGATAGCTCTGCGAAGCACCTCGACGAGAGTTTCGACCACACGAGCATTCTGATCAGCGCAGAGCCGGGTGTTAGGATGTACTGCACCCCAGAAGCTGTCCGGTGCGTGGCCAGCTTTATCGAATTGATCGATCCTGAGCGCCCTGAGGACCTATTGGATGTATTTCAGATCGATGTCATGATGAAGATCCTCAACTACCAGAAACGGCGAGAGGGTAAAGGGGAGTCAATCGAATTTAACGTCCGCATCCCATTCACTCATCTCCGCTTCACGAACGAATTTCCTGCATATCTCAACGGTGGTGTTGAGGCCGGCAAGGACCAATACGATTTGATCCTGAATCAGCTCAAGCTCGCGACTCGTATCAAAAACTTCCCAGGTGAACGGGCTGGCGAAAACACGACCTCTCTTCACACAACTCTTGGTTCGATCGGTATTTCTGCGACAGAAAGAAGTCTCCAGATTTCGAATGACGATGTGGCAGTGCAAGCAGAGATAACAGACCTCCTCGTTTGGTTGATGAAGGGGAAAGAAACCTCTATCAATGTGTCTTTTAGAGTATTTGAAGCAGCAACCGCAAGTCGCAAGATTCAATACCTAGCGTCTTTGATCCATCGAACCACTTTACTAGCAGAGAGTCTAGTATCAAGATTCGACCAAATCAATGCGAAACAGAACATGCGCCTACGATACCTCACCTGGTTCCTCACCAACTTGAAGGGGCAGTATCCTGACCCTGCGTTCTTGACAAGACCCTCTTACGCATTACGCGCTGCGAGAGACCACCTCCGGAGTCACGACTCGTGGAAGATCATATCTCGGCTCCGTTATGTCTGGCAGTGCTTATCGGTAACCGACAGATCGAAGCTGTCACGAAAGTGCACCAAGAAGTTAGTGGACTGCCCCCAAGGGGCTGAAGAGAAAGTCATTTCTTCTTGGGATCAGTGGCGTACTTGGGACTTGGCTCATGTTAAAAAAAGCCTAGCCATGAAGATGGTCTATGGGTCGGACATTGACCCGAAGACCATATCGGAAGACTCCCCGCTTAATATTGACATCAGGTCAGCCATCATCAAACTGATTATCGATCCGGGTCCAAAACAGAGCGAAGCTGCTCTTCGCCTGGTAGCCGTCAACGTTGCCCTGACCCCTCCACTGCGGCCAGAGGGGCTCATGCTGGTAGATACAAAGGCCTTTAGGAAGTCCACACTCGTGCAAGTCAGCACAGCCAGCAGCTCTATCATACTTAGCTGGGAGATTTCCGAGCTAGTCGAGGTTCTCGTCAAGATGTTCCAGAATCAAGGGCTACAAACTGCGAGCAATGAACCCCTCGGGTCACAGTGCCTCACACCTGATTCGAACAAGAAGGAATCTGAGAGTCATGATTTCCAGGTTGTGTACGTGGCAGACAAGGTCGATATCAGCTTGGATACGGTCAACCTTCGAAGTCTTTCCCGAGGACGTCGCTTTAGACTTTCAGTCGTAGGTTCGGACGAGATCGCCTCTGGCCAGGGGGAAACGATCAGCGTCCTCGCCCACCTTGATCAAGGTGTTATGGAACTGCGGTCTAGGTCCCACCTGATGCTGCGATCGCAATTCGACTATCCGAGCTTCTACTTCACGCGGCACGAACACGGCAATGGCGACCCTGATGAGATCAAGATTGCCGGTGCAAGTCGCTTAATAAAGGTGCAAATGGAGGAAGATGTCCTCGGAATCATTGAAGCTATCGACTCCGTCCTCCGGGATGAGGTTGCCTATGTCCGTCAACAGACTCTATTATTCCAAGAGACGCTCAAGAGTCAAGCTGAGCCGAGCACTGGTCCCAAAAGGATGGCCCAGCTCCCCAATATCACGGTTGCGTTGCTCATGGACGCTTATATCATCGAATTAGCTTTACTTCAACCGCTCACATGGTCAATTTCCGGCTCATCGGGACGCATCTCTGTCGTGCCAACTCTTGGCGAAAACGTTACTCTGCGGATTGACTACGATCTTGAGGGCCACACGCACAGAATGTATAGCAGCTCGATGAAACGCTCGAATATCATAAGCTCAATGGAGTTGCCCCCAGTCAATGGTCGCCTGCTTGTCACCAACACCGAAACACAAACCAGGATATTTGCCTCAGGGATCATTGAAACGATAAATCTCCAGGCTTCCGAGATCCAGGCATTAATATCAACGATCAATAAGCCCGAGATTTCCACAGCTGTCCATGCAATCAAGGAGGATGTGGCCATCCTAAAGACACACATTGGGGAAATTTTCCCAGACGTTACTCCAACGCCAACCCCCAAGACAAGTTCGCCGTCACGAGATATTGTGTTTGGCGTTGAGATGACTATATCTGGTCTCAATGTTGTCGCGAGTGCCCCGGGACAATCACCTGGCTCGGCCATGGCCAATTTAGCTGTCAGACTGGCTTGTATGCAGGTCAAAGCGACGAACATGGGGCCTAACCAGACAATTCTCGCCTTGCCGGAGGTGATTGCACATTTACAGAGAATCAGTATCGAGATGAGCCTGACTGATGCCGATTCCATTCGGCGTTGTGGCAATCTCACGCTTGGCGCCACCTTCCAAGCTACGGCTCAGGGAGATTCGGAACAAGGACGCAGAGCATACCGCGTCAAGAGTTCAGGACTAGAAGTCAACATGTTCGCCGATACTGCCTCAGCGGTGGTGGATGTTATGAATCATCTCCAGGACAAGATCAAGGATCTAGACTTGTCCAAAGAGAAGAAGTATCTCAGAAGGCTACGTCACACGAAGAGCCGTATCTCCCACAAGCACCACAAGAACGAAACGAGCTTGGAGATTGATAGCGTTAGCTCTGGAGCTCTATTCAGCTCGACCTACTCGCTCGAGCTAAAGAACATCCAGATCAGCTGGGTAGTGGGTACCTCCGTTCCTCCTTATCCGCGGACAGAATCCGAAGATCTTGTACTGTCCTTTAGGAGGATTGACCTTTCGACAAAGAAGGACGATGCCGCACGACTCGCCATCGAGGACATGCAGCTACAGATGGCCCCCGTCACCGCTGACAAGAAATTGCGATCTCTTAACTCGGCTCTCCTCCCGGAAGTTGTCTTCAACGTCGCATACAGTTCCACGACAGACGATCGGAAGATAGCTTTTCAAGCGGCTGGTAAATCCCTAGATCTCCGCCTTGATTCCCGTTTCATTCTCCCTGCCGATGTTATTGAACGGTCGATTGCATTGGCAGGGAAGAAATTCCGTGCTGCTTCGGCCACATGGAACATGACCCCTACCACTAGCGGTGCGCAACGAAAGAATCCGTTCGGCAATAAGAGGTGGGCTTCACTTCTTGTCGATGCCAGTTTTGCCGGTGCCGTGGTCCATCTGAGCGCCAACAGTGGACCTTCACACAAAGAAAGCCGATCGCAGCAAAAAGGGCGATATAGCCAGTTTATTGGGGACAGTAGCACGAGCAACACCGCCCTTCGAGCCCCGGGTGTTGCCGTCAAAGTCGAGTACAAAGACGACGGGCAGGATCCCTCGCTTAATGTCGAACTGAGGGTCGACGGCTCAAACAATACGCTGTACCCCACAGTCGTGCCACTTGTTATCGACATTTCCGAGAGCATCAAAGAAATGGTTCGCGACACAGACGAATCAGAGGATGGAGAGAAGACAGCCGAATCCCAGTCCAAGCCCGCTGCAAAACTGTTAGATGAAGATAACCTCATTACAGCAGATCCCAGTGCCGTTTTGGGTCGGACGCGTCTGAATCTTGGGATGAGGATTTGCAAACAAGAGTTTAGCCTTTCGTGTCAACCTATTGCCCGGGTAGCTGCAATTGCCAAGCTCGAGGATATATATGTCACGGTGAACAGCGTCAAGTCGAAAGAGCACGGCCATTTCTTTGCTGCATCCGCTGCGTTCGAGAAACTCGAAGCGACTGTCCAACATGTCTACTCGCGAGAGTCTACATTTGGGTTCGATGTCGATTCCATCGTCCTATCGTTGATGAACAGCAAGCATCTCAGCGGCACAAGTGGCATATCTGCAATATTGAAGGTCAACCCGATGCGATTACAGGTAAACGCTCGACAGCTGCAAGACTTTCTCTTGTTCCGGGAGATATGGATTCCTCCTGAGATCCGACGTGCGTCGAAACCCCCCGCCACCAACGTCAGCACAGAGCCCCAAGAGTACTTGATTCAGCGCTACCAACAAGTAACTGCAGCGACCGCGTTTCCTTGGAACGCCAATGTTGCTATCGCCGATGTATCCGTCGAACTGGACCTTGGTCAGGCCATTGGCAAGACATCACTCAACATCTCCAACCTCTGGGCATCTTCTAAAAAGGGAACTGACTGGGAACAAAATCTTTGCATAGGAGTCGAAAAAGTCGCCATTCACAGCTCCGGCCGCACAAGTGGTTTTGTCGAGCTCGCTGGTGTCAAAGTACGCACTTCCATCAGCTGGCCATCACAGGCAATGGGAATTCGCCAAACACCCCTTGTCCAAGCGTCTCTGGGTTTCAAGCAACTACGCGCAAAGGCAGGTTTTGACTATCAAGCCTTTATGGTGGCGGACATTGCCAATTTTAACTTCCTAATGTACAATGTCCGCGAACAGGTCAAGGGCTCCCGCGACCGTCTCGTCGCTATTCTGGATGGGGATAAAGTGCACGTGTTTTGCACTGCAACCAGTGCCGCTCAAGGACTGGCGCTATATCAGGCAATTGAGCGCCTCGTCCAGGAAAACCAGCAAGCGTACAAGCAATCCCTCAAGGACATTGAGAAATTTCTGCGCCGTAAATCTTCAGTTGCTCTTCCTTATAACCGTACTGCTTCCCAGGGTCAGATCACAATCAAGAGCGAGGACGACAGTTTCAAAGCGCCCATATCACTTCACACCGACGTCGTTGTTACTCTCCGCTCAATAAACGTTGGTGTCTTTCCCAGCACATTTGTCGATAGCCAAATCTTCATGCTAGAAGCCGCAGACGTGCAAGCGCGCTTTGCAGTCGCCCTCGAAGACACCAAAATCCACTCCGGGCTCGGAATGACGCTCGGCCAACTCTTGGTCGCTTTGTCACCCATCGCGAACCCCAAGCGAACGAAACCAATCGGCGACTTGACAGTCGAGGACGTCGTCGAAAGCGCTCGGAGCGCGCGCGGTGGTACGATTCTCAGAGTACCGAAGGTCATTGCTACAATGCATACGTGGCAGGTTCCGGAGAGTAACCACATCGATTACATATTCAAGAGCTCGTTTGAGGGCAAGGTCGATGTGGGTTGGAACTACAGCCGCATATCCTACATCCGCACAATGTGGGGAAACCATTCTCGCACATTAGCTTCCCGCCTCGGAAAACCCCTCCCAGAATCCGCAGTCAAAATCACATCGTCTGCCGAAGCCCCCGACGAACCGGACAGAACGGATGCCGCACCTGGAACTCCGGGAACTCCGGGGTCTCCGGGTAAGAAGAAAGATGCGCAGAGCCCGGGTCAGGAGAAAATCACGGCGGTGGTTAATGTCCCGCAGAGTCGGTATGAGTACTCTTCGCTGGAAATGCCCGTGATAGAGACGCCGCAGCTGAGGGACATGGGCGAGGCGACGCCGCCGTTAGAGTGGATTGGTTTGCATAGGGATCGGCTGCCGAATGTGACGCATCAGATTGTTATCGTGACGTTGTTGGAGGTGGCGAGGGAGGTGGAGGATGCGTATGGGAGGATTTTGGGGAATTCGTAGAAGGTGGAGGTGGTGGTGATGGAGGGTGGGGTTGGACCAGTTAGGGTTTTCCTTTTATTTTTTGGAATCTATATTTCTGCACACGTATTGAGGAGTTTTGGGTAAGGGATTAGAGTCTGGGAACTTGGAGTTTGGTGTGCTTGTGCATATTTCGGGCGTTTGGCCTTGTTGGGACTGCTGTTTTGCGTAGGTAGCATGTTAGGCAAATCGAAATAGTAATTTCCAAGCGAACTGCACGTTGGACTTGAACAGTCTCGTCATCATGGACTGTTTGCACAAGCAGAGCCCGAAACTACACGAGTAGCCCTGCTAAGAGGATTCGGTCCACTTCGACGCAAAATTTTGGTTTAAGTGGGGACAGTGAGACTAAAGTCTGAGATGATGTGTGTGGACAAAGAGCCGGAAGAAAGTCCGCGGAATTATAGGGCTTGTAGCGGAAGGTACACGCAATTCTAGCTATATATTCAGTTACGAGTAAGGAGTATTTCCGACAAAGAATTTCTACTCGGCTGAGTGGAATGGAGAAAGTCTGATATTAGGGGGCTGGTGGAAGGAATCGGAGTTTCTGTGCAGAAAAACGTGGGAGGTTGAGTTGGAGGTGTTGGCGCGCGGATTGCGGAGACCTCTCAGATATTAAGAGTAAAAAGCTGTTAGAGGTACGTTGACGAGGACGAGGATGAGCAGAAGACACTCCCAAGACATAACACAAATTCCGCCCTGCTATTTATTTTTTCAATATAAGAAGAATATATATCCACACAGCCATCACCCTATCCTCCCTCAACCCCTTCCTCCTTCCTCTACTTCTCAAACGCGACCCTCAACCCCTCAAAATGTCCCCTAACCTCCTCCGCCAACCTGCCCTCACAATCCGCCAATATAGTGCCCACCAAACTATAATTATTACACAAAAACCTCTCTCTCTTCCTCTGATCCCCAATCCCCTTACTCGCTCGCGTCAAATAATTCTCATACTCACTTCGCAGCCTACCCACAGACACCGACACCGGTTCGTCGTCGCCGGCCTCAGACGATAGCGTTAATATTCCCTGCAGCAGGTTTGCGAATTTCTGCGTCAGGGGCGTTGGCGCGGTTGAGGAGGAAGCGGAGGATGAGGAGAGCAGGGAAGTGGTCGGTCGGGTTGGGAGTGAGGAGGTAAGTTTTGCGAGCGAAGTGCAGTGCAGGTCTAGGATTTGCTGGAAGCGCGGCCACAGTAGCATATTCGTTGCATTGACGTAAGCTTCCACGGTCGGGACTTTGCGGCGCTGGAGCTCAAAGGCAAAGTGCTGATTCAGCCGTACGCAGAGCAGGGTGCCGAGCGTGTCGGTCGACGACTCAACGAGATGTCGTGTTAGGGATTGGCCGAGCGAGAAGGTGGGTTCAAATATGGAGAGGAAGGTGCGGGAGATGGTGTGGTAGTTTTGCGAGGGCGAGAAATAGGTTGTGAGGAAGGTGTATTCGAAGGAGCAATTGTCGATGAGGGCGAGGTTGAAGGAGCGGAAGGGGACTTCGAGGTAGTGCGCTGATTTCTCTTCTTCGGCTAAGTAGGCGGTTAGGGCGTTCGGGGAGGGGTTTTTGAGATGCTCGAAGCGGCGGCCGAGGGAGAAGGCGTCGTGGGATGAGGGTGGGGCGCGGTTGTTGGAGAGGAGGGCTCCGCGTTTGGGTGTCGAGTCTTCGCCTAGGACGTCGTATTTGTCGAGGGCGTGGATGCGGAGCTTTTCTAGGGCTTGCCGGTAGCGGGTGAAATGGTTTAGGTAGTACCACCGCATAGTGAATATGTATGCTTGGGCAATTTCTTGGGCGAGCTGTGGTTGGTGCTTTGTGAGGAAGGCATAGAGATCTTTGTATTTGAGGAAAGCTTGCTGCTGGATGATTTGAGCATTGATGCTGGGAGAGCGGATGGCTTTGACCTGGGCAACAATGAAGTCTCGTATGCGTTCAACGGCTTTGTTAGTGAGGTCATCGATGAGCGGCTTGATGTCTGATAATGCCTTGACATCGGGCTGCTCTTTGACCCTGGCATTAATGGTTTTGGACCGCTTCTCCAGATCCGCGAGGGCTCGAAGGAAGCCTTCGTCGACCGCACCCTCGGCGATCTTCTTGACGACAGCCGGCGATATGCTGATGTCCTCGACCGCGGGGCCCAGCAGCTTCTCCACCACCTTGCGGTTCTCCAGCTTTGTATTCAGCGCTATCGACCGGTTCTGGAGACCCTCAATCTCCGCCGACACGGCGCCAAGATCGGACTGGAAATTGGTCAAATACGTCTCCACGGATTTCAAGACCTCATCACAGGCCAATATCGACCTGTGGAGATCTTCAAACTTGTCCTTTTCCTTGTCGTCTGCGGCGCACCAATGAGCAAGCGAGACTGCAAGCGGAGGATCCAAAGACACGTACATTCTTCCACCGACTGCGCGCTATATGTATGTACAGGAGAAGACGGCCGTAGCTCTGGGGAGTCTGGTTCTGCCGCCGCGAACTCGAGCAAGCTCAGCCCGCCAAAAGGTACATCCGTGACCACCTCTTCTGGCTTGCTTGGCACGGCTTCTTCGGCGTCCTCGTGCCCCGTTCGCGGGGGCTTGCGAGGAGGGCCTCCCAGCATTGCTTCCAGCACTTTCAGCGGGTCTGGGACATTGGGGGGCGCTCCCCCCGGCCCCTGTCGTCGCCGACCCGCGCCATTGGGCAGCCGTGCGGTCGTCGGGAGACTGGTCGAGGACGACGCTGGCGACACGAGGGAGAGCGACGAGGACCTGGGGTTTATACCGGGCCGTGGAGGCAAGGGGCCGGGCCCCGCCTGCTGGTATGGCCGTCGCGGCGCAGGTGAATAGGACTGTCCGCGCGGCGGCGGCGTGCCCGAGGGCGTCGAGTGGGCGGAGAAGCGGTCCAGCCACATGGCGATGCGCAGACGGGCAGTGTGGCGGCTACCAGAGCATATTCGGGGTGCAGGACAGGATACCTAGCAGGATACCTAGCAGGATACCAAGCAGGATACCAAGCAGGATACCAAGCAGGATACCAAGCAGGATACCAAGCAGGATACCAAGCAGGATACCAGGGCTCGCAGTCGAGATTCCTCGGTGCCTGCCAAGGTGTGTCGTTGGGAGCCGTTGGGAGCCGTTGGGAGTCGTGGGGAGTCGTGGGGAGTCGTGAATGCCGCCCTGGCGCCCTTGAGCAACCGCAGTCGAGCACTGCCGGGTCTTTGTTTCGCCGGGCCGGCGCTAGACAGCCCCCCGGCTAGCGTGCCTGCCGCCCCTCCGCCGCCCAACTTGCAGGCCAAAATGCAGACACGACCGACAAACCTTTCTCATCAACCGCCTTAAAAGGTCCTCCCCCTCCCCCACCACCGCTCCTCACAACCCCTCACCCCAGCTGCCTCTTCCTCACCCCCAGCCGCATCTCACTCTCATTAATCACCATGGCCGACGACGCGCAGGTATGTTGATTCCGCTCAGCCTTTCATGTGTGTGACCTTACCCCACCTTTTATTGATTGCCGTCGCCAAAATGCGCCCAGCAGGCCACGCATCGCTGCGACCATATCCCCACCCCCAAATCGCTCGCGCCGTCGCGACATCTGCTAACCCCGTCGCGCGCAGCATGAGCACACGTTCGAGAGCGCCGATGCCGGTGCCTCCACCACGTACCCGATGCAGTGCTCGGCGCTGAGGAAGAACGGCTTCGTCGTGATCAAGAACCGCCCCTGCAAGATCGTCGAAATGTCCACCTCCAAGACCGGAAAGCACGGTCACGCCAAGGTCCATTTGGTCGCCATCGACATCTTCACCAACAAGAAGTTGGAAGACTTGTGCCCTTCCACCCACAACATGGATGTCCCCAACGTCCGCCGCCAGGAGTACCAGCTCGTGAGTGCGCCGTGCCCCCTCTGCCCGAGGCATAGCCTGCTGACTGTGCATTGCAGCTCGACGTTACCGATGATGGCTTCCTCTCCCTCATGTCGGACGACGGATCCACCAAGGACGATGTCAAGGTCCCCGATGGCGAGGTTGGCGACAAGATCAACAAGCTCTTCACCGAGGACGGCAAGGACACCAGTAAGTCACGGCGCGCAGCCATCATCCGGGCTCTTCTAACAATTTCAAAGACGTCATTGTCCTCACTGCCATGGGCGAGGAGGCCGCCATCGATGCCAAGGAAGCCCCCAAGTCCTAGATATCGGCCGTGGACACGCAGGCCGTTGGCAGATCGGAGTTGTGGAGTGTTGACGGGCCTCGCCGGAAAAGCCTGGAGGCTCTACATCTCTTCTCGTAGAGCCTTGTTCAGCGTGGTATCTTTGGCAGTCTCTAGTGCTATCCCCCCGCCTCTACTGATGGCGAACAATTTTAGTGGTTCTTCGGACGGGTTAGGGTTTCTTGCATTGCCACTTTCATATAATGGGGGAAACGTAGCCACGAATCTGTCCCTTGCCCTAGAATATCCCCATTTTGGCGATGGAATGACAAAATTGTGCTATGTGTGTGACACGTGCGGCGTCGAACGCGCCTGATGACTGAAATTCTTGAAATTCTGGGTGAATGCCTGCCAGCCTAACTCGCACTAGTGGCCACTCTGCGATACATCGGTCGCCGCTCTGACTTGTACTTGAGGTCTCGGCACCTCCCCAACTCGCTTTTGTCTGGACACCTTCCCGAATCTGACTCCCGCTTGATGGTCTTGGTGGCCGAGCCGCAGCCCAGTCATGGCCTCGGGCAAGAAAAAGGGCGAGATCTGTGGCGCTGAAAATTGCCGATCGAGGGTCTACGAGGAAGGCGAGGACGGTTACCTCTACTGCGAAAACGGCCATCGCAAAGGCGTGAGTCAGCACTTGCCGCAGAACACACAATGAGTTTGACCGACAGCTAGCTAATGAGGGGCCCAGGAACTGGTGCGCGGCAAAGATGACGACGATTATACTACGGCGCCGAGGCAGAAGTCGCGTGCGCAGAAGACTGAAGAAGTCGAGACCACGGGAAGATGTAAGACAAATCCTATTTCGCTGCGCTCTGATTCGTCGGAGGGTGTTCCTTTCCAGCAAAAAGTGTTATTTTCTAAGAATCACGTTAAGCGCGGAACCATCGCGCCCTTGCGTCCTTATTGGGTTGACAGGCTGGAAGAGCCAAATTCTCTATATCGTCCTGCGTTTTCATTTATGTATGGAAGAATCCGTGCTCTGCTAACTCACAACCCACCATCCAGACTTCAAAGGCCACGCCGCCCTGGACCTATATCTAAAATCCCTCCAACTGATCCTCCGGCACCAAATCCATTTCCTAGTCCACGACCAAGGTCTCCCGTCCGAACTCGAAAATGTAATCTTCGACCTCTGGGCACTTCGAGTTCTGCAACTGGAAGACCATTTTGTTGCGGAGGATATAACGAGTGGGGGTGCGTATGCATATGACTCCCAGACTCCGACTCCGTCGCTGTATACGACGACCTCCGAGGATGAGAGCGAGGGCGAAGAGATAGGGAATAGGAAGGCACGCAGACTCGGGGGTAAGATGAAACTGAAAATGACGCCCGGACTACTGGATTGCGTTGCGTTGTGCTATCTCGGGATTTTGACGCTGCGATTGCCGATTACGCCGGGCGATATTATTACCTCGATTAACACCAAAAAAATGCCGTATCTCCGCGCTATCCGATATGTGCCTTATGCGATGAGAGATCGTCTCCCGGCCTCGTACCACGCCGTCTTAGAACCAAATGCCGTGATCAAGCCGAAGAGGTTCTTCGCTGCGGTTACGGAGCTGGAAAGGAGTCTGGGGAAAGAGTATGGGATTGCGTGGCCGAAGATTAATGTGCAGGTGTTGTTGTGGAGGTATTTGAAGGAGTTGGGGTTGCCGTTGGAGGTTTATGATGCTACGAGCAAATTGGCGGGGTATCTGGGGTATGGGATGGCGTACAGTGATCAGGGTGAAGGGAGGAAAGGAAGGGCGAAGAGGGGAATTAGAGAGCTGCCAGAGGCACAGCTTGCGGCTTGTCTGGTTGTGTGCGTTAAACTGTTGTATCCGTTTGATGGTCACCAACACCCGAAATCTGTAGCGGAACCCGCAGCCACGATCCTGGACTGGGGGGAGTGGACGAGACAGGTTTCTGAGCGTTCGAGACGCGGAAGCACGGATACAGGGCTGTTGTCCGAACACTCCCCCTCTGACCTCGCGGAGGTGCGCGAAAAAGACGTATTCAACATGTCAGACGGTCAGCTCGATGAGTATATGGACTGGTACCGGGATACATTTCTGGATGAGACGAGGGTGGAGAAGGGAGAGGCGGCGAGAGATTTTAGAGAGAAGTTGGAGCGCTGGTTTCCGATTGATCGTGCCGATGATGCGGGAAGAAGAACTTTGAATTCATCAGCAGATGGCGCTGGCAGTAGTGCGGAAGATCCGAATAAGGACCAGGACCGGGATACCGAGCTCAGACTCGTCCGCACCGTCCACGCTAGATTCAAAACCGCGAAGATAATCGAGACTTTTGATCATTCACATGGGAAGGGGATCGTTAGACCAGTACAGAGGTATGTGTATTATCGGCAGGTTAAGGAGATCCCGGAAACGGGGAGGAGGTTTTATGAGGAGGTTGCGAGGATCTCGGGATTGGAGATGGAGATGTTGATCAAGGCGGTGTTTTTTGCGGAGAAGAAGGCCGAGAGGCGGAAGAAGGAAGGGGGGACGGGAGGAACGGAGTGGTGTGGAGATGATTGAGGGATAGTTTTGGATGGCGGAGAAGAGGGAGACAATAGGAAGACTGATCTGCAAGGACGGAGTTCTTAGGCTGCGCCAAAGTCCGTATCATCTATCGCAAAAGACTGATTTCAGTGAAAGTTGCTTCCGGGTTATTGATTCTGGAAGTTGTACTCAGGGGTGAAATGACATTAGAGTTGAATATGGCTCCTGATTCTAATGAGCTTGCTAGACGTATTAGTAAGAGACACCGGCTCATAGGACAATTTAAGGCTGTAGAACCGCTCTTTCCTGCTAATGATTGAAGCGCACGAGACTGTATTCGGGCAATATCCATATTTGGCCAGTTTAGGTCGGGCGCTGAGCGCCACAATACTTTTGCAAAGAAGCCATTTCACAGCCTCGCACGTGATGCGCGAGTTCATGGCCGGAGCCTGCCGGTTGGAGGATAGTCCAGCCCCAATTCTCGCATGGGAAAAAGTTATATCGCGCAAATTCAAATTGCTAGGCAATGTGGAGATCTTCTGTGGCAGAGAACCTTGGGGGATTGTGTACGAGATCACGAGGACCTGCCCTCGTTAACAGTCTAGAGCGAGCCTTGTTCATTTCAGCCTTCTTGGTTCCTTCACACTACCTTGAGGACGACGTATCTTCCACATGAGAGCATAAATCACTGCCGCAAATAACGAAAAACTTCTCTTCCATCTTGGTTCATTGAAAGCATGACGCGCTGGCACGAACCTTTCTGCGAGAGCCCGGATGTGGAGGTGGGGTCGGACAACATACCGGAATGTAAGGCTGGTCGACGGTCGTCTCCGCCTATCGAAGAGTTGATTTCGGAACAAGCGGATACGAGCTCTGCCCTAGAAATTCCACCTGATGAACCCCCGGACGGATGAATCTATGGTGGCAGAAAGTGCTTGACGTACGAAAGAGAAGAAGAGCGCATTCAGCAAGAGCAGATCCCATCGGTCGACCAAGCTGCATTTCCAAATACAGCTTCCTCGTATATTGTAAGCAGGTGGGGGCCAGGTGTCACTGGAGATAGAGTGAAGATATGATGGGTGAATTGAGGGTTCTCGTGTGTATTGTGTGTAGCTCATGTATGTGTCCTCCTGTGTGTGTGTAGTGTACAAATCAGAGGCTCTTGTAGTAGTTGATCGAGCTTAGTCATAGGACCGTAGTCATGTGACGGAGCTCTGGCTGCTTACACACCCCCTTCAGGTTCGAACGTAGTTCGGAGCTGATGTTGACTATGGATCCCCTGTACCTGTGTGAGCAGGTAGCTGCAAGCAGTTGAAAAACTAGCCTCCGTTTGTAAGGAATCAGCTTCTTAAAGGTAGAGATTTATTTAGCCTCTTTAATTTGAGCCTTAACCTCTTGATGCAAGAAGTAGTCTCTGTAATGTAAGGGAAGCTCTTGTGCGAGACTAAGACTCTTATATTATAAAGCTAAGACCTAATAAGAACTAGTTATTTGTTTAGTAGTATAAGGTAGTCTTTAATGTAGATTCCTCATGCTTTTCTGTAGAGGTGTAATCCTTGCTTGCTCCTCGTTCTTGTATGTGGAGGGTATGGAGCCTGTATGTTGATTGAGCTTGAAGTGCGTGTGATGTATGAGATGAGCTTTTCGCTCTGTGTAAACATAAATCAAGCTTTTCGCTCGACGAGCTCTTCGCTCTGTGTGTAGGAGAACATAAATTGAGCTTTTCGCTCTATATAGGAGAACATGAATTGAGCTTTTCGCTCTATGTAGGAGAACATGAAGTGAGCTTTTCGCTCTACGAGCTTTTCGCTCTGTAGGGGTATGATGACATGAATTAAGCTTTTCGCTCTACAAGCTTTTCGCTCTATGTGTACATGAATTAAGTGTATACATGAATTAAGTGTATAGCCTTATTAAACCTGTAAAAACTACGTGGGAGAAACTAGGAAGAGTACTATACTTTAGAAATGTTTAGAGATGTAGGAGTACTAGGAAAGTCCTTAAAATAAAGTAGTGACACCTAGTTTTCGTGCTTCTATCTTAGAAGCAGCTTGGTGAGGCCATTAGCTGGCTGGCAGCTAGTCTGTATGTATGAGAGGTTGATTTAATTTGACTAAGCTTCCTAGCGTAGCTAGTGATGATGTATATTAACGTGCCGTACGGATGTTTTGAGCTAAGGAGCCGTGGAGGTGAGCAGCCTAATCGTTTGTTAATTGTCGCAGTATAGTAGGCGTTCGTGATCTAGATTAAATTTAATCTGCTCAAATAGTCTCTACTACCATATCAATTCTGTACTAGCAGCTAAGGCAGCTACTAGTTCAGCCTCTGTAGTTAATTTAGTGACGCAACGTTGTAGCGTAGCTTTCTAGTTAATAGGTCCACTAAATAGGAAGAATATGTAGCCTTGTGAGCTCTTTCGCGTGGTTTTGTCATCTACGTACAAAGCATCTATAGCTCCATAGAATTCTGGCAGGTAGTCGTCTGCAATATAGGCAGATTCAGTAGATATAGACGCGTTGTAGTACAGCGCTCGATTTTTCGTGGCCTCAAGGTAGGCAATAGCCTGATAGGCTGCATCAATGTGGCGCTGGGATGGATTGGTAAGGAACTCAGCTAGTTTTGAGTGAGGTTTCGAGACATCTGGGCGCGTAGCAGCAGCTGCGTAGCCTATCAAGCCAGTGAGCTGAGCATATCGATGTCTCATGCTGTCGTCTGATTCGGTATTGGACGGTACTAGCTCCTCTAGAGGCAGCGGCGTAGCTGGCGGCTTCGTGTAAGGCTTTAGAGATGGATATCTCTGAGCAAGCTGCTCTATATAGGAGGCCTGTGAGAGCCAGATAGAGCCGCTCTCACGGTCCCTATATACCTATATGCCGCAGAAGGTGCTGAGGTCTCCTAGAGCTCGAATCTCATATCGTTGTAGGAGCTTTTGCTCAAATTCTCGTAGGGCTGAGATATGTGCTGGCGCGCAGAGTATAGCTATATCATCAACGTAGAAGAATACTAGGAGCTTGTCGTTCCTCCATAGGCAGGGCGCATCCTTGACTGGAGTGAGGCCTAGCTCTGAGAGCGTTTTGGTGAGCTCCTGATACCAGAGCAATGGTAAGGTCTTCAGGCCATAGAGCGCGCGGCGTAGTCTCCATATATGATCTAGATCTGAGAATCCATCTGGTGGGTGGCAATAGACAGGGCTAGTGAGCTCTGCGTTGGTGAATGCATTGACGGCATCGTACTGTCGTATTTCTATGTAAAAGTAGGCAGCAATTGCTACTAGCGCGCGGAATATACGAATAGCTAGTGTTGCAGCGTAGGTTTCTTCAGTGGTTAATTGTAGATCTCCTCATACACATATACGAGCCTTGTATTTCAGCAGGTAGCCTTGGCTATCCAGCTTGTACTTGAATACCTATATGAGTGGCAGCACTTGATTGTCCTGCGCATTGAAGTCAGACTAGTTGATCAGCTCGTACGTCTGTTTTCTTTTGATTGTAGCTAGCTCATGCTGCATGGCTTATAGGAAGCCTTCTCTATGTAGAGCTGGCAGTTTCATGACGTCTTTGTGTAGCTTTGGCTCTGTTAGTAGCTCGGTGTAGTGGAATCGGGTCTTGGGCGCATTTAGAGAGGCAGCCACGTAGGCTGACTAATAAGCTTGTACGAAGTAGGTTAAGTTCAATTTCTGTGATAGCTTTCTGCGTCGTTTCGTACTGTCTAGCAGTATATAAGATGGCTTGAGGGTACTGTCTATTAGCTCTCGATTTGGTGCCTGATTTGAATCGCTTGGCAGCTTGCGCTTTCTTGATGAGCTTGGTGGCGGCTGAGCAGCTGTTGGAGCAGCTGTCGGAGCAGCCGATGGAGTAGCTGAGCGAGTAGTTGATTGAGTAGCTGATGGAGCGGCCGATGGAGCTGCCGATGAGCTAGCTGATCTGCTGGCGCTTGTTGCTCGTTCATAGAAATTGCCCGTTTCTGAGGTAGTTGGTGCTGGTGTAGCGAGCTGGCTTTGACTATCCTTTAATTGAGGTTCGTCTGCCTGCGATAGGGCCTGTGATAGCAGCTCGTACGTCGTGAGGGCAGTATCGAGCTCATCATCAGATGATTCTTCAGCTAGTGGGTAGTGATAGTCACGGGCGTACTGCTCTAGCTTAGGTCCTTGTAGGAGAGGGTCTGAGCTGTCGTCTAGTTAGTACGACAGATCCTCTCTAAATGTAACGTCTCTAACACGTATAACTTTCCCTCCTTTTCTATAGCTTTTCGTAGTAGGTAGCTACACCCTATAGATGTTAGTTAAGTCATAGCCAACTAGGTATCTAATAAGTGCTCGTGGACTAAGCTTGTCGCCATTTAGTATCTGCTTGCGCAGTGCGTAGGCTCGTGAGCCGTAGTTTAGTAGATGTGCTAGAGAGGGCTTCTTCTAGTAGGCGATTTCAAATGGAGTTTTCCACTGTAGCGCTCGCGTGGGCGTACGATTAAGTAGGTAGGCAGCAGCAGTATACATCTCAGAGCAGAGCGGCAGGGGTAGGTTTAACATCATTTTCAAGGACCTGCTTCTCTCAATGAGGATCCTTCCTGACCTCTCCGCTGCGCCGTTCTGAGCTGCTGTATGTAGGGATCTGATCTGCAGCTTGATCCCTTCCTGTTGGCAGTAGGCTCGAGTAGAGTCGTCATTCAGGCCGTATCCTCGCTCGTTATCAGTGATGATAAAGGTAACTAATACATTAAACTAACGCTTAATATCTCTGTCAATTTGCCTGATAGTAGCTAGTATAGTAGCCTTGTCCTTATAGGGTATTATGTAGACCATGTGAAATTTCAAGAACAGATCGTAGGCATAGAGGGCATATTTGTGGCCGTTGTACGATCGTTAGTCAAGCTTAATAATGTCTATAGCTACTGTCTCAAACGGGCGAGTAGCTCCCAGCTCATAGTCTAAGCGGCGTGAGATAATTTAATAGGCCTTGTTTTGCAGGCATTCCTCGCAGTCTTTTGTTTATATGGCAGGCTCCTAGTCGCTAGTTGGTTGTAGGCCTATCACGTTTGCTGATAGGTAGTTGATGGCGCTAGCGCTGGCATGGCCCATCAGCGCATGGAGCTGCGCCTTGGTGAGCTGCCTAGGGCGGCGCGGTAGGGCTGAGTACTGAGGTCGTCGGTGATGAGCTGCGAACGCAGCGACCTCCTGATAGGGCTGAGCTCCAGCAGCCTCCTGATTGGGCTGAGCTCTGTATGGCTCTGATCGATGTACCACGAGCCAGTGGCCACCTAGCTTGGTAAGGTTTGCAACAACCTGAGTAGCTGAGCTTGAGCCTGAGCCTGAGCCTGAGCGCGAGCCTGAGCCTGAGCCTGAGCGCGAGCCTGAGCCTGAGCGGGGGCCTGAGCCTGAGCGGGGGCCTGAGCCTGAGCGGGGGCCTGAGCCTGAGCGGGGGCCTGATAGTGATCTGTACAAAATGCTTCTGTCTGAGTCAAAATAGACATTTGATGAGGATAGGCGCGCTAGTGAGACTAGGCTGGTGAAGAAGCTAGGTATGAGGGCCACTTTCTTAAGCCTGGATCTCCGTGGACCGTTGTCTGTTAAGAGTAGTATCTCCACCTCTCCCCATGCCTTAACGGATATTTCCAAGCCTCCAGCTCGTACGAGGTCGTCTGGCGAGGCAGGGGTCCTCCACTAGAATTCAGATAGGTTGTTACAGATGTGGATGTCAGAGGCGGGGTCCAGAGTCCATAAGTAGAGAAGTGGGTAGGCCTGATTAGTGGAAGCAGGATTGTTAAATGCTAACAAGAACACTGCGTGTGCTTCGTGAGCTAATTCTGCAGTAGGGTCGTCACCTGCGTCAATTTCTACCAAATTAGATGTAGGCTAGGATGCAGGCTAGCCTGCTCTATCCCTGTTTTCTTTGCCTCTCTGCCTTCTTAGCCTCCTAGATCGTTAGTTCCTCAAACGAATTTAGTTTAGAATACCCTTCTTATCTATAGCCTAAAAATCAGCTACTTTCTTAGCTTTTTTAGGGTCTTCTATAAATCCCCCTCTACAGAGCGAGGTATTAATGTAGGAGCACCGTCCCCAGAAGTGTAGGTCTCCACATAGGCAGGGCCTTCTTAGCTTGTCGTCCTCCTAGCGCTGCTTTTCCCTGTATAGAGATTCTTCATAATTAAGCGTGGCAGCAAAGGCTCCTAGTTTTAGCCTCGTAGTCTGCGTCATACGATAGTACCGTAGGTATTCAGATAGCAGATCTAGCACTATAGGATCAACCTTGTTAGTTAAGCTGCTCTCAGCGTTAGAGCTGCCTTCGGCCTTAGAGCTGCTCTCAGCTTTAGATACAGTAATTAATATAGTTGCTGCGTAGGCTGGGTCGATCTGCTTAATGGCGCGCATAAGGTCCCTGTGTGGGCGGTAGCCTGCTACCTCTGGTAGCTTAAGTTGCTAAGCGCGATCGTACGCAGTAAGGTAGGACATTCCCCAATCCTCAAAGTTCTCCCTACGTGCGTAGAATAGTTTTGCAGCTTAGTAGGCACTCTATACCTAATATTTGCGGTCAGCCTGTGTTAGCAAGAATAGCTCTTGCAGCTTCTTAAGACGATCACGTATAGATTATATATCCTTAATATAATAGAGAAGATCCTAGGCCATTAAATTAGTGATGTAAGCATTAACCTAGCTAATCTTATCTTTAATTCTTCAGTATTCCTTAAGCTCTACATAGTATAGGCTCAGTTCCTTCGTGTACTACGCCTGAGCTACAGCAGTAGTAGTAGTAGCAGCTGGCTAGGTTGATAGTGATCCATCAGGATTGACTGGCGTCGTAGGATCGATAGGACGAGAAGGTTTTTAAAGGACTATGACGCTTGTAGCCTCAGGGTTGATGTATTCCCATACGTCTGCAGCTTCTGCAAGCCTCTGTATAGTATAGAACCAGAGCTCCCAGGTGCTCAGGCCCTGTAGGATGATGGTTGAGCTTGCTTTTAACATGGATGCGGCGACGTAGGTAGGTAAGTAGGTAGGTAGGTAGGTATATAATGATTTAAGATAGTGCGGATGAGGCCAGGCTCATAACTGTAAGCAGGTGGGGGCCAGGTGTCACTGGAGATAGAGTGAAGATATGATGGGTGAATTGAGGGTTCTCGTGTGTATTGTGTGTAGCCCATGTATGTGTCCTCCTGTGTGTGTGTAGTGTACAAATCAGAGGCTCTTGTAGTAGTTGATCGAGCTTAGTCATAGGACCGTAGTCATGTGACGGAGCTCTGGCTGCTTACATATATTTACCTAGAAACGCTGAAATCAGACGAGTTCCGGCTGGCCTGCGTATCTGCTGTTCCCTGTAAGAATGCACCTGTACACGTTACTCTTGAAGTCTACCCGGACGATGATTGTCCGGAATACGAGTGTGCTTCATACACGTGGGGTGGGGAAAATGGAGATAGCACAGCCTGCCGACCACATATGCCAGACCGTACTAGGATGTGTTACTGCAGACTAAAAACTGCAACTCCCTGCTTCAATTCCATCGCCCTTAGAGGGGAATACGGATGGACTGGGTGGATGCGATTTACATCAATCAAGAGAATCTTGCGGAGAGGACAACACAAGTCGCCAAGATGAAGTGTCTCTACAGGAAGTGTACCAGAGTTGCCGTGTATCTTGGAGAAGATCTGATTACTTGCTCAACCCGGTTTCCCAAGTCTGCGCCCCTGGATTCTCTTTATCAAAAAAAGTGTATATTCCCTAAAAACCATCCACTCCGAGAATTTCCATTCAGACTCACCAAGCTCCTATCTCGTAGATACTTCAGTCGGTTCTGGATCATCCAGGAACTCGCCGTCTGTCAGCGGGCTCGCATTCGTATCGGCGATGTCGATTTCCAGGTGGATGTTGGCATCATTTCCCAACTTACCGGCAATCGCGTCCTCGGTTCGACGCCATGGTTTCAGCATTTGGCAGGCAAATCCTTTCAAGGTCTTGGGACAGATGATTTGCTCAGTGCATTGAATCTTTCCGCGAAGTCGCAAGCCTCTGTGAGTTACTCTGTGGGTTTTAGAAGCGCTTTCAGAGATGGAGTGGAGCATTTACCATATATCGCTCTATCTGAACGATGCACCGAGCTTCTTGATGAACCCTCGCTGACCTGTTCTCTCGCTTCCCAAGATCCTCGTGATCGCCTTTTTGGGATAATTTCACTACTTTCGAACTCTAATGTGCAACGAGACCTCGCGCCGGACTACAGTATATCCTATCAACAATTCTGTATCGGCTTATTTGGTTATCTTTTCCTGATTGGCAAGATATATTGGTTCCTCTGGGACGCAGGGATCATGGTAAACTTGCATACTGCACGCAACCCCTCAATACCTTCATGGCTACCCCAATGTAGATCGAAGGCTTCCTGGCAGAAAATCATAATGGAAGCGTGGAAGAAGCTACCAGATTCTTCCTATAGTCCATTTCATCCGCATCCACTCATGATATACTGGGACCTAGCTTGCCAGATTCAGGTCGGCCAAGAACCTGTCCGGACTCAATCTTCCGACGTACAGTCTACCCAAGCCGGCAATTCAATCGGTGCAAGTAGTGGGGCGTTATTCATCACTGCTACCCATCTTCTCTCTCTCGATGGCGGCCTGATCTTTAGAAAAGTACAAAGCTCTCTTCTTTTATACGCATTGCCAAAGCGAACCGAAAGAGGTGGTTGGGCGCGGTCTTCAATGTTACTAGCGACTACGGAGCCCCTTAATATTCAGCATGAGCAAGATCATATCTTCATCCCCGAATGTTTGCCACACGCATACCTTCTAGTGCGACGACAACTTGATGTACCTGGTCCTCCCTCCTTTGAACTCGTGACATCGCGAATCTGAATAATTGAGGAGTGCCCCTTGAATTAACGTGGCCCAGAAGAAATGGCGTCAAGAAATTGGTCAAATGCTGAAGAGTGGGGTAAAGATTTGTGGTCAAGGTCATCGTCCGATCCGGTACAGATCCGGAGAAGCATCAGTGAGATATTGAGCGCCCTGAAACAATCCCTACAATACTAGGCGCACAGTACAGGAAGTTTGAGCCCAACTGAGAGTGATGGCTCGACAGACTCTTGTATTGCTCTCTTCAAATTATTCATCCTCCCCAGGGTCAGCTCAAACATGGCGTGCGTGGAAGATATGGATGCCGTTATACTCAGGATACTACAGCTATGCAAAAACATGAGCGAAAACGCAATACTACCAATTACTTCAGCGACACATGAAGACGGCACAGTATCTCAACCAGCGATTCAAGACTGTATCGACCCCGAATTTCGGCCAGACATTGGTGGCCTAGCTCGCACCAAACTGATTCTCACGATGAAGCTTAGTGAATGGAAATCTCATTCCGAGCACCCTCCCTGTAGCTGGACTGACTCAAAGTGGTGGTCGTGGAGTTATGCTTGCGGATGTAATCGGCCCACCAAGGCCCTCTCGCGTACACGTAATTTTTTGGACATGCCACTTGCGAGCCGTCTAAGAACGACATGTAGACAACAAGGACCGGATAATGAACATGAGAGTGCTCACTACGATTCCGGGGACGGCGACTGCGTTCAATTAATCAGCAACAAGTCGACAGCAGATGAATTGTTGGAAAACACTAGAAACGCTGCCCCTGATGAGCTTATACGCGTCAGGTTCGTTTCTTGCTATTTCGAAAACGTACTCAGGGAAGAACTAGAACAACCCCTTTCGTATTTTCAGCAGCTTGTTGGGGCTTACAATCCACCGCTGGAATTGGCCGAGGTTGTTCAAATGCTGAAAGATGGTCCTACCGAGGAGCAGCGCAAGAGAGAATCTGGGAAGTACATACAGAATCAGAATCATTTAGAGGTAAAGACATGGTTCTCCTACATTTTTAGGATGTCCACCACCCTCAGTCTTAGAGTAGTAACGCATAATCATAGTCAGTTAGTCAGTCATATATCACAAGACAATCCATATCCTTTCTCAGCGACGAAAGTCACATCCCGGGACCTTGCATACTACGAGGTTGCTTCCGGCTGGTCTGAATCTAGAAAGCTCATTAGATCAACGCGTCCATTTCAATCGCAGCAAAATGTGTCCAAGCATGCTCGAATTCCTAACACCAAACCCCCCTGTGTCGAGCAAGTGCGCAAACCCTCAATATGGCAGTCGTTCGAAAGTACCTAACATCCGGCACCACGCTCTTGCGAATTCATCAAAATAGGATTGATACTATCCTCCAGGAGGCTACAGTCCGTGCTATTCTTCTCTTCGTTGTCCTCGAAGCTGGAGGGATATCGGTGTGCACAAACGGTACTCCTTCCCGAATGGTGGGCACTAGGCTCTTCCTCAACAGCAAGATCTAAGGGATTCCATGTCGGTTGCTCGTCGCGCCGATGAACCGGCCGATGTGTAGAAACTGTATGTTATGTGACGCATAACGGAAATATGAGTGATCACTGCTCTTCGTCGATATACGCAGGATGGCTCGAAGCAACATTATTACACATTTTCTTCGTCTTTTCGTCCGAATTCTCAACCCTCGGACATCTCACCGCAGACCCAAGCCTTCAATTGCTTTCACTACAGCTCCGGGTTCTGTATAGAGGCTGAATCAGAGCAGCGTCGGGTATTTGACACAAGATACTGAGTCACTGCATAGGATGCCGCAGAATATCATCGCAGTTTGCGTCAAATCGCATACTCCACAGCCTCGTTCCCGTCATCCACTTCTCTGTCCTTCCCAATTCCCTATCTCTCCCAAATATTGAATCGATAAATTGGACCCCAGAGTTCTTCCCTAGATGAACCAGCTTATTCTCACCTTCTTCATCCTTAGCAGCCTTCCACGTGTAATCCTCGCACCTTTGAAATTCCTTACTTCCTGTGAAGGTCGCCGGGGTGAAGGCCCGTCGACGTGATGCATGATTAGTCACAGAGTTTAGCGAGAAGGTCCGTGCTCACACTTGGGAATTCGAACAAACCGCCGGTTGTCCCGCTCGTGAACCTCAGAAAAGATCCAGCACGACCGCCAGCATGCAGATCTTCGTCAAGACCCGTATGTATACCGAGAAATAGGACTTTGTGTTCTATCTACTGACTTGTTGTAATAGTAACGGGAAAGACCATCACCCTCGAGGTGGAGTCTTCCGACACAATCGGTGCGTACATCCAACAAGCCCTCACGCACATCTCATGCGATCCAACGATGCAATTGCGAATCCTGCGAACCGTTCCCCGGGATGAATACTATGGGATACGAAGTTAACGGAGGAATTAAACAGACAATGTCAAGTCCAAGATTCAGGACAAGGAGGGCATTCCCCCGGACCAACAGCGTTTGATCTTCGCCGGCAAGCAGCTCGAGGATGGCCGCACCCTTTCCGACTACAACATCCAGAAGGAGTCGACTCTGCACTTGGTGCTCCGTCTCCGTGGCGGTATCATTGAGCCGTCGCTCAAGGCCCTGGCTTCGAAGTACAACTGCGATAAGATGTATGTGGAATCGGGATCCTGGCGTTTCAGTGCGAATAGAATGCTAACATCTAGTCAGGATCTGCCGTAAATGCTATGTACGTTGATTCAAGGGATCCTGATGGAAATCCGGAGGAATCATGCCCACAGACTAATCGTACTACAGGCCCGTCTGCCACCGCGTGCTGTCAACTGCGTAAGCCCTCTACACGGCCCTACCCACCCCGACTCATACTAATTTTTTCAACAGCGCAAGAAGAAATGCGGCCACTCCAACCAACTCCGACCCAAGAAGAAGCTGAAGTAGATGGATCGCATCGGCGCAAGGGGAGTTGGGGGATCGGCTGGACCGGGGACAGTTCACTACGAGACTATGGCAGGCATGGATGGAAACTACGGCTTTGGAATGAGGCTCTCGTGCTTGCCACTGGAAGAACTGGGTTTGCAGATGTGCATGTAGAGTGTGAAATACTCGAAACCTTTCCTTCTCCTTCGATCAATGTGTCCGCTCCATTGAACGACGAGTGACTGAGGGTTACGATCTCAGCTGGAGATTTTCCGTGCGTTGTCCGCCCTTTATGATGTTGCCGTCCTATTCCATCCATCGTCATTCGGGAAGGTGGCGCAATACTCGATCACGTGATTGCGCGCCACATTCGCATGAGCCAATTACGTCATACATCGCGAACTTCCGTTTCGGGGAAATTAGAAATTCTAACAAAAATTGTAATCCAATTTCCCCATTCCATACCGGTGCGAGTGGTTTTGAAACCAACCGTGCGGATCTGATTCACCAGCCACCCTTTTCTATAATCCATGCGCAAGCCAACATAAACGGGTACTCCCACACTTCCACCGCAGAGCATCACCGATCTTGTCTCAGTCACTTATGATCACAATCGACAACGAGACACACAACTCAAAGCCTCGAGAGAACAGTAGTTCGTTTTTCAAAGCTGACCAACTGACATATATACCACATCCAGCATGTCTCGACCACGATATACCGTATGCCCATCTCGGATGGTGTGGTGATTTGATCGAACACGCTAAAACTTTTCCCCGCACAAAATCATTCGTACACCACAAGCGCCAAGACAAAGGGTTAAGAGGATGACGTGCAGCATTGCAGGCAATCCCTCCATGAACTCCACGCATGACATCGATATACCGACCGTCAGATACACAATAAACCCACACGATGCGAGACAACCGTGCATTGCTACGTCGAGGGAGGGACGCGGAGGATAGAAACCAGCTTGGAGACAGGTGGGAAAAAGGGAAATGTAATGGAGACATGGGTATCCAGCGTCCAGATGACCGAGCAGGAAAGGGGAGAAGGAAAGGTATCCATTTGTGCCAGTGAGGTATCCAGAACACTTCGACAGGGAAAGTGAGTCGAACCAACAATTCGATCCAGAATAGGTGTGCCAATGCACAACGGCATCGTGCGTCTCGCAAATATTCGAGACATTCGAGCACTTCAAGGGGAATGGCAAGAAACGATCATTTCGGTGGGGAAACAGGTAGGTGGTGGAACAGAAAAAAATCCTGTCGAGCGCTCCGGGATTGCCAGAGCGACAAGGACAGGACAAAAGCCGTGACGGGATAGGATAGTTGGACAGGGTTTGTAATAGTACACAGGACTGACTGGGTATGGCGAGCTTTGGGTTGAAAGGGAACCAGGTGGTGAAATCGAATCGAAGGGAATATATGTACCGGATCGAAAAGTTGAATGGGGACCGGGAAATGGAAAGGTGATATCAACCAACAAAACGCCTCGCTATGCTTTGATTGAGAAAGATTAAGGGAAGGTCGGCCGATGCAATATCGAGGAGGCCAATGTGTGCAGAGGGAATGGTAGGCAAGTGTACGGCATCGTTCGCTGGGATGGTGGATGTGTGAGCTAAAGGCCTGATTGAAGGCGTTGTTATTACGTAGGAGGTTCGTAGGAGACAGGGCCTCCGCTGCGAGAGTGGACTAGTATCGTGGACGCTTCCAGTAATATTGCTATTAGAGCGTTGTCGAGATTAGTAATGGTCATCATATCTTTGGCTTCCTGCCAGAAACACGGCTTACCTTGTGTTGTTTCCTGACAGACCGAATGCCAGTTTTGCCCATGCCACCCGTGACAGCATCACGCCTCATCTGATCGGTATCCAACTCGGGGAGGTAGTAGAATTCGCTCTCAAGCGGCTTGCCAGCAGCATCCTTGCCTGAACGGGGAATCTCGCCAACGCATGGAATGTCGTCCATGAGCTTCTTCAAGTCTTGCGTGGTGAGTCGAGGGACAGGAGTAGAGGCACCGCTACCGTCGCTGCCCGCGGTCTTGTCATCCGAGGGCTTTGGGGCACAAGCCTTGAGCTCGGCAGGAAGTTGTCCGTGGATTCCAGAGAGCGGAATCGAGTGGAGACGTGAGAAGGCAAGCTGGTTGATGACGTGGTTCTTGATGGGTGATTCCTGGAAGAGGAGAGACTCAGAGCTTGGACGTTTCTGGGGAGATTGGGAAGGGACCAGTGGTTTCCGGCGGTGCACGTTCAAGCCAAATGGCTGTGTCGGAGTAGTGGTGGAGAATGAAGCCAGCCGAGGGAGGAGATTCTCTCCAAAGGGACCGAACGAGTGCACAACGGGGTCGTTCTCCTCATTCTCATCATCTTCATCAGAGAAGTCGTCCGACGCGAACGAGGCAAGAATGCTGCTCTGACCCTTGGGTTCTTGAGTAGAAGCAGAGCGTGACAATGCAGGACGAATGAAAGTCTCAACGTTAGCAGGCGTTGGGGTTGCAGCACGCTCTTCGCCAGCATCCTCATCTTCATATATCTGGACTGCAGCTGGCTGCAGAATGAGGCCGGCAAAGATGGGCGGTCGAATGGGGCTCTGAGATACCGGTGAACGCGGAATGACTGGCGGGCTGGAGGCGAAATGGCCCTGGGCTGGTCGACGTGTTGGGGAATCATCGACGTTCCACGCGCCTTCCCCGGTCTCCGAGTCCCATGAGAGCTTCCTTCCGCTCGTGTCTGGCCACGCGATGGTTACGCGAGCATCTTGAACATCCAACATGATCTCCGCCTCGGCATTCTCGGACACATACGATTCTCCCTTGTTCAGTTCGAACACGCGGCCTCGACAGTGTATCTTTGCACCATTCCATCCCAAGCATTCAACCTCGACATAGCCGTGCGGGTATGACGCGCTCGGGGCGTGATACGCGGCTTGAACGTGCACACGCGAGATGAGGCGATTTGCCGACAGCTGGTAGTCTGATGAATTAGATGACCTGCCCATTCGAACAATCTCGCCATCTGCGGGGAGATCTATCGAGGGCAGGCTTCCGAGGGGCACACGCTCGGAGAGGGCTGAGATGGTTCGCTGCAGAGCCGGGCGTTCATGCTGGGGCGACGAGGATGCAAGAATACCAGTCGAAGAAGTTGGCACTGGGGTGGGGTAGTACTTCAGCTGCTGCTTGGGGTACGTGGGTGAGTCTTCGTTGAATTTGCGTTTCGAGGAACTTGGACGCGGGAATGGTGAGGATGAGAGGGGCTCGAACGCGGGCAGCAGAGCTGGCTTCCGCGCCGACTCTGGACGCTGAGAGGGCAGCTCAGAGGGCAATTGACCTGCACGGCCTCCTGGCGAAGAGTCCATTGTGCGGGTTTGCGTGGAGACGCGGTCCAGGACGAGCGTGTCGGGGTCCTATATGGAGCGTACAGCGGCACACGCAGGGGAGGAGCGAACCGCGGTCGAGGCTTAGAGAGCCAGGACGGGAGAGAATGGAGGTATTAGAAGAGAAGAGAGGAGATGGAGTGGAGTGTGAGAGAGGAGGTCAGGTAAAAGAGGCCATGGGGTTGGAGGATCGGTCACGTCGGAGCGGCCATGCGGTCACGTCGCGCGGTTGTGGAGTTTTACCTACGCTCCGCGAGCGAGCAGACGCGCTCCAGGTGCAGAAGCTTGGACGCTCAGCACCACCGAAATTCCGCCATGGCATTCACATTTTAATGATGAGCATTGTTGTTTGCACGTTGCCAAAGGCACTCTGGTTTCTACAAGAAATACTGCCGTCCTGCCCGTCCTGCCTTCTCCTAGAGCAGATATCCAATTCACCTTCGATGCCCGCGGTCTTCCTCGGCGAACCAGACTCGGTTCACAAGGCTCCGTGCTCGTGCACAAGGGCTCACGCTTGTCACGCTTGTAATACATATTACTCGCTCGGCTTCTGGCTGAGCCCTCATCTCTTGTCCCGCGTCCCAACCCCTCTCCCCACGCAGATGGTTTTCCATGGTGGCCGCGTCTACTGGCCTCGGCCATACGCGCCGTGGATGCGATCCTGCTCGCAGCAAACATACAAAATCCTGATTCCGGGACTGCCTTGCCATGCAGTGAGAATTGGTGCCTTGCCGAAGTGCCCATTTTTAGCCTGATCGGGCACCTGTGGATGCTGCGTGGACAGCTGCAGGCAAGCCAGATCGTCACGCAGCAGGAAAAGAAAACTCTTCTTGCAGCAGTTCACTTCGCTAACCCAAAAGTCTATGATGCCGTACTGCAGCTCCGCTAAGCTGCTCCACGGTGGTTTCAATGATGCGATATAGACGCGTTCTCAAACCGTTCTGGAGGCTGGCCGAGGTCTCGGACCAGAGGGTCTTTGCGTATAGGTTTCATATAGCAGACTGTCGTAGGCCAAACGGGTCATGATCGCACGAGAACAATGGCTCTTGATGATTCGAAGGGAGATGTTCGGTGCGGATATATGCATGCATTCAATGTCGCATTTCACCGGCTTCCTGCAGCAGGCTCGAGCGTGGGACGCGAGCAATCCAGTCGCGCGTTGATTGGTCCACACTTGCTCAATTAGCTTTCCCAATGGGGAATTCGTTCACGTGAAGCTCGTCCTCCGTGCCGGTATTTGGAAAGCCGTATTAATGCTGCTCTCCACTGCCAGCTTCCATCGCTGCCCCGGGACTTCCAAGCAGGCATTGCGAATAGCCAGCGCGCGTTCCTTGAGTTAGAGTACGTACAAGCATGCCGTCCTTCCGCTTTGGGACACGGAACGAGGGTCGGCGACAATTGAATCTGGATGAATTGAATCAACACGTTTTGCTCCAGGTTCCAATACCTAGTGGACTTTTTTTTGAGAGCAACTATTCAAATCTCCCTGGCCCAAACCAAGAAGCGGACAAAAACGCAGCATGCTCATGTTCCGGCGTTGACGCGCGTTGATTGGCTACCGCACATCGCCAAGGCTGAGCACGTGAGTCCCCGCCTCCTCGGATCGGCGAAACTTCAACCTCCGACGAAATTTCAGAACTCCAAAGTTCGCGGCCGAGAGTTGGATCCGCAAATTCCACCCAAAACTCACCACAACCATGGCGAAATCTGCAGTTGCCAAGGTGGCCCAGACCGATGCGCCCCTCACGACCAAGGTCGCAAAAGGATCTCCTTACCAACTGGACCCTTCCCAAGTCGAACGAGCTGCCAAAGGGCTGCTGGGAAACATGAAGAAGCATGCGGCAGACAAGAAAGACTCTGCTGAAAAGAAGAATCTCCTTGCAGCCGACAACGATGAGGCCGAGGAGGAGGACGCACCCGTGTTTCTGAATCTTACGACCAAGACGCATGTAAAAGACGAGAATCGGCTGAAGCCAAATAAAATGTCAGTTCTTCCAGTGCAAGTGTGTGCGCATTGTTAACCCTACCGTAGCTCTCTCCCTCACGCAATCCAACCTAAAGAACTCCGAATCTGTCTGATTACAAGCTCGCCGCAGCGAGAATTCAAGGACCTTGTTGAACACGAATCCTTTCCTGAGGATCTGCGCGCAAAGATCGGCCGCGTCATGGAGGTAGACAAACTCCGAAGGAAGATCAAATCCTACGAACAAAAGCGGGCACTCTTGGCAGAATATGATCTCTTCTTAGCCGACGAGCGGATCGTCACCATTTTACCCAAGGCCTTGGGCAAAGTGTTCTACTCAAGCAAGACAAAGAGGCCAATGCCAGTTTGCTTAACGAGGCAGAAGAAGGAGACGAAAACCAGGGTCACGGCGACTCCTGAGGAGCTTGCGCGAAGCATTGAAGGCGCGCTGAAGTCCACTCCGCTTAACCTGAGCTCCTCCGTAAACACCACCATCAAGATCGGTACGATGTCGATGACCGCCGAACAGATATCACAGAACGTCGACGCTGTGGTCGCCGCTTTGACGACGAAATTCATTCCAAAAGGCTGGAGGAATATTCGTGCACTCCACATTAAGGGCCCCACCACCATGTCGCTGCCAATCTGGCTTGCAGACGAGTTGTGGGTGGATGAGGAGCAAGTGCTGGATCAACCCTGGCAGCAACCGGTCAAGGATGGTCCACGCATTAGCGAGAAGAAGAGAAAATATGAGGAGTGGGAGAATGAACTGATGGATGAGGAGGAGCTTGCTGAACGCCGATCGAGGTCGAGGAAGTCCCGCAAGCAGCAGGCAGTGGAGGATGCACCGAAGGAGACAAATACGATCAGCAAAGAAAGGCGAAAGCGGATCAAGAGCGAAGCGATGGCGTCTGTTGCCACGCCGTTGGTTGTTGGGTGAGCCCTCTGAAGCATGGTTCGCTCGAAATGGCGTTCCGGTTGTACTTTGGCTTTGGCACAGTGGGTCAGCTTATCATGAGGTCGCAAAAGGCCCGCCTTTGATTCCAATGTTAACAATAGTATACATGATATTTCCATGCAACATGACTTTGAGCCCGAACCCAAAAACGCCATCCAACCTTCCATTTTGTCCATTCATAGTTCCATCACTTCTTGCGCCAAATCCGTTATCCGCTCCCAAGCCGTCTTCGGAGGAGCAAAATACGTCTTGAACAGATCTTCCAGGTCCTCGTCGCTCAATTGCATATGTCCGCCCTCTACTGTCTTGAACACCAACCCGCCCTTCTCATCCAACTTCTTCAACCCAATCCAGTCCTCTTTATAAATCGTCCGATCTTTCAGTTCCGTGACATGTCCGCTGGTCAAATTCGTGACCTGCGCAAACCAACCGCTCTCCTTTGGTATCACCGTCGTATCATCCTTGAACAAAATCATAACGAACTTGTCCAAACTCGCCAAGTTCTTCGCGTACGTCTCGTTCTTCACCTCACGCTCGTTATTAACATCCGCCAGGAAATTCGAATGCTCGAGGTACTCCTGCGTCGGCTCCCCAGTCGTCTCATTCGTAGCCCGATAATACTGCGCAGGAACAAGATGCGACTGCACATAGTCGCTCCAGGTATTCGACCTCAGCAATGCCATCGCGCCTTTACACAGCCAATCCGTCGCGCCACATCCCTGGTACTTCGAAATCCCGTTGTGCTGGCTTCCAAACGTGATGAGGTTCTTGACAGGCGGGTTGTTGCAGCGTTCTATGTATCCGCGCAGGAACTGTCCGCCTTGGGAGAAGCCGAGGGCGTTTACGGCGGGCGCGGTGGAGAGGATGGGGTGGGTGGCGAGGTCGTCGCAGACTTGTGCGAGTTGCAGAGTCAGGTTTCCGAAGAAGGTTGCGGTGCGGTCAGATCCGGCATCCTCGTCAAGTCGGATGTTGTAGACAAAGGTCCCCGGGTTGACTTCGTTGGCTAGATCTCCGACTTCTTTGAGGCCGTCTGCGGCGTAGTTGTCGCCGAGACCGTGCCAGATTATTAGAGGGAGGGGATCCGGGGAAGAGAAGGGGAGGAAAGAGGAGGAGGTTAGGAGGAGGAGAGTTGAGAGGGGGAGTAGGTGGAGCATTTTGGGGGTGTGGCCGTTGGGTATCGATGTTTGGAGTTGAGATGGAGCTTGAGCTTGAGCTTGAGCTTCGGGGATGGATGTCGTCAGCTCGCATGATTGGTCGGAGAAAAGGATATTCCAGCCGATCCAATGTCGATCCACCTCCGTTTGACAGAGACCCTCATTCTCTTCCTCTCTACAAACTATCAGCAAAGGTCAAACTGATTGTTTTGGTTGAGTGACGGAATCTCTTTATTCCTAAAACTTTGAAAGAATGCATCACGACCGACCAGTAAAAAGCCGATGGTTCTCAAGAGATGCGTGAACGTTTCATATGTATGTGCGCGCCCTAGCAATATACAACAAGGTCTCAACCACTCAAAAGCATTCGCTGAACCCCTTCAGTCATTCTCAATTCTTAATAGCGCACTTCTCTGTGCACAGACTCGAGCCCTGTTTCTACGGGGATTTCCCAAGCTCAACCAGCGAACTGCACACTCTGGCTCGCCTGTCCAGCTGCCTTCTTATCCAGAGCAATATTCGTGTTCAACTTCTTCTGCTCAGCTGCAATCTTAGCCGAATTATCCTTCCCGCTCTGCGCCTGCCCAATCTGAAGATCCAAGACTTCAAGCTGAAGCTTCAGGACCTTGTTCTTTATCTTCCCGTTCTGGAGCGCCGTCGCAGCAGCGCCGGATGCAGCATCAATAGCCGGGTTGAAAGCATCGGTCTCGGCAGACTCAGCTGTCTCGCGGGCGTCGGAGATAATTTGAGCATCCGCAGGGTCCACGTTTGCGAGGTTGGAGGTATCGATCTGGTGATACTGTCAGAAGACGTATGGAAGTGATGATGGAAACTCGATATGGGGTAAACGTACGGGGAACTTTGCATTGACCTCCGCGAGCGCGTTTCCGGCGACGCCGTCCGAGATCTGGAAGTCGGCATAGGCTTGCTTGGACAAGACCGCCGCACGCTTTTCGTTTGAGACAGGGGCTGCGATCGAGGCAGCGACGAGGCCAAAGAGAAATATGGAAGTCGAGAAATGCATTGTTGGATGATAGCTTTCTATGATATAAACGAGCCGGGCAGGGTATACGGCCAAAGAGTCAAGGTAGGGTGAAAGACAGTGGGATAGCTAATCAACGAACGACAGCGCAGCTGTATTGAATTGAAGAAAAACAGAAAAGAATTTGCAAAGAATAGAACGAAATGCAATGGATAGCGTAGGTGCTTTCCTTCAACTCAGGGCACGTTCGCTTCTTTTAAACTTCTGTGTCGTGTGTGGCAACGGCGCGCAGTCCTGAACTTGACGTAAGCCCATTCTCTTTTCTCTTAGGTCTTCCGAATGCGAACTTTTGAATCGCTAGTGAGAGCCCCTTGGCGTTCATAGTCTGTCTCGCAGCCTCATTGATGCAGCGCGAACCGTTTCCAACACCGCGCTAAGACCATCGTGTATCCTGATCAGGCTAGCTTCTCCGTCTGCCTCAACTTCACTTCTTGCGAAATCCACCAGTGGGAGAAATACGTCGCCCGGGTTCGCGCTCTCAGGGGCAAGGCACGACCTTAAGAGTAGCTAGTGCCGAGATAGACAAGAAAATCCTTCTAGAATAGTTCACAGGCTTCTACACTACTACTGTGGTACAAGGCCAAAGTAGTGTACATGGTCGGTGCATGACAGGGATGTCTGTCGGACATTGCAAGAGCACCCTATTGACAATAATACCTTAAATCCTCTATAATTTTCTATACAAACAAAGTAGCTTAGTCTCAACGCGTTACCTGTTAACACGATCAAGATGTCGCCCCCATCGACCCCCCGCCACTAATACCTCTCCCGCGACGAACGCCTCTAAGTGCAGACTCTCCGTCTAGCTGGCCACACTCATTAGTTCATCGCAGACCTCCTTAGTATATCCTAGAGACAGGTTGGCTACGTAATTGCTAGCGAGCGCGTTACGCTAAAGAAACAATCTAGTTAACCCTCTAAGCTTAGCAATGCCTAAGTAGATAAGTTAGTATAATATGTTAGGCAGTCGCGTAACTCTTGCTAGATGAGCTTCTAAGAGCTTGCAGAGGGCCCTTTTAGGCACTAGGGCGTTAGGAGGTACGCTATTTAAGCTGCTCTTTAAAAACGAGGGTATACACGCTGAGTTGCCTTAGCTAAGCCACCCCTCTCTAACTAAAACAAAAAGGACCGCTAGGCCTAGGCTAAAGAACATAAAGACTAGACCCTTAATTAGTAAAGGATAATCCTCTAGAGCAACGAGACGTAGGTCATAGGTAGGAGGCATAAGAAGAAGTAGGTAACAAGGAGGCCTAGGGAGGAGCTTAAGGATATATGTATAGTTAAGAAGGTTCGTAAGAAGCGTGGTTAGATGTTCTAGGGGTGCTTCTCTAGAAACTAAAAAGGACTAAGCTTGTTTTAGGAGAAGGAGTGGAATACTATTAACAAGGAGAGCTACTATGACTAGATTGTTCCCCTTGTTAATAGCTAGATGCGTATAAATCCCTACCTGTAATTTATGCAGGATAACGCTCCTAGGCACTTAGCAGCTTATATAATTAAGGAGCTTTAGGAGAGAGCGATCTATCTAATCTACTAGCTAGCCTTCTTACCAGATCTTAACCTAATTAAGGCTGTTTAGAACAAGATGAAGGACTATATTAAGAAGCACTATCTAGATTTGCCTGCGGGGAAGCAGCGTACATATGATCAGCTTCGTAGTATGGTACAGGAAGCTTGGAGCTTAATTAGTGAGGAGCTACTTAATGAGCTCCTTGCCAGTATGCCAGAGAGATGTCAGGCTATGATTGACGCAAAAGGGGGCCACACGAAGTACTGAGATTTGTATGTAATTATTAATAGGAATTGGTTTAGCGCATTCTTTAACATTAGTCAGACATCCCTGTCATGCACCGACCATGTACACTACTTTGGCCTTGTACCACAGTAGCTCACTTTGTCCCTCAACAGGGCGGGTCTACGGCGGAACCCGGAATCGAACTCAGGGCCCCTGCTCCAGTGGACCCCTGGAAGTGTAGTCAGCGGGCAATCAAGTTGAGCGCACCAAAGGACCTGAGCTTCTGATTCTATTGTGAGACAAGTTGGGAATTGGAGGGATTATTGACTCTATTTTTTGGTTACGTAATTTTGGGGTGGGTTTGTGGGTGAGGGGCGCGGTAAGTTGCGGTGTAAGAGATAGCTGCCTGCGAGCACGTAGGTAGAGGAGTTGTTGATGCTGATATGTCGTTTGAGACAACATTGACTCGGTGAAGTTGGGCATGTCCTTTACCTCGCGCTACCAGACTATTGCGTTTTCCGCCATCAAGCAACGCAAACTTCGCGAGAAGTCTGAAATGGCATCAAGACGGAGGGTCATGGCTGTGGGATTGCGAACAACGGATTCATTACGTGCAGTGTCAGCTTTGATATTTGTTCCTGCTATTTCCACTACGTTTGCACCGGCTGATTAGCGTGTATGAAATCTGGGTTTCATGTTGTTCTTCATGTTTGCGTTCATTTCGCATTCGGATTCGCTTCGATGAAAGGAAGCCTTCGCTTTGGGTTTACCTCCAGAATGCCGACTCACCAAATTGACATCCACGATTTATATGGATACAAATAATAACTTCCCACATCCCAACGTGTCGGTGGAACACATCAACCGGACTCACAAACCACAACTCCATTCTCACTTAAATCATCGCAACAATTTCAATTCATTAAATCACAACTCACGTACAAACACACAATAGAAAAGGAGTGATATCCCACATCGCATACCCCAGACTCCCTATCCGTCTCCCATCCCCAACCAAACTCCCCCGCCCTTGATCAGCTAACCCATTTAGTGGAACGGCGGACCCAACTTCCCGTCCTTGCAGCTATACTCGGCCGGATTGTAGCAAGCCTCGCCGCAGCGAAGCGTGGGGTTGCCGCCCAAGATCGGGCAGAGAAAGTTGCCATCGTAGCAGGCATACTAAATACTTATCAGCTACCATTCCTACATCATTCATTCATGTGATGGGGATGTACGTACCTTGCTCGGGTAGAACGGCTTGCTACCGCATTGAAGAATGGGTTCGTTAGTCGGGTTGTAGATCTGGAGTTGGTTGTTCTGGTCGCAGAAGTATGTGTGGGTTGAGTAGCATGCTGGTTAGTTCTATTAGTATGCTGTGTTCAGATAGGATGTGGGGGCAAAAGGAGGTCGAAGTGGGAATGGGATTCGCCGTACACTTTCCGCACGCAAGATACACTTCTCCGTTATTCTTCGGGCACAGCATGGTTGGGAAGCAAGTGTACTTCGATGGGTAATACTGCTGGTTCGTAGCAGCACACCATTGAAGATCCTCGGCGGCGGCGAGGGCGACGAGAGGAGCGAGGAGGAAGAGCTTCATCTTGAAAGAAGGGTGTTAGTTTGGGTGGTTTGGATTGAAAATGTTCGTAGACTGTTTGTTCTGGGTTGAGATGAGATGTGATATCTGGAAGAGGCTTTCCTGACGCAACTGAAATGCTTCTTATATATACTCTCTGCCTGCCAACTCACGTCACCTCCATCGTCCCATCCCATACCCAGCCTCACCGTTGCTCAGCCTTCTCTTGATACTATTCTAGAACCTTGACTGAGAACGGCAACAGGCACGATGCTCACCTCATTCAGTTCGTTCAGGTCCCAGTTCAACGGTCTTTTAATGTTCCACCAAAACTCGTTCCCTCGCCGCATACCCCTCAACCCCCGCATCTCTCTCGTCGAAGATCGCAGGTAATAGGTGGTAGCTGAACTCTGCCACCGCATCCAATGCATATACGAGGTCGAGGTGGGCTAGCAGGCTAACATGCTCTTCGATTAGCATGGCGCCACATCTCCTTCCCCAGATCCTTTTCGCCTCGCCTCACTACGAAACAAACCAACGGTGTGAGACAGTGCCTCAGGCGCATACTACATATTCCCAATGACATCCGGAACGTGACCACTCGCGTTGGGGTCAGGGGGTCACGTGCTCTCGTATAGAATGGCTGGAAGTGGATTGTGGCACTGAAGCTGAGAATAGCAATTTAGGAGTGTCGTGATGTGACGTGACCACAACTGTCAGACTATCGATGAGGCGCAAGAGAGGTATGTACACGAGTATGGCAGAATAGTTGTTGTGAGGTACAAAGTGTACAAGTAAAGACGTCGAATCTGTGTCAGGTTGATCGCCGTTGACGTGTACATGGTAGTCGAAATAGTGTACGATAGGTGTGAGGATGCATGCAAACTAGAAATGTGGTATGACGGCTTGGCTATAAAGGTGATGAATTTATGTTAGCTAATGAAATAGGCATAGTAATATCGGTGATCCGGTGTTGCCGCTTACGATGCTGACGAGAAGGCGGGAGACGGGTGCTGGCTGGGGTGCATATTCTCTGATAGTCGGAAGATTTGTTCCGCAGGGCCACGGAGTGAAAGACAGATGACGAGAGACAATACATATTGTACAAGGCTAGTCCCTGCCTCACAGTCGAGGTATCATAGTGGCCTAACTTACCTCGCTCTTTGACGTTGCTGGATTGTGCTCGGAAGTTGGAGGGTTTTCATACCGCGCCGTGAATTGCTGCGAGCTTGAGTAGGGAGAGGTTGACCGAGTCTGCGAGGTTGGCATCATTATGCGTCCAATACTCTTAGCATCTCGTCGACGCTCCCAAACTTTTCTCTCTCCTTGCCAATATTTCGCCCTCGCTCTTTCTCAGCTGCATCGATCATTTTCCAATCTTTCCAATCCAATGGCCGTACACCCTTGCCAATGACATCGTCTTTGACGCCGTCCCATCCAAGACCCGTACTCGTGCTGCGACCTTGTTCGGTGTTCAAGAACGGAACGTTTTGTTCCCAATCCATAGCAATGGCTTCGGCAGAGGCAAAAGCGTCTTCCATGGTGCTGGCAATAACTCCAGTTGGACCTCGCTTGACCCACCCTGCGCAGTAAAGGCCCGAGACGTGACCAGCTGTCAGATATCCAAGGCCGATAGACGGGTTCATCACGCGACCGTAAAGATCATTGGCAATGATGCCGAGCTTCTCGTCAAATGGTACTCCGAGGTCCAGGAGCCCAGGTATAGCAGCCGATTTATAGCCTACTGACCTAAAAGCCAAAGACGCTGGAATGGAGGTCGTCTGATTTGTGGAAACCACGGATGCGGATTTGGAGAAGGGATCAGAGTCCGGTGTAAAGACTTGGTTCGTAAAATGTACTGCAGACAGGTGGTTCGAGTTCGCAGCTTGCATCGAATTCGGGGCTAATAGAAAAGCAAGACCCCATGACCTTGGTGAAGCAGTGGAGGAACTCACAGAACCTTTTGTTAGCACTTGAGCTATCCGTTTCTGTACTCGAGGAAGCGTGTTGATATTAGGTGGGTACAGTGATGTATCGATAGGGTCAAACCCCACAGAGGGGATTTTCATCAGCTCTCTAACCTCCTTTATGGTAAACGCCGCCTGTGCCTAATTAGTACTGGCAAAGATAATCGAGCAAAGATCAGGTGCACGCACCTGCATGGGACCCCGTCTGCCGACAACCTTCACAGACCTGACCCTGCTGCGGGACAAGAACTCCAGAGCTTGTTCTGTAATATCTGTCTTCCGCAGAGCATCCACAGGCGTCAAAAGTATTCTCGCGACATCCATTGCCACGTTGCCTTGACCTATAATGACCGCTTGATCACCGGCCTCAAGATTAGGATTCAAGTCTTGAAATTGCGGTAGGCCATTGTACCAGCCCACGAACTCTCTGGCAGAAAACACACCAGGAAGATCCTCCCCGGGTATTCCCAGTCTCCTGTCTTCCGAGGCTCCGTACGAAAAGAGGATTGCATCATAATGCGGTTTCAACTTTGCCAGCGCAACGTCGTAACCAACGCGGACATTTCCAATGTAGTTGAAGCGCGGCGATTTGGCTACTTCTTCAAATTTATCTTGGCAGTTCTTGACCTCTGGGTGATCGGGCGCGACACCGAAGCGGACCAGTCCATACGGCACAGGCAATTGCTCGTACATGTCCACAACCGCATCCTGGAGTATGTACATCAATCGGTATGCGGCGTAGAATCCTGCCGGACCGGATCCTATCACTGCTATCCTCGGATGCTTATTTGATGCAGCTACACTATATGCATTGCTTTGAACATGTTGGACACGCGAGATGGTTGACCGTGGACTTCTCGAGGCGCGGTGGAACGTGGCGGAGGCGGAGGCGGAGGCGGTGGATAGCGAGAGCGAGCCAAGACAGGCCTTCGAAGGAGAGGGTAACCGAGGACTCGGAATGTCCAGGCCGGCGAGAAGTCGAGAACAGCTTGAACAAACATACGGTCGCCGTTTGAAGACTTGGATAGGGTTCATTTTGTGAAGCTTGGAATTCAGGCTCAACGGGAGTCATAGCTCGGAAATCCGGGCGCTGACTAAGTCACTCTATCATCTTTCGTGAGAAGCACGACAAACATTAACTAGATGTCTCGACAACATAACGAGGACGCACGCTTGGCTAAGAATTTTCCAAGAGGGCCAGCATCCTGGCAATGAAGCCGATGGAGCCTTCTATACTCTGCATGGGCCTTTATTTGAGTTATGGAAGACGGCCCTGCCTTCGCGGCGTTTGAGGGGAACAGCGAAGTTTGAGCTACTCCATCCTTGATCCCACAGGCATAAGCGCCCTGCCGTCACTAGAGAGAGGCACACCATTTCAATAACCTGTCGCGAGACTTTTTTCGATAAAGCCATGTCGCCCATGTCCGGCAACAAAAGCAGTGGCGTCATATCGATTGTTGCCATGGGCAACCGCTATTTATTTGTACGCACGCCCATGATCTTCGCAACCCATGTCCAGCACCACCCACTAGCATTCCTTGCGAGTTGAAAGTACACATCGCTCTCTCGTGTCTTTCATTCCTTACGGTTGCTGCGCATCCAGGACCAGCATTCCTCAGCCTTCCGTCATGGCTCGCTTTCAGCCTTACTTGTACAATGACAGTCGCAACTCCGTCTCCGAGTTCAACCCAAAAGCTGTGACTATGGCCTCTCAACAGCCACCGCCCGCGAAGCCGAAGCAGGAAGGTCCTCTGATCAATTTCAACCGCCATCCAGACTCGTACCTCATTCTTCCCTACGGCAAGACCAATGCGAAGCCGATGAACCCAAGGCACAAGACCGCTATCAAGGTCACCCGATGGATTCAACTCCTCTTCAGGCTACTTACCTTGTGCGGCGCAATTGGACTGCTGCTCTGCGGCATCTTTATTCGGGGCGCTCAAGCTACGGAAGGCTACATCATGAGAATTCCGGTAGGCCTAATCTCGCGCCACTCACGCTTTTCTAACCAGAAACACAGCCCGGCATTGACATTGTCTTCTGCCTCTATGGAGTCTACCATCTCTGTCGAGCTGCAAAGGCGCGGCCAGCGGGTAGCTCCGCTAGTTACCACTTCTTTGCATTGGGAATGGATGCTGGATTCATTCCATTCTGCGTCTTCACTGCCATGCTCGCCCTCCGCAACTACAACGAACAAGCCGGAACCGATGGCCGTTGGCGAACTTTCTTCCCCACGGACGAAGAGACGAACAAAGTGCTACAAGTATCGTGGCTCACGGCGACAACGGTGGGGGGCTTGCATTGCGCATCAATGTCTCTGGACCTATACCTTCTCTTAATTTTCCGGAAGATTTCCGGCCTACCGCCTGACATGAACCCTCTTGAAGAGAATTTGACCTCGCGTCGGAAATCGAACAAGCACAAGCACAAGAATTCGTCCATCTCGGCCATGACCCCCCTCACGGCGGATGATACGAGATTCAGCGCCCAAAGTGGAGCCACGACCGTCGTTGGGAGCAGGCACTCCCAGGGGGACCCTCTCATGGGCGAGAAGGATATTCCCTATCCCCAGGTCAACAAGATGGCATTCATGCATACGAGGACGAACTCAGACATGGCATACTCGCCGCATACGCCTAAGTCGGCTCAGCAATCTCGGCACTCGCTGTACTCTGGGCAAAATTCTGCCCGCCAGTCTCGTGCGGATCTCAATCGCCGCGAGGACCTACATCGCGTGGAAGACTCTGACGACAACGAGACTCTTGCCCAACGCAAGGCAATGCTCGCTGAAAAGGCTATCAAGCGAAGCTCTCGGCCAAACTCGATGGTGTCGTCCAAGCAAGACTACTACACACCCCCATCGACAGCGGATAAGCATAGAAGCACAGGTGACCTTTCGCTCGCAGAGAGCCGCGGGAGTCTCCAAAACGATAACTGGTTCGTGCATGGAGAAGTTGGCGACGAGCCTGAGCCCGAACCCGAACCGGTGCGGCGATATAGTCCAGTCAAAATGCCGATGTTCCCATCCAAAACCCAAACGCAGGGCTACAATGCGGTGCCAATGGACTTTGATGTTTCCGACGACGAGTACGAATCTCCGATGATGCCCCAGCCTCTCCGCATGAACCCTCCCACTCCACCTCCGGCAACGATGGTCGATGAGCCAAAGAGTACACCTCCGCAACCTGGAAAACTGCAAAGAACGCTTACCACGATGTCGATCTCCACCGACGCGACGTTCTCGCGCTCTCTTTCCCGCGCTTCCACGCCTAAATCGCGCTACTACGGGGATCTTAAGGCTGCTACCAATGGTGTCAAGACTGGTGGCTTTTCCCCAGCAAACTCTCCTGGAGCATCGCCCACCAAAAACTCTTTTGCGCCCAACGGCCTCCCAAGCGCAGCGAAGAGCTATACGACAAATTCACCGATAACGAACAAGTACGCCAAGAACTCACCCATCAGCTTGGACAAGAAGAACTACGCTAGTATTCGAAGAACAGGAGAAGCTAATTACAGTCCCGTAAAGAACCAATCGCCCCGGGTGGTCAGCAGAAGCGGTGTCGACTACGTAGGTGACTACTCTTTTGACAATGATGGATCAGACCTGGGCACTCCAGGGCGCAGGCGCGATGTCAGCGGCAAGATTGCAGAAGAAGGTCGCGGTGGAGTGGCAAATCTCGCCGAGCGGTGGGGTGGCATGAGGAATGGTGGGTTGACATATCGCAAGGTTAGCGGTGTGGCCTAAAGCATTGTATATGTACCATATGTTTGATACGGCGTTCATGGGTTCTCTCTGGGGGTTTGTTTAGGTCTAAGGCCTGGGTCACGGGAAGGGGCACGTAGGTATACCAAGTCAATTTTCCAGTGCAAAAATTGTTGAGCCAAGGTGATGCGCATTTTCTCTCCCAACGTGCGCAGTGCCTTCCGGCTCCGTCAGCAATTGCCGTTCCTGGCGGTCAAGGCTCGACGGACTTGGGCGCTGTGCTGATCGAATGCTTCCAATTGTTGAGTTTGTTGGTGGTGCGGGTGCTGGTGTCGTTTGCCGCGTTAATTATTATTACCGCCGCCGTCGGCACTCTTTCCTCCAAGGTCAACGCAGCGGGACGCGAGGCCTGCACAGTGCACATGTGACTTCGCATCCCACCCGCCCGGGCCGCCGTTGGGACTCGAGTGCCTTTGTTCATTCAACCCTCGACGACGCGACATTGACCTGCCCGGACACTGCGCGCGATCTCTGTTGGTGTACTATTCTCTCCCCTGTAGTCTTCCGAGGTGCGTGCAAACGCCGTTCGCGTCGTGGACACTCCGCGTTGGCTGCTCCCCGCTTGCTTTTCGCGAGACACGTCCCCAACCTTCTTCATATATTCCGCGATTCCCAGGCATCCGCCGGCGGCATCTCCAGACGGCGCCTGCTTTGCGCAGTGAACACCCCGACCAATATCTGCTCTTAGGCGCGTCAGTGTTAGACACAATCCGATGCTCAACGGCGGACATGCGTTGGCCACTGCCTACCCCGCCACCACCATGAGTATGTCGCGTCGGCCAAATTGAGAGAGCACACACTGATACGGGCTCGCTCGCCGCCAACAGACAATCTGAACACCGCCCGCCCCTCCGCCATTTCCAAGCTCTACCCCGGCGAGCCCCCCGACTCGCAGGAGTCCTTCGTCTCAAACTCATCCAGTACATCTGCCGTGCCGCGATTGCTGCCAACATCAAGTAACGTATCCAATGCAACAGTCCCAGATACCGGATTCACGTCGCCCACGTCCTCCAATGCGCAGTCGAGCCAAAGCCAACCCGCAGAATCGGTCATGCCGCCCTCGCCGCCCCAGGCCCGCGGCCAGAATGCTGCGCGATCGCACGCGCAGCCGATCGAGGCCGGCAACGCGCCGCGAACCGGTAACACGGCAGCGAGCCCCATGTCGGCCGATTTTCCCGTGCTTGCCCAGGCGTCGAAGAGGACCGCAAGCGGGACAGTGAAGAACACCGCACTCGCCGCGGACGGAGCTGCTGCCGCCGCCTCCGCTGGACATAGAAGAAACATTAGTGTCGAGTCCAACTCCAACACCCGCATCGGAGAGGTAATATGCAGATCACATCTGAAACACGGTTGTGGCTGATGTACCCTGCAGCTATCCGCTCGGCTTCAAACCCGCCTTTCGTACGCCATGGTCAAGGTGCAGAATGGCTGGGAGAAGCAGTCCCTCGAGGAGCTCGAAGAACTTCCTTCGCAACGCGGCTCCCCGACGTCTGCCCATGCGAGGAGTGAAGGCTCTCGGCCGCCATTTGAGTCGCCTCTGTCAATATCAGGACGCCGACGCCGACCCAGCGGCATATCCGTGAACTCTGACCAGATGTTGTTGTCTCCGGGCTTGGGAAGTCCCACCGTCGTAACACCTTCTTGTGAGTGTGCTTTGAGACAGGAATTGCCTGCAATTGTATCTGATCTTCCAATGTAGCATATTGGCGGTCTGGCCCAAAGCTACAAGGACCCCTATCTGCCAGCCACGCGTTGGCCACCTTCACAGATACCGGACCAATACTCGCCCCTGCGCCCGAGATAGGACCTCGGAGAAAGCGCCGGTCAAGTGCGTCTCAAGCGCCCCCACCACTGTTGGCATCTAGCCAGCGCAAACATTACAGCGATCTTGGCGGTGCCCCTCGAACGCCCACAGCAGCTCCCCGAGCAGGTATCCTGAGGATGCCGAGTCACCAGGCCGAGAAGGATGCCGTAGACACGCTCCTATTCATGAGTAGCCCCAACAACTCCAGTCGCTTGCCACACACCAGCATGGATGCTCAAACACAGCCGAGTCCGCTCAGATCAGAACCTGTGCCAACCCGTCGCGTCATGTTCGAAAATCAGACCGCAAAGGACCACGTCGCCAGAATGCAGCTGCAGAAAGCAAACAACAAGCAAGCTGGATCCCACTATTCTCGTGCCGACCTGCCGCGCTAGTACTCGACCCTAGCTACGACCTCGCTGCTAGAGATCGTAACATATCCAACTCTGCCCCAGCCTACCACGGACGGCTCGAAGAGTGCGGAATCGTTTGCATTGCACGGTTGGCGTTCTGATACCCAGATGTTTCATTGCTTGGTGGGTATTGGTCCCATCTTTGTTGACTCGGCTTGTTATTGTATGATTGCTTCTGACGAGATTGGATGAACGAACGAATACACTTGTCGGATAGGAGAAGAGAGTTTGTTGACTTGATGCGGATCGGGGATGGTTCTTTGGCGGCTGTCTGTATAAGAGCGGCAGATTACTCTTCAAGCATATTTCCTTGTTCACGGCATCTAACGACGTTACGGTTGGCCCTTTAGTGTGGCTAGTGCATGTTTGTAAATGTGGCGTTAAGCTCAATAATGGATGGGAAACATCGAACCACCTTTTTTCTCCGGATTGCATCGAGTGCGTCAAGAACACCAAGATGATTACGCATCCGCGGGTAGCCGCTCACCCACCACTGTCACGATCGCGTCTCCAGATAAGATAATTACCCATCACACACTGCGAATCGCAATCTTCTCCGTCAATAAAGTTTGGCATTCTGGTCTCCCTCTTCTGAGGTACATACCTGCAGAATGCCCCTCACCGGACCGGGTTACCGCGGGTCTTAGCTCGACGTCATGCCTGGTGCAAGCTACACGTGGGCCTGGATGAGCATAGTCAGTCCACCGCCCAAGCTCCTTGCACCCTTGCATGCGCCTCAATTCTTAGTCAAACTTCCATAACATTTAAGTTCATCCACAGCCTATTTTCTTTCCTCTCCAGATTCCCAATTGATTCTTCTCTCCGCTCGCCTTTTTCTGTCTTTCCTTCAATACAGCTGCTGGAGGGGTAGCTGTCATACTCCCCGCCTTCGAAGCTTCGATAAGAGCATTGCGACGCAGGGAATCAGAATGTCGGCCTCTGCGCTGCTGAAGAGTCGTGTGAGGAGACCGAGCTATCTGAAGAAGCTTGCGAAGGCGGAGGACTTGCTTCATCACTTTCCCAATGGGAGTTATATCGGATGGAGCGGGTTTACAGGTGTTGGGTATCCCAAGTAAGATCGAGCTCTATTCACTTTTCTCCAACTTCGTTATCTTTTCCTTTGCGTCTCTTCACCCTTTCCCGGGCGACGGGATGGTTCTTTCCTCGGCTCTTTCTCCAGTCCCCAATCCCTGATTATGGGGTTGTGGAGACGCTGGAGGTTGTGGATCCAGCCCAGCTCGCTCGCCAGCGTCTGATCTCCACCCGAGACTTCTCCGAGCCCACTAAACATAAATTCCCGCGACTGACGTATCCCTGCAGAAAGATTCCGACTGCGCTGGCGGATCACGTCGAGAAGAATGGCTTACAGGGAAAGCTCAAGTACAATCTCTTCGTTGGCGCGTCCTCAGGTGCGGAGACGGAGAATCGATGGGCGAGGCTGAATATGATTGAGAGGCGCTCGCCACATCAGGTTGGAAAGGAAATTGCCAAGGGAATCAACAATGGAAATATCAAGTTTTTCGACAAACATTTGAGTATGTTTCCGGTGGATCTAATGTATGGGTAAGTAACCTTGGAGTGCTGGTGGATGCTTTGTGTCCAACGATTCGCTTGGAGCATTCTGGAGGGTTAGGCTTCTGAAGCGCTATACAGGCTGACGTATTCGAAGATTTTATACACTTAACAAACCGACATCCAAACTTGATGTTACGATCGTGGAAGCAAGCGCAATTACGGAAGATGGTGGCATAATTCCAGGAGCCAGTGTTGGCGCGAGCCCGGAGCTGATACAGATGGCTGACAAGGTAGATATCAATACTGCGAACCAGATCCAAGGCTGACAATTCCCGAAGATCATCATCGAAGTCAATACAGCTGCGCCGTCATTCGAAGGTCTCCACGACATTACCATGACTGACTTGCCACCACGGCGGAAGCCCTATCTTATCATGGGATGTGAAGACCGAATTGGGACACCACACATTCCCGTAGATCCTGAGAAGGTGGTTGCAATTGTAGAATCAGACTACCCCGACCAGACGCAACCCAATCATCCAGAAGACGATACATCGCGAGCCATCGCATCCAACTTGATCGAATTTCTCAAACACGAAGTCAACCACGGTCGACTCCCAAAGAACTTGCTTCCCATCCAGAGTGGCATCGGTAATATCGCCAATGCAGTTGTCGGCGGCCTCGCTTCAGGAGGCGCGGACTTCAAAAATCTACATGTGTGGACCGAAGTCCTGCAAGACTCTTTCCTCGATCTATTCGATAGCGGCAACCTCGATTTCGCCACGGCGACATCCATTCGCTTCTCACCAGACGGCTTCGAGCGCTTCTACAATTCCTGGGACTCGTATGCTCCCAAGCTACTCCTGCGTTCGCAGCAAGTCTCCAACTCCCCTGAAATCATCCGGCGCCTGGGTGTCATCGGCATGAACACTCCCGTCGAAGTCGACATCTACGCTCACGCAAACTCGACGTGCGTTATGGGCTCGCGTATGCTCAACGGCCTCGGTGGCTCGGCAGATTTCCTGCGCTCAGCCAAATACTCCATTATGCACACACCATCTACCCGGCCCTCGAAGACCGATCCCATAGGCGTATCCTGCATCGTGCCCATGTGCACGCACATCGACCAAACGGAACACGATCTCGACGTCATCGTCACGGAACAGGGACTCGCGGACGTGCGAGGTCTTTCGCCGCGTGAGCGCGCCAGAGTCATTATCAACAAGTGTGCGCATCCGGATTACAAGCCGATCTTGATGGATTATTTCGAGAAGGCCGAGTTTGAGTGCTTGAGGAGGGGGTGGGGACATGAGCCGCATTTGCTGTGGAATAGCTTTGATATGCATCGCCATTTGAATGACCATGGAACTATGAAGCTGCCGAAGTGGGATTATTCGGGCTATGGGGAACATTAGAGGGGGGATTTGGGGGTCTGAGTTGGATTAGATGATTCGGAGCGGATTCTCTCACTTTCTATAGGGGTGTTTGGGGATAGATGTGTAGAATGCATGATGTACGCTCCCTTGGGATAATTTTCGGTTTGTCTTGATTCTTGACGAACAGAACCTCGCCGGGGTGCATGGGTCCCGCATGGAGACATCACCAAATCCTTGGCAATTCGTTTTATACGAAGGCGGAGCTCAAAGTTTCCGGCAGCCGACTTTAGCGAACCGATCCCCGACGGATATAATCACGTGATTGGCAGCCTTCTCGCTTGCTGAGTTCTTGGCCATATTTCATGCCAGATGCGGTAAAGCTCATTTTACCAGCGGTTTCCTCGTACCACATATGATCGGCTACCGTATACGCTCGGAGATGCGAGAGGAAATCCGAGTTGCCCCTTGATGCCAATAGCCACTTTGTCAACCCTCTTCAACGTCGCCCTCGCTCTTAGAGGCGATGTGATCTGATAAACCTGCCTTCTTCAATTGTTCGAGTACCTTTCTCCTCGCTTGATCCAGCGCAGCCTTCCCGAGGGAGTGACCTGTAACGTTCGCGAACCCAAATTCATCACGACGCACCTACCCGTGATATTAGCGCCTTGGCCAACCTGCGCAACCATTTCAGGCATTCATTTTTTGTCCCTTACGATATTACATAAATTTTGCCGCGTGTTATTACGGAATGGTTCTGCGTCTTTCGTCCTCCTTTTTTTGATGAAAGCTTTCTTTATTCTCTATTCATCGTCTTTCTTAGACGTTTCTCTTCGTCATGACTTCCGACATTGAAAAAGGAAACCCAACCCCTGCTCCTGCTTCGGGCACCGTCGCGGCGGATGCTGTCGAGCAAAGCTTCCAAGTTGTTGAAGTAGCGAAGGGAGTAAAAGATGGGGTTGCGGAATCTGTGGGGCCGGATGAGAAGAATGACGGGAAGGAGAAGGAAAAGGAGAAACCTCAGCCTACGGCTAATTTTGGGAACTACTTCGTACGTCTTCAGGAGCCCAAGTGAGTCGCAAATTGCTGACGAGTGCTTAGAGGGTGCTGGGGTATGGAACTTGGCTGGACTGGCTCCTGATGGGATCGAGCATGCTCACGTCTATCGGTGCTGGCATTGTGAGTTTTGCAACTAGGCGGATGTGGTTGGTTTCTAATTTGTATGGCAGGCTATGCCTTTGATGTTTGTCGTGTTTGGTAAGCGTTCCTTGTTGCGGCTTATGGACCAAGCTGATCGTTGTAGGACAACTGGTGGGCGATTTCACGGGGTACTTTATCCCAAATAGTGGGGTCACGAAACACCAGTTCCAGGCTTCGATCAATAGGAATGCGTAAGTCCTCATTCCATTTTCCTATGGCTTCAGCGCGGTCTTTTGCAGAGTGGCCGGCACACAAGCGTCGCATCATGCTTTCCGCGTTCACTATTGCTGTGGAGGATTATCCAAACGCCAGACTCGCCAGAACCTGGCGCAGTTGGATATTCGTCTGGTGCTCCAGATCTCTACTCACTTATACATGACGGACTAATAGCTACTGACAACGATTAGGCTCTACTTGACCTATCTGTTCATTGGAAAATTCGTTTTGTCGTACATCTCGATGGTCAGTGTCCCATTCAAATTTCTGACAATTAGACGCTCATCTCCCTGCTAGCTTTGCATTCGAATTAGCGGCCTCAGGATATCTGCTGCTTTACGGCTAGCCTACCTCCGCGCCCTCTTTGTTCAGCCCGTGACCACTATCGACACGATTTCTCCCGGAAAAGTCTCGACTCGAATTACCACATCGTCGAACACAATACAACTTGCCATATCGCAGCATTTCGCTATGCTGTTTCAATCGTTAGCATTCGTCATAGGCCTTTACGTGGTGGCGTTTATAAAGAGTTGGCTTCTTACATTGGTGGCGAGCGCGATTCTTCCGTTCATCCTCATCGTCTATGGCATCATCATCCCTCCATTTATCAAGATACACAAAGTTACGGATGAATACAATGAGCAGGCGTCGGGGATGGCGTATGAAATTTTCTCCTCCATCCGGATCATCGTTGCCTTTGGCGCGGAAGCCAAACTCGCCGGGCAACACGCAGCAACCTTGGACAAAGCGGCCAAGAATGAGAAGAAAAACGCTCCGCTGATGGGATTCATGATGAGTCCTGCTTTTACTGCAATGTATGGGGTATTTGGACTCACCTTCTGGTTCGGTATTCGTGAGT